>CM022679.1:9402168-9574668 GCA_012295275.1 Chrysomallon squamiferum
CGCAAACTTTAGTAAAGCCTAAAATTTTACATTATGAAAATGTGTTATAATAATATGTTTCAATTATTATCTCATAATGAGACAAAAAGGCACCATTTAAACACACATATGGTTAAGGATATAAATAAATACATACACAAATAAATGTTCTTATGAGCTACTTTTTTTTCTCTTTTTTTTGACACATTTACTGCTTGTCCTGCAAGTATTAATTATTTACTAAAACAAACTGGTTCCCACGCCTGTAATCCCTCTTTGTTCGAGTATTTCTCTGACAATATATTAGCTACATGGGTGAGCGGAATGTGTGTTTAGCGGCTTCTCCTTTGTTCTCGCTTTCTTTTGTTCTTTCAAACATTTACCTAAGTGGTCATCTGCCGCCATACATGAGGAACTTAACGTAGCCCTTTAAGTGCGGTGACAAGGCCAGGTACGAAAAAACGAGACACAATATAGTTCGTATAATATACAGCTGTTAAAAAGAAACAATAAAAAAAGTAGATAAATTTCATATATACAGTAATTAATATCTACAGATATATTATACATAAATGATGTTTAGAAATGGTCGTTACGACAGCATTGTTGATAAAGCAACACCGTTATCGTACATCGGCGCATGAATACAACACTGTCCCAATTGTTGAGCGCGTTTTGAATATTAAGGTACAGCTTATGTTATAATTAGACATTTTTTTGTAATACATTGTTTTGATAGGTATTAGTTTTGTGACATCTTCGCCTGGATAAGTAATCGTGCATTCTGAACTGGACATAGTCAGCAGCGTAACCAGAAATACAAGCACCTGCTGATGCCACGGCTAGAGGAAAATAATTGTAATTTTTTGTTCTTAACGCACGCAAGAGCTCAGAACTGTCTACATTAGTCTCATCGGTTTGTTGCAGGAATAGGAGAGCATCATGTTCAAATTTTTTAAAAAGCATCCCCCGAAAGAAGGAGAGGACAGAGACAAGCTGAAGAAGGAGCTGTTCGGATTCAGGAGGGTAAGTAACAGTAAAAGTAAAAAAAAAAAAATTCTTTAATAAATTTAAGGAAGCGGCCATATTGAATTTGGTGACGGATGAGTCATACGTAGAACACTTGAAACGCCGGCATGTTAAATTTGTATTTATTATTAATTTTTTTAAAGTTAAAAATATTCACGGAATTGTAACTGATATCTCTTTGTACGATACCAGTGAGGTAGTCCCTGCCGTCGTAATCGATATCACATTATCAGATACCAGCCAGCGAGTACTTGGCCTTAGGCCCACCACCAGTTGCCCCCCTTCGTTTTTTCCCATAAAATAACAGATTTATTTGATAGGGTTAAGTGTAATAAAAACTCTAATGAATAGTGATACATATTTTATCACTTTATATATTTTTAAAAATATAATTATATTTAACACAACGTTAATAATAGTTTTAAAATTTTTTATTTTAATTTTTTTTATTATTATTATTATTATTATTATTAATTTTTCATTATTATTATTTTTTTTTCTAACATTTTTAAATACCATAATTGTGTAGTTAATCAAAGTTAATGAAATGCAGGATCATTGTTGCATTAGCTGACAAATTAGGTTTCTGTGACATAGGCTAGTTCATAATCATATGATTCACAGACAAATTAAAATATGTCATTTATCATAAAACCATCAAGCAGGTAAATTTATCACCTGTCTTTCTTCAGCAGTAAATCTATATTCAATAACATGATTCACTTTTAAACTTTGCTACAACAGATTCAATAAAGGTAACTGGGTAGCTGAAAAAGATTACCAATTTTATATGTATATTGCAATGATTTATGTGGTTCCAAGTTCAAAAAAACGTGTTAAGTAAACATTTTCTTGATGTTAAAGTACAGGTTAAGTGTTAAAAAAAAAAACAAATTTCCGTTATGATTCATTGAAACTACTGCAGACAGTTTTTTTCTTTGATTTGTAAAAACTGATAATAATTTTATACAGAAAGTTTTAAGAGGAAAAACTGCTCAAGCTCAGCTTGCAGAACAGTTTATTTTATTGTATAATTTATTAATACATCCTCAAATACAATGTGTGTATAAACATGTTTTGACTTTGTATTACGTTTCTTGAAAAACACTGTAATATTTATCCAAGGAATCAAGTAAAGATTAACAAAACAAAGCAATATAAAAAATTTCAGAGTGCCCCTATTGAGAATAAATAATTTGCAAGACATTTTCTATGGAGGTATAAACAAAGTGATATCCAGTTCAACTGTAATAAGATCAGTGGTTCATATTCCATTGATCATGAACACAGAAATATTTTATACTAGTTCTTTGAATATTATTTAATTTTAAGCATATCTATGTATGTATAATAAGCATTTCTGTAATATTTATATCAATTTACAGTAGTACACACCTTATTTATTTTTTAATCACTATTACTATTTTTAAATATTGTTTCTTGTTTTCAGTATTCAGTTGCATATCTATGTTGTTATTTAATTTTCAGTGTGTGGAGCATGGATTCCCAAGCAAACCAAGTGCTTTGGCTCATGATCCTAAACTGAACTTGTTAGCAATTGGAACCAAATCAGGAGTTGTTAAAGTGTATCCTTTAAAAAAAATAAAACCAATTAGGTAGTGTTTTAAGTAGTTTATTTTTGCTAAGTACATGTTATTTGATAGTAATTAAAATGTGTATACATGCCCACCCATGCATACAGTCTGTGTAGAAAATAAACATGGAATTTGTATCTATCCATCTTACTATATTCTAAAATCCTATTTCAGATAAAATATGCCTAACTTTGTCTTAATATGAAACAATGTTCAATTTCAAAATACAGTAAATAATAGATTTTTTTTTTTTTAAAGTGAAATTGTGAAATAATGATTTAAAATAATAGTGAATAGTCTTCTGTAACAGATTTATTATTTTATTTTATTTTATTTTATTTTATTATTTTTTATTTTATTTTATCATTATTATGGGTTTTTTTTTTTTTACACATTTCCTGTTTGGTTGTAACGGCAGAGAGGTGTCAAGTTACAAGAGTTTATTTCTACAAAGTGGGAGTTACACGCTCATGTTACACTTCACTCTACAACTTTCACTGGCTTGGCAAACAAATCTATGCCATATATGTGTAGTAACCTAATTAATCATAGTTGTGACATAATTGTGCAGGATGTCTTGTCTAACACACTGACATTGTTTTGGGGTGATTCAGATAACCCTAGGTTGGCTTTATATGGTACTAGAACAAATCTTGAGTGTATTTGTTAAATGGGAAGTACAGAATTCTGAATACTGGGAAAATTGGATTAAAACATGAATATTAGAAGTGGAAACGAATGGATGGACACAAAGCTGTTCAGTTTCAGCATTTCTGACACAAGCTAATCCAGATAATAACTTAAATGTCTTCATAAAATTATTCATTTTTCATTCCTCACATAGCTTACAAATCACCTCACCAAACACAATGTTTGCATTCACATTTTTCTTTTTATTTCCATAACGTTTTAAGTCTATAAATAAAATAATCTTCTTCAAGGATTATCTTTGCTAAGGATAATTAACTTTATTTGTGGTTAGAACCAATAGGATTATTTTCTTTTAAGCTGGAATTATTATTGCATTGCTGTCATTATACTTGGGTAGTTTTTTTTTTTTTTTTCTTCTTTTTTTTTTTTTATGGAAAAATAAATTAAAAATAATTAAAATAAAATAATAAATAATTTTTTATATATTTTAAAGCTTTTCATTTTATTCAATTTGATAATTTAAGTTATAAATCCACAATAATGTGAAATGCAGATTTTAAGTTTTTGTCTGTTTGTAAATTATTCATTTCTAATTTATTCTGGGACCAAGGGCTAGTCTACCACATCATTTAATCAGATTATTCAAGCTGTACTTATGACATAACTTCCATTTCCTTTGTTATCTGCAGATTTTTTTTTTGTATACTTGTTAACATCACAGGTGAAAAAGCCTGTGAATGGATTGATTGATATAATAGCAGTGCTTGTAGCAACACCTGTTCTCACCTGCCTGTTTGATCATTAGAACGTGTTTGTTAATGTTTTTGTCTGCTTGTATCTGGTAATTTGAAATAAGAGTGGACGATGGGCAGGCAAGCATCACATGAAATGGTTCTGATAAATTTTTATTAGTCATTGTTGGTGATTAAAATACAATAGGATGGAATAAAATAAATTGGTGTTTTCTTGTACATTTATCAGTAAGCAGATAACAGTATAAATAAAAAAAATACTGATTTTTATTTTCAAAAACACTTTTTAAAAATTAATTTATTTAATTTCTTTTTTTTTTTTTTTTTTTGACAGAAGCAAATTGTAGTACTATATAAATTATGGGAATCGGCATGTAAATTGTTTAGTTTTGAAAGATAATTAATAGATTAAAACAAAAAGTTAAAAACAAAAAATCTCACCAACAATGAATCTTGAAATTTTTAAAGAATTTTCAGTCAGTTAAACTTTTGTCTGTTTTTCAGTGAGCAATTTATTAAATACTTAAATACATGCATTCCGGTCTGTGGGAAGTCGCACATTAATAATAATTTGTTGGTAATTTTTTTTAAAAAGCACTTCACTGCTTGGTAGCAACATATTTCCTCACTCATTATCTGAATAGTTCTTTGCAGTAAGTCTGGAAATACAAGTCACAACAGTAATAATAGATTAAACTATGCTGTTGAATAAAACATTTCTTTATGCACTTAATACATATAGGTTACATTCTACTTACTGTGAGAATTTCATGACTCATGCAGACAAATCACACTCAAAGTGGTGTTCAGTAGTTTCGGACAGAATCTAGGTTAATTACTTTGTAGTGGAATAATTTGTATCAACATGGACAGAACTGCTTAACACAGTATTACAATGTACTTCATTACAGCTATACAGTATGAAATATAATTCTGTATATAAAGTGATACAATGTACCAATACAAGAATAAAGTAATAAAATGTACAGTTTAATACTATGTATTTCAGAGAAAGCTTCAATTAACAATATACCAATGCAAGCATAAACTAATACAGTGTATTTTAGTGTAAAAACCCCCAATAATAATAAAAACATTGAATATTGCAATTCAGATATAAACTTAATACAATGTGCCAGTGCAAGTGGGGGAATCACACAATGTTCCAGTGCATGTATTAACTAATGCAGTATATTTCAGTGAAAGTATAAAATTAATTTAGTGTAAACAAACATTGTAATACCTCTGGATTTTGTACATTATGTTGCCATGATTGTATTATAAAATTTGCTTTGCAACACTTTAAATTTTGATGATGAAATTGAAGCTGAGTAAAATCCTTTTTTTCCTAGACTAGTGGGGAAAATGAAAGTTTTAGTGAGAGGAGAAGTCTTAATTTGTGTCAGGGGATAAATGAGTCCATTGGTAAGTTGTTGACCAGGGACTGATGATAATGAACGATCAATTTGGCCATTTCCTATTATGACAGCCTTGGCAAAGTTCAGATAAAGGTTAAATTTTGGCAGCAGAAAAATATAGCATACTTGTGTCATTTTGTATGTGGGTGTTAAAATCATGATAAAAGGGTAAAAACAATAATAAATATTAATTATAATTAACAGTAAACCAAAGCAGAAATTATTCCAAAGACATCAGGTGCCACTTTCTGTATTTGTTCATGCAGTAAAGCAATATAGATTTTTAAAAATAAATATTGTTTCCATATATAGATAATATAAAGCAGCCTGTTCTTTGTGATTCTGCTTGATGATCATAGTCTTTGTCATCTGTTTTATCTTCTCATCATTGATTTTCAGCATTTTCAGCTCTGATTATTTTTCATTGTCATTATGTACAATACGTAATTACATACAATTGTTTTGTTATCATTACTGGTTAGAACTTAATTGCTTTGAGAGTGAGTGTATTTTCACCAGTTTAAACTGCACATTGTAAAATTTTATATTTTCACTAATGTTATTTTACATTAGCCATTTAAGTCTTCAACAAAACCGGATTACACACAAATAATAGTAAATTATTTATTACAAAGATACATTGACACACAGAAGTGTTAACTATGTTGTACATATTTTTCCCTCCACACTGAAGTTGAAGAACTGTATAATACAATGTTTTCACCTTAATGTATTTCTTTGTTACAGAATGTTACTAAAATAGATAGGGACTATAATTACGCTGTTCTGTATAATATAAAAAAAACATTAACATGATTGCACTTCCTTGACATTTAAAAGTGTAGGAGCTCCAGGTGTGGAATTCTCTAATCAGCACACACAAGATGTTTCAGTGGTCCAGCTCTTCTTTCTATCTGAACAGGTAAGAATTAATGTATTGTTTAATTATAAATTAATCATGTTATATGTTATATTCCTGTCTGGAAATGCAAAAGTGTTTTATTGTTTTATAAAATGTTGTTGTGGTTGGTATTTATTTATTTATTTATTTATTTATTCTTAAAAAACAACAAAAAAAACATATATTTGAAAATACTTTTTTTTAAGGGTATACCTTTATCTAATAGTTTAATTGATGTTTCATCAATTTCATTCTGTTGGTCTGTCTATGTCTTCATCTGTATCCAGAGGTTACAGATTATCTTCATAGCACATATATATTAGTGAATATATTTCTCAGTAAATAAATTAAGTTCATGTGTTCAATTTGACAATGTGTTTTTTATTCAGGCCAGACTTATTAGTTTCTGTAGTGACAACACCCTTCACCTGTGGGAGATCAATGTCAGGAATGGAAACTCTGTTCTGGAAGAGGTTAAAGAATTTTCCATGGAAAACAAGTGAGTAGCTGTTTTACTTACCATGGTAACTCTCAGTGTTAAATTATTTCACTTAGAAGAAGATGATGGGCCAGTTAATAACAAAACAACTGAACATTTTAAATGTCATTATCTTGTAAAACAGTATCTGTCTGACTCACTTTATGTATGAAGAACATTAAAATTTAGGGAAGATATTGAAATTCATCATTTTATTTCATATTTATATATTTCTGAGTTGACAAGGTTGAAGTATATTTTTAAAGATTATTTTATAGATGAAATTGGCTAGAATGGACTTTACTTTAGAATACTTCAGGCAAATGGCTGTGAATTTATCAGCAAATCTCACTGGTAGTGGTACTTAAGATGAGAGTGCTACATTTTACTGTTATTTTTATAATACATCAGTATGCATTAACTGCACAGTATGGTTTGTTTTTGTTGTTTGCATGCAGTGTATCACTATCAATATTTCATTGTCGTTTGCAGTAAAACTAAGACCATCTCAACGTGCTCTTTGTCTCTGAATGAAGAATATCTGTACATGGGCACAGAGGGAGGCAATATCCACATACTGAACATTTCCACCTTCAAGCTGGAGGAGCAGGTCGTCTACCAAGATGTGGTCATGCAAAAGTAAGTTGTCTGGATCCTTAATAAATATCATGTACAGTAAAAGACCTCAACAGCACACAGCAAGAATTACACGTTATGTTACATACAGTTCAGGTGCTGAAAATGAACTCCATAAGAAAAAAAGTGTACATTTTACAGGCTCTGTTTCATGATGAACTATTCCATAGATGTCATGCAACTACTGAATTTGTAACATTTTAATTTTTGGCAGTCTTAACTTTTGGCAGTGAAGAACAGCTGACAGTAATTACTGTATGGAAATGTAAGTTTACACAATTATGTAATGAATTTCTTTATTTTACAGTGTTCCAGATGATTTCAAAGTGAATCCTGGAGCAGTAGAGGCCATTGCAGTTCACCCTACAAACAAAGACAAGGTAACAAAAATGTCATCATTGGATGAGTGTTTGTTCTGTCCTTTTTCTGAGAAAAATATATCTCTATTCAAATTTAAAATGTTAAGGAAGTGTTCTGTGCATGCTTATTTGCCTGTTGTAATGATGTGGGTGTGAAATGATTTATTTTTATAAATTTCTAAGCATTTTTCCAGTTGTTTTTTCCTTATGAAACCTTTCCAGTTTATGATGATTCTTGGCTTATCTGTTTATATAAAAGAATAACTAAATGAGATCATTACCAAGTATAAGCATCTGCTGATTAATTTTTACATAACTGAAGTCTGAATATTAAATAGATAGACTGGATCTTGCAGGACTGTCTTTATATGAATACTTATTTAGACATTAATTTTACTAAATAATGACTTCAGCAGCTGAATCTCATCACTGGCTTAGAACATAACAGAGCAGCAATGAAAAGCACTCGATATGTATTTGACCCTTTCACCCATAATGACATGAACTGTATTCACCTACCCTTTGGCTTCCTGTCACAAAAGTGCCTGACTGCATACTTCAGTAATTTGTTCATCTGTAGGAAAACTGAAGTAATGGGAAATCAGTTTTTATTTAATTACTGGGAGTGTTCTTGCTTTTGGAAATGAATTTTTAAAAATCAAACATGAATATTTATAACTATGGTTGTTTCCTTCATTATAGATTTCTTTCTAAAATGATTAATGGGGACATTTATGGTCAGAACATTCAGTTCACAGGAATAATTCCATCAGAAAGTCATTTATAACTTTTTTCCTTATACCAGCACAATAAAAATGTAACAAAAATATATATATATATATATATGTATGTATTTTCATGTTCTATGGCTTTTTAAAAAATTTTGTTCTCCCCCTTTTTATTTCAATACAAACACTTGGATCTATGATTTGCATTTCAAATCGGCAATTGATCACCTGTTTATCAGACAAGGAAATTAAATTGATTTGTATATTTAAAGTTCTGAAATACTGGCACATAAGCACTCTGTTGGAGTTCAAAGGGCAATGAGAAAATTTTAAAAATTGTAGTGAAAATAATTAAACTAATTACAGGAAGACCAAAGCCAAAATGGGTGTTAAAACAAACTGTTCATTGTTAATCATCAGAATCTATAAATTAAATTTGTAATTAAAAACATAATTAAAAATAAATAAATCAGCAAACCCTGCTTTTGATGTTTATAATGTGTCAACATTGCAAATTTTCCTTTGTTAATTTGATTCTTTGATGTTGAATACCCTTTTTTTTCATAGTAAAGATGCTAGTGATAGAGCTAAACATACAAAAGCTATTATACAAAATATAAACTTGGAAAAAATCTCCTGATGGTGATATATGATTGTATTGCAGTTTCTAATTGGTTACAACAGAGGTTTGGTTGTTCTGTGGGACAACAAAGAAAGTAATGCTGACCAAACATACAATGCCACACAGGTAAGACACTATTTGTTTTCAAATATCTTTTTTATATTCTAAAATTTTTTTATTATTCCTTGTAGAATTTGCTTATAATTTACCAAGTATCAAAATGTTAAAAAAAAAGAAAAAAAGTCAGTAGTTCACTTATTATCTCTGAAATCAGATAATACAGAAATACGTTTTTTCATGTAATAATAATAATAGTAATAAGTGTTACACAAAATTGTTATTATCATCATGATTATCATCATCATCATTATCATTACATGATTCGCAGCAGTTGGAAAGTCTTTCGTGGAACCGCAATGGTGAACTGTTTATGAGTGCTCATGCTGATGGCAGCTACATTGTCTGGAGTTCAACTGATTCAGCAGCTCCAAAAGAACCATCAACCACTCCATATGGTAAGTTAGCCAGCCATTAACAGTGGCCACCATGTCAACCAGTCATTTTAATATTTAAAAAAAAAAAAAAATTATTTTATTTTTAATTATTAATATTTTAAGACAATTTTTAATTATTTTAAGATAATTTATATATGATGAAAGATCATAAATGTGTTGACACAGCATTTGTACTGGTAGTGGATACATAATTTTGTTTTTCCCTCTATAACAGTTATCTAACCTTTTAGAGTTATCTTCTCTTGTTCCAGATAAAGAACATTAAAAGCGTTAAGAACTGTCGAAATTATTTCTTAAATATTTCATTTTTAAAATTATTTTTGATTTAGCACTATTATCACAAATGTTATTTGTCCATTTTTACAGAAGAAGTAAATGTTAGAAAATTACAGATATTTTAATTAATCTTCTTTTATTTTTTTTTTTTTTTTCAGGACCATTCCCATGCAAGGCTATCAGCAAATTGGTGTGGAACACTGCTAAAGCGTAAGACAGTCTTAAATTAATCTGGTTTTAAAGAGTCAGCGGTTTTTTTGAGCTTTTTCTTAATTTTTTTTTTTAATTTTTGTAAATCCTAGATTTGACATATTTATTATTAAGTAATTGTTTTAAGGTTCTGACATTTTATTTCTTATTTAAAATTTATGATCATTTCCAAAAATCTTTATTTTTCAGAGATCCCTTCATCATATTTTCCGGAGGCATGCCACGAGCCAGCTATGGAGAAAAGCACACAATCAGTGTGATGCAGGCTGAGAACCATGTTGTGTTTGACTTCACATCAAGAATCGTGGACTTCATAACCATCACCCGCGCACAGGAGAACAGCCAGACAGACGGAAGACCTGGTGAATATTTCTCATAATATCTTGTATAGCAACAGTTGTGTAGTATCTGTTTACTGTTTGAATAAAAAATATTTTTTAAAAATTTTAAAAATCCACAAAAAACCCCAAAACTTATGTCTTGGGTACTGTAACTGTTAGAAAACTCTGTATATACTATTTTCAAATCCAAGAATATATACCCCAAATCAGAGAAAAGATAATCATAGTCATAATAATCAGATATATTGGAAATAAATTTTGTGTAGGAATTTACAGTAATTGTTCTGAATACAAAAAGTAATTATTTATCATGATTCCATTTTAATTTATACTTAAAATAGGCTAGCAGATAATTCAAGATAATTATTAACAATTGGTTTTCAGTTTTAGATAAACATTCAACTTCATTCACTAGTTAGTGCCTAGATAAAGCAAATCGTTTTCATCTTTCAAAATGTGGTATTTAGAGTCATAATGATACATTACCTGATGCTTTATATATACATATTTTTTTAAAATGAAACTGAACCCATATAACTGACATTATGTTAAATATCATTAACTGATCCTTTAGTACTTTATAAAACATTACACAGTTATCAGTCTTTTTCTCTTGTACACAGTATAAACTAACTGTTTCAGAATATGACGAGCCCCACACCCTGATAGCTCTGATGGAGGAAGAGCTTGTTGTCATCGACCTGGACACCAACAACTGGCCTGTCATTCGCTTGCCGTACCTCAACAGTATTCACTCATCGGCCATCACGTGTTCACACCACGTCTGCAACGTACCAGATCAGCTGTGGCAGAAAATCATGGATGCCGGGGCTGGGCAGAACAAGAATTATTCACCAAGGGTGAGATAAAAGAGTATTTTGCTTTTAAGATTAAGATGTCCCCATGAATAAGTTGTTGCATTTATTACCTATAGTGAATTTCTGTTACAGAATATCAATTGATTTGTTTTATTTTTTGAATTGAATCAACAGCACTGTGTTCATGTAGACCTGTTTTAGGTGTTAGACCAGTTGGATAGATTTTTAATAATGTGGATATTTTTGTATGTCAGTTTTCTGCATTGTTGATCCAGATCATACCATCCTTAACGCCAATGAACAGGTGCTTGTGGAGCAGGGAAATAATGTTTTTCACTTCGTGGAGATTGTGTTTTTCTGTAACATTCTAAATATTTTATTTTCAGGAATGGCCAATTAATGGTGGGAAGTGTTTATCAAAAGATCCATCCAGCAAAGATCTACTGCTGACAGGGTAAGAACACCTACACACATACTTTTTATTATGTCTCATAGTGTACAAAGATAATTATTATTTTTGTAAACTAGTCCAGTTCCATTGATGATTCAAAATGATCTAATGATAAATTAAAGCTTGTGTGGATATATGAAAATGTCCAGATTTCATTTAGAAGTAACCTCAGATATGAGAATATTTTTGCATGATTTCAATAATATTAACCTGGAAGATTGGTCATTTTTGTTTTAAAAATCTTAGCTGTGAAGATGGCTCCAGTAAGATTGTTGTTTTAATATTTTAAGTCCCCCTGTCCCCACAAAGGGCAGTAAGCCTGTTTATAAAAATGGTAGCCATTAACACAGAGCTGTATTGTTTTAGTTAATTATTTGTAATAATTTTAGTTCACAAACACGGGTCAGTAAACATTTTTTAAATGATTGTAGCCATGAAGATGGGTCAATAAGGTTCTGGAATGCATCCGGCATTGATCTGAAGTTGATATACCGACTGTCCACAAGCAAGTTGTTTGGAGAACAAAGTCACATGGATTTAAACTCTGGTGAAGAAGATGAATGGCCACCCTTCAGACAGGTATTTTAAAGTCTTATCACTGAAATAAAACTGATATAGAACTGGTATTGCCTATTCTGAAACAAAACCAATATTACCTATTCAGAATCAAAACCAGTATTATCTATTCTGAAAAAACCCTGTATTTGCCTAATCTGAAATAAAACCAGTATTTGTCTATTCTGAAATAAAACCTGCATTATCTATTTTCAAATAAAACGTATTATCTATTCTGAAATAAAACCAGTAATACCTATTCTGGAATAAAAGTGTTAACCTATCCTAAAAAAAAATGTAGATCAAGTTGTAATAAATCTTTTTTAATTATTTGATAATCTGATGACATCCTGATACTCAGCTTGCTGTCATTTAGCCAGTCTTAGTCTACAAGAATAAAACCTTTAATTTTTTTCTATTTGGCTGTCATTTCAGGTTGGTACGTTTGACCCATACAGCGATGATCCAAGGCTGGGAATTCAGAAAATAGTCCTGTGTCCACTGAGTGAGGTTCTGGTTGTCGCGGGAACAGCTGGACAGGTCATCATCTATCAGATGGAGCGCGAGGAGAGGGAACAAGAGGTGAAGGCTGTCACAGTGAACATTGTCAACGACCGCGACAGCTTCGTTTGGAAAGGACATGAAGCTTTGCCGCCAAGGACTGGTGATATTAAATTCGATGCTGGTTACCAGGCAACATGTATGATGCAGTTGTACCCACCAGCTGCTTGTACAGCCATGACAATACATTCAGAATGGCAGCTGTAAGAATTTTATTTTATTTTTTTATTTTTTTTATCTAGTTTATATCAAAACAGTTTTACAGTCTAATTTGGAAAAGAAAATTTTCATAAAATATTACTGAAATGTAATAACCATTAACTTTCATTTTAATAATCTGTAACTAGATATATTTGAATTATGTTTGAAATTACATTACTGGATGCAATGCATTGTTTGTTTCATACGTTTTTATCTTGAGACAAACAAAAATTAAGTATCTACTCGTAGAACATCAGATGTTTTATTGTGTGATTTTAAACACATTGTAGTACATTGTAGTATAGCCATTGAAGTTGTGCTCCTTATATCTGCTTACTTAGAACATTGTTTTAAAATACTGTTGTACATTGTAGTGTGGCTGCTGGTACAGCTCATGGCTTTGGCCTCTTTGACTATGTTCAGAAAAAAGAAGTAGCAACACAGTGTACGTTAAATCCCACAGGTAAGGAAGTAACATTCTTATTATAGAAAATATCATTTAAAAAAAAAAAAAAACACAAAAAAACCAGTAACCAATAAATTTCTATACCTTATCTCTTCAAAAGAAATTTTATAGCTTAGTTTTTCTTTATAAAATTTATATGGCTTTCTTTATTTTGGTTTTCATAATTATTATTGTGTAAAGACTGCTTTCCAATGGATCTTTAACTCAAAAATATGCCACAATTAAATAATGTATTCATGATACTTTCTTAATAAACACACTCATGCCTGTTCTTTATATTTAATTAATTACTGATTTTTCACAGATTTGTCTGGGCAATTCTGAGACTCCAATGTCCAGACGTAAATCTTTAAAAAAATCTCTGCGAGAATCATTCAGACGTCTGAGGAGACGCAGATCACACATAAAACAGAGAGACGAAAAAGCCAAGGAAAAAACGTAACTACTGACACTTTTACTGTACCATTGTTATTCCTTTTCTTTCTTTCTTTTGTTTCTCTTTTTTCTTTTTTTTTTTTTTTTTTAAAAAAAAAAAAAAAAAAATTTAAATTAAATTATTTATTAAAATAATTAATAAAAAAAAAACTTTTGTTTTTTTAGTTGAACAAAATTCTAATTTAGCCCCCAAAAAAAGATAGATAAAAGAGATTTGTTAGCATGGAAATCATTAATATTATCAAAAAAATTCATAGTTAAGAATACATATTAATAAGAATGCTTTAAATTTTTCCAAAATGGTTCACAGACTTGTTGAAAATTCAGTAGATTGCCTGTATATATTTTAAACAGTGTTTATTACAGCTTATTTATTTATTTTTTGATAATTAATCCCATAATCAAAAACTATTTTTCTGCATTTTTATCAATAGATTATTTTTAACTATAATTATTTTATCAATATATTTTCTTCATAGAGAGAATCACAGCATGCAGAGCAGAGAGTAACCGAGGGAGCTGAAGGGGGTGCTGTAGAAACTAGGCCAGTAGAAAGGGCAGTGGAAGCAAGAGGGGCTGACGATTCCATGGCATCAATGGTTAGATGTCTGTATTTTGCAGATACGTTTATTGTTCAAGGTAAATATTTTTTGGTTCATGTTGCTGTGCTAAGACAATCAAATTGAGTAACATTCTGATTATCTGAGTAATAAGAATCAATGGATAATTCAGAAATTTCAGATGTGAAATGATAGAAACAAATGGATAAACCAGAATGGTACTCAACCCAAATAATTTCATTTACCATTGCCTTCTATTATCTGTCCTTACTATCTTTGGTAGGATGAATCAGAATTATGAAATTAAATTTTATATATTGTTCCTCATAAAGAGATTAAAATTATTTTCCAGGTGGTTCACACAATCCATCTTTGTGGGCTGGTACAAATGGAGGCCATATTTACATCCACAATTTAACGGTGCCATCAGATAATCGTTCCACACAGGAGGTTACCTGCACTCTAGCCAAAGAAATCAAGCTGAAACACAGGGCCCCAGTCATTGGTTTAGCAGTGACTGACGCAAGGGCCAAGGTTCTGCCTGAATCTCTTGAAGTGCAGCACGAACGGGCAAAAGCTCCAGACATGAGTGGACCACATCATGTGATAATCATTTCTGAAGAACAGCTGAAGGTATTTTGTTTTCTTCTGTTCACTAATAAGAGACTTGGTGTGTGTGGTGTATATATGCTTGTATATGTGCTTATGTGTGCATGAATCTGTTTCTGTATTAATTGAAAATGGGAATTTGTGTTTATCACGTTCATGATAAATCCAAATGAAACAGTCATACAGTTTGGATTTTATTCCATTCTCAGTGTAGTAATGTAGATTTATAATTAATATTCTGAATTTATGAAAGTTTTTGTTTTTTTCTATCTCCAGTCATTCACACTTCCCAGCTTGAAGCCAAGATGGAAATTCAAACTGACAGCTTTTGATGGTTCCAGAATCCGCAAAGTGGCCTTCGTCAATTTCAGAAGTAAAAGTGGTATGCTTGTATTAAAAATCTAGATATCTTTTCTTTACTTCAACCATCATTGGTTACAGACTGTTCTAACTTTTCACTTGTAATTGTTACAATCATTCCTAATTGGTTATTAAAGAATGCAGCTATTTTTTCAAAAGAAATACTAATTTTATTTAAGAACACTTGTTGAAATTAATAACCAAATAAACTATATAACTTGATAACATATGTATATTGATGCATAAAAATTCATCCACATACTCTTGTAACTTGTGGTTTGTTATCTTTGAAAGAGGAGATCTTAAAAAGTAAACATTTGCCATAAACCAGTATATTTTAGGATGCTTGGAGATAATGAAACAATATATTGTTATCAAAACACTATGCAAAGCAACATTTATGAATACATTTACGAGTGTTGCAGTTTTTGTTCTGTGTTAAGCATCATTAATTTTAAAAATCATATATTTTTATTTCTATCAAATTGTTTTTTTTGTTTTATCACCAGCTGACAACTACAGTGAATTTGACATCACCTGTCTAACTAATCTCGGAGATATTAGTGTTTACGCAGTCACATCACTAAGGCAGCAGATGGTTGTTTCAGCCATACGCAAAGATGATATCAAGTATGTTGACTTTTTTAACACAATTTTTAGCATGTCTGTTTCTGTTTTGAGAGAACAAATTCAGATATATTTGTCCGAAATGATTGAGACTGGAATATTTTGGATTTTGATAAAAGCAGAGTATAGGATCTAAGGCCTAACATGAATTCCATTTATATTTCATATACAACATAAACAAATAATCTGCAGGATTTTTTATATAACATTTTAAATAATTTTATGTATAAAATAAAGTTAATATATGCAAAACAATCCGATATCACTATTTCTTGCAGCTTGGAAAAATTATTGAATTTTAGAACTTTAAGGATTTCGGATATTTCAGATAAGCAATCATGAAACTGATACCAAATAATGAAAAATTTCTTTGATCATTATTTCACACATTTTATAACTTCATTTTTTTAAAAATATCTTTCTTCATGTTTTATAGAAATTTCATTAATATATATATTTACAGGTATCAGCTTATCAGTTCATTTTTTGTTATTTTGTTATTATTTTTTTTTTTCCAACAGTGGCATTTCATCCTTCATCTTCACACGAGATGGGCAGGGCTTTTATCTTCATTCACCGTCAGAGTTTTCTCGAGTGTCCCTGAGTCCGCGCCACGCTGTTACACCTGTGTGCATCGTCGAACTGAAGGAGGGCATGCGACCACAGGAGCCAGAACACGTAGATGAGATAACCGAGTATGTTCATTTATTCCCACAATGCCTGGCATTTCCTTTTAAATCCTGGCATTTTCTGATTAGTATTATGTGTAAAACTTTACCTTCTCTTTTTACTGTAATATACTTTATTATTAGTATAATTTTCAGTGATCAGTGGTAATCTTTGTTTAGATTTTTGTAAGTCAGTTTACACTAATAGTTTTACCAAAAATAAAATTTCGATCATTAATATTAATGTATTGAGATACCATTAAACATTCATTTAGTTAATATTATTGTTATTGTTATTATTGCTGTTAATGTTTTTATTGTTGTTACTATTATTGTTATTACTATAATTTTATTATTATTATTCTTAGTCTTGTTGTTATTTTTTGTATTACCATTATAATATCATTATTATTATTATTGTTGTTATTATTGTTATTATTATTACTGTTATTGTTACTGTTATTGTTACTGTTGTTATTTTCAGACACAATGAGAGTATTGATATACGATATGGTACGTTAGATATCACACAGGGTTTATCCGACAGTCAGCTGAATGAATCTAGGGCAGACACTACAGGAGATATCACAGTGGACAGTGTTGTTGTGTAAATATGCTGCATCTTTAATTTTTAGTCGTTCCTTTACCTGTATATTCTCATTTTCATTAATTTTGGCGGAACATATATAAATATAAAATAAAACTACTGTCATGTCATTATCAAGTAAAATCAGATATGTAATTTTTCATAAAATATCTCTATAATATACACTGGTCAGTTGGCATTGGCCTCTTCTACATTAATTTTTTTTAAATTAAATAGCAAACTTTACAAAGTTAATTTTAATTGAATATCAGATATACTGTACTCAGGCAAAACTAATTAGTCATTCTGATAGAAATTTACTATTTTAATCATCAATATACATTGGAGATAAGCCTTGGTGAGATTAAGTGTACAAAACTGTTTTGGTCTAATTTTTGTTTTATTTCATTACAAACAGCACTGTGACAGAAGCACCACAAACAACAACCACACCGAATGTGACAATATCTGTTGAGTCACCGTCAACACCAGAGACATCTCCCCAGCTGGAAACACCAGGCATCACAGCAGGTACAGCTCTCTTCAAATCAGCTGGCACTTTCATACTCAGTTTCTTTTACAAATGTTTCCATTTTTTTGCTACAAGTTGCATAATAAGTTGCATAATCTTTCACTCCCATCCACTGAGTAGAATTATTCATTATTTGTTGTCTAAAAGTTAGTAAGTTCTCATGCATAAAAAAAAGTTGTGGTATTAGTGTAATTTAACTCTGCAGTATGTCATTTCTTCTTTCGCCTGTTCTTCATACATACATACATACATACATATATTATATCCATATATAGACTACAACCTTATATATAGAAGACTGTATCCACACACACATATATATATATATATATATATATATATATATATATGGATATAATCTTCTTTATTGTTATGTAGGTGTTTACTTGAAAACATGCATTTAATAACTGTTTTTGTTTCTCTGTCTATAATGGCCTATCCTTTGTACATACATGCATACAGGCTTGCTCTTCTGATCACAATATATAGGTTTTCATCTTGTAAACATGAATTTTGTAATACTTTTACCCACATATATACGCATACATACATACATACATACATTCATACATACATACATACATACATTCTTGCTTACATACTTGCTTAAATTGTTATAATCTTTTGACTCACTGCAGGGTTTTTTTTATCTTGAAAACACTGATTTAGTAACAATTTTATTTCCTTCTGTAATATCCTAAGCTGCATACATACATACATACATACATACATACATACATACATACATACATGGTTACACACTTCTGTACCTCTGTAAAGGCTTTTTGTCTAGAAAATGTGGATTTAGTAAATGCAGTCTACATGTTCTGTTTCCCTGTGTAATGTGCTTTTTCCCTTCAGCTTCCAGAAACAATGTCGACGATGATACTAAAGCAACAACAGTTATTAAAAGTACTAAGGTGAGAAAAGGCCAGTCATTTTCTATTCTATTTGACATCCCTATTAACAACATAAAACGATACTTTCTGCTAGCCAAAACACCACTGATAACCTTGTCACATGATCAACTGCATGGAAACAGAAAACCCTCCATTCAGAAAACTCACTTTAAATTTAGATTGCAATAGCTTTCTTATTTTTGCATCTTTTTTTTTTTTTTACTTTTTCTGAGTTCTGTTCTGTAATTTACTGTAATGTCAGTAGATACATAGAAAAAAACTGTTGATTTTAAAAATGAATATTATTTTTATCACTGGTTATGAAAACATTTGTCTAGCTGTTTAGAATAGTTTTACACACTTATAGTAACAGAAGTTAAAAAGTAAAAGAACAGTTCAGATTTTTAGAAATAAATACATAATTGTTATATTGCTTCCTGTTTTTATAAATACTGAGGTGTCTGAATAAAGATATTGAAAAATTATTTTCCAGTAAAATATTCATGTTAATTTTGAAATGGTATCAGAATAAAACAATTTCTATATCTAAAACCAGAATTAAACTGCAGCATTTAGTGTGATTAATTTATATCCAAAAGGTAAAATAAATGAATAAAAAAATAAAGGTTGTAAAATGTTTTTTTTAACTGCACATATTAATTTCATTTAATGTCCTTCCTATGCCATTTAAGTATATTGCACATTGATTTTTATTTATTTTTTCTCAGTTTTTGCTTATTTTTTGTTTGTTTTTATATTCATTTACATTGTTCAATCTGAGGGATGTCAGTAGAAGGAAAATGATTTACCTGGACACCTTGGTTAACAGAAACATTAAAAATAATAATAATAAAAAAAAAAAAATTAAAAACAATTATCCTTGAAAACATTTTCTAAAAACAACAGAAATATTTGTATAAAAAATAAAATAAAATTAAATTTCATTTTCAGTGCTTTGGAGACTTTTTATAGTTAACAGTAAAACTGTATTCATTTCACAATCTGTTCTTGTTTTTGTATTTATAAAATAGAAAAAAAAAACTAATTTTTGTTACTTGAAGCTGTTTGTTTTTCCAGTACATTATAAAAGTAAAATCTGCATCCCTGGAATGATACAAAATAATTATAAAAACATTTATTATGAAAGACAGATAATACATTTTTTTTTTATATTAACCAGCCTTGTATTAATGATGATATATATCAGTGATAGAATTATTTTGAACATACATCTGTGTCATTTACCATGCTAAGGAAGGAAAGTGTTTATAATGTTGCAAACTGGGATATATCACCCAGATCAGTGACACTGAAAAAAATCTCGTTATTTCCTTTCTAACAATAGTGCATACTGATTTTACAATTTCCCAGCTAGTATTAATCTGATGATTAAATAGACATGCTAAATATTGAATCCAAATAGAGTAAGTACATTTATGACAATTCAACCTAAACAATTAACCTGCTAATTTATATAATTAATGTAGATATGTTGATGTAAATGATTGTCAGAATAAAATAATTGCAACATATAATGTTAATGTATAGATATAATATGTGACTCATGTTGTGCAATTCTTGACTAGCAGAAAAGTAACGAGGGCAGGATGGGAGAAAAAGCATGACTACAAGATGTTTTATTCATTAAGATACAAAGGAAATGTCTGTGCAACAATCTTTTTACTAACCTTGAATAAACCTGAATACATGTTTATTCCATCCATTCTTTACACAAAACCTTATCAATTCTGAAAATAACATTATTTGCTTAAAAAGTTTAAAATCCTTATTTATTTATTCTGAATATCTTGAAGAGGGTTACTTCTTTTCCTTTTTAGTGGTGGGATTAACTTTTTTTTTTTTTTCAATTTTTTCAATTCATTTATGTAATCAATCACTGTAAAAAAAAATAAATTAAAAAATATAACCTTTAAAATGATTATCCTTGTTATTTTCTAAAATTTCAGAAGCCTGAAGTTGAGAAGAATGAGGAAGATGAGATAAAACAAGAAAAGGGCAAATGTGTAATGGAAGGAGATTCAGTAGACCCGGTCATTTTGAAACAGCAGTTAACACAGCACACTGTAGTGGCCAGTATTAATGGTGAAGCTTGAAGGGGATGCCATTTTTTTTTTTTTTTTTTTTTTTTTATTTATTCTTGGTTCATACATTATTTTGGTTCAAGGACAATTCTGTTTATCCACTGGAAAACGGAAATTCTTGTGTGATGTTCAGTTGTATTCCATGACTGTTGTGATTTTACAGTAGTTTTTATGGTACCAAAAAACCAAAAAAAAACCCCAAAATAAAAACCTTATCTTTTAAAAAACAATTGCAAAAAATAAAAAATATTGGAACATTCACACCATTTTATTTTCTTAAATCAGTGAGAGGAGCTATTTGAAATTAATGTTAGACGGTAGTGAGGTAAGGCTTGCGTACCTTTATAGATGCCGCTTTTTAGCAAGTAGAAACTTGTTTTGAAGGAACATAGGAAGGTAATGATGTATTTAGTAATCATTTTCCATGTTATCGTTTAGCTGTAATGTTTTAATCCATTTTTAGTATTGTACTTTTGTTGTAATAGCAGCTTTGTTTTGGTTTCTTCTAATATCAGAATGAGTGGAAGAATGTGTTTCATAACATAAGCTTTTTAACCGTTTTCTTGTTTTAACAAAAAAAGTAAGTAAAGATATAAATTCCAGTTTAAAAAAACAAAAACATTTTTAATAAGAAGAGCAAAATGTGCAAAAGAACAATTCAGAAGTAATAAAAATTTAATTTGGAATGGGTTTTTTTTTTTAATATTTAATGTTGTTTATCTTTTTTGTAGATAATTATTTTGAAACTCTTTTAATTTTAAATTTTTTAAAAACATGTTTATTTAGAAATGTGAAAAAGTAGCAGTAGGTTTTTAATTAGAACTTAGATTCATTCAAAACAATGTTTTGTTTTAAAAAAAAAAAAAAAAAAAAAAAAAAAGTATGTCATTTACAAAACCAAACCAGTATAGTTGTTTATCATATATTAATTAAAAAAAAAAAACCAACTTTTTATAGCGATATAATCTACATTTTAAAATTATCTTGCTAATTGTTTTTAATTATGTATGCTTCTGACAACTTCTCTGTAACTAGTATCTTTACACTGCCAGTTTGCCATTTTGTTGTGAGTTTACTTTTCAGCAATGTTTTTAAAAATATATATTAAATTTTCACAACACAATTTAACAGAATCTGTACTGGATTTCACTGCATTTTTTTTTTTTTTTTTTTTTTTTTATTCTTAAATGTATGTACGTAGTTTAGACAAAATGAAATCCATTGCTCAAAAGTTTTGTTTTTAATTCTTGTGGCCTTACTGAAAAAAGCTTACAGTATAAGCTAGTTTTGTGTTCATGGTGATATACATGCACCTTTATTTGCAAAGGTTAAATGTTGGTGATTTTATGTGGGGATCAATGTGTTGTTTACCAATGTTTTAAATTTTTAAAGTATATCTTTGCTTATATGAATAAATGGTCTGATTTTTTTTTTTATTATTACAAATAATAATAATTTTTTTTTGATATTGCAAGAATATGACAATAAAATAAGATTAATGTTTTACATCTACGCAACTTGAAATGTAACATCAAATACATGGTGGAACATTGTTTTTGTTTTCTTTGATCATAAAAGAAAAATCTTCTGATTATATTTATTTATTGTTTTTGACAAATAATTTTTATTATGAAATACAGAAATTTTGTAGCTTGCACAAATACCACTGTAATTTTTAACATTTTAAGGAATGCGAAACACCAAAACCAAATTATAAAACAAACTTGTTTACCATGATATGTATCCATCATGTCTTCAGAAACATGGAGGTTAGATGTTTTCAACCAGTATTTTGTTATAAGCTAAAATTGGTCAGCAAAAGAACCAAAACAAAAACTTGGCAACGTGAAATGTAATGACGATTTCTTCATATCAACAAAGATAGACTTTATAATGTCAGAATTCCATAGCAAATCATAGATAATCATTTTTTCTGCTATGATGTCACATCACTTTCATAAAACCTTATTGTTATATAAAATAACTTGCAATAAATTTTTATGTATATATATTCTAATTACAAAAATGAAGTGTTTTGTTTTTATTTCTGTAGTTTTTAGTGCCAGTAATGAGGACAAAGATGATATTTTTACAATTTATTTTTCTTGATGCATAAATATGCTTAAATTTCTGAAATGGTTTATTAAAAAACAGAACATGCCATCACCTTCAGACTTCTGAAACAGCCTTCAAACACTAAAATGTGTTCAGTAAGATGAAGAAAAAGAGTTAAATTTTATCTCGTTGTCAACTGGTTCCAGTTAGAACATTTAAAATAAAAGCTGATTATTTTATACAGCAGTCTCTCTTTGAGATGGAGGATAGTGAAGGGAAATGTCCATGCTACATATTTGTAAATGGTTACACCTTCACTGTATAAATCATTGTCATTGTTCTTTGATGTTGAATATAAAATTTAATCCAGTGGATGCTGTCTTTCATAAAAAAATATAAAATGGGGGGTGCTATGTGTAAAACACAACATACAAAATCCAGTTAACTGGTACACTTCTCTGATAATAACTTAATGTGAATACTAGAGAGCTACTCTCACCACCAAACCAGTTAAGAACCACTGTTATACTATAACTGGGGAAAAAACTTGGCATCAAATTTTTAAAAATTATTTTAAATTTTGTATACATTAACTATTTTTAGATAATAAAAACTATCTACATATGACAAATAGTATAAGATATACTACAAACTAACTAGAACTTGGTTAGAAAACTAAGAAAAATCTGATGAAATTCAATTACTTAACTCTATGGTGCTCCTCTTTCCTGATTAAAGATATACAGGCTCAAATGGGATTCTAGGCCAGTGATTTTCAATCATCTTCACTTAATTAGTAAAAATAAATATTATTTACTTGCTGCAAATAATTTGCCATTGTGCGTCTGCCTGCTATATAGTGACTGGCAAAGTAATGAAATAATCTTTCGTGACTAAATTGTTGTAAATATGTCATTTTGTAACACTTTTGGTTTGGTGGTGCGACACAGGATTTTTTTAGTGTAAAAAATGTGCCTTGGCTCAAAAAAGGTTGAAAAACACTTGTGCTGGGTCCAATCTTAAAATTCTTGTATAGTTGCATCATCACCTTGAAGGCAAATGGCTTCTCAGAAATAATTCTTCCAGGCCTTTCAGGCAGGCATCTTGAATATATAAAGTTCCATAAAACATCACAGAGGCCATTGGATGTACCAAAAACATGATGGCAGTTACTTAATTAATGTTATTAGATGTAACCTCTGCACTTTTAATATATTTGAAATTAAAATGACTTTTTTTTTAAATATCAGAATAAAATAAAATTCAAACATTTGTACTGAACAACTAAAAATTAATACTGACAGGAAAATATTTACTGAAATTAGGCAAATTAGAGCCAACAGAAATCTAAGCTAAGTTGAATATGGATTCACAGGAAAAATAAATTTACTTCTTTTAAATCGTTTAAAAATATCATCTTATTTCTTGTTTCATATCCCCTAAAGAAATCAAGTCCTGCTTAATTTATTAACCCCATTTGGTTTTATAAAGGAAAGCATCCTTTTGTCCTGTAACTAAGTGGCGTTGACAATCAAAAATATAATAATAATAATAATAATAATAATAATAATAATAAAAAATAAATAAAAAAATGGTAAAACTTATAATAAATAAAAAAAATAATAATAATAATAATAATAATAATAATAATAATACTACTACTACTACTACTACTACTGCTGCTACTACAAATTAAATAGACTGATCTTGATACCATGTTACGCTTGTTTTCTTTTTAACCAACCATCGATGTTTTGTCGGGCTACAAACACCGAATGTTTAGTTGTCATGAGAAAACAAAACAAATGCAAGGAGACCGGTAAACGCAAATGTTCTAGCTTTCTATAATTCCTGTTATGAAATACACCAAGATGACTTAATGTTAGCTAGAAACAAATAGGTGTTTTTAAGTTTGGCGATAACTATGAATAAAATAATGAAGATAATTTAGCATCTGTGGAGACTGATCGATAATTAAGCATGTCGACATGACATCAAAGTTCAAACATTAAATTTTATTAGAACCACTTTTTTTTTTTCAATTTGGACACAGCAGAAGTAAAAATTCGTTCAAGTATGTTGTAATTCTAAAGTAAAGTAATACTAATTAGAAATGATAATGATAATGATAATCATCATCATCATCATCATCATCATCATCATTTGAAATAATAACACAATTTATTATTATCGAGAGTAAAATATATTTCCGAAAGTAAAAAAAAATGATAACTGTAATTTCAGGAAGACTGACGTGTTGGAATAATTGTTTCTGTCAACTGAATCATGGCCATGTTTGAAACTATTAAAAACAGACAACAACCCAATAACCATTATGCAAGAAACACTTACCATGTTCTTGACTTAGAAATTGACCAGCCCTTAGACAATACATGCAGCAGTGGATTGTGTGATGCATCAATCCAAGATATTCCTCTGTTCCAGTACAACGAAATTCCAGATTTTTGCAAGGAAATCCATTTGTTGTCAAAGGTTACAGAGCTTTTCTTCCATTCAGTCTTTGTTTGAAGAGGTAATGTACTTATTACAACTGTTTCAATAAAAATAATTGATAATATTTATATTATTATTACACAAAAGTACACAATTTTAATTTATTAACCAGAATTTTCAGCGTCACCATTGATCTTAGACTGAAAGAAATCTTACTAATAATATGATATTAGTCGAAATTGTTTTCAGTCTGTACAGATCTGTGCTAGATATTCGGTAAAATGAGGACCACATTAAGTTTGAATTAGTATGTGAATGTATTATATTATATGATACACTATATATATATATTTCGAAAATGATTAAGTATAGAGTCTTGTAATAATTAAAGATATTTAAATTTATCTTTATATAATATCACTTGTATGAACAAATTTCATATGGGTGTGGAAATATTTTGAGAATGAAAATACATAATAGCCTAATGAATTCAATAAACTTGAAAAGTTTCTGATGTTAATCAATCAGGATTATATCTGTTTTGACATGATCTACACACATACACTGAGTAGTAATTTTTAATAATGTTGATGAGACGATATTATGTATGCTATTTTGTTTTTATTTTAAATTTCAGCTTGTTTGTTTGGTCAAATGAAACTGTCAACATCTGGACGCATTTTGGAGGATTTTTCCTCTTTCTGCTCATCACCCTGTACGACAATCTCATAGTCATTCCAAGATACAACGGGTCCTTTGCAGATCACTTTATAGTCACGCTGGGCTTATTGTGTTATCAGGTGAAATAAGTTTTATCACTCAGTGTTGTTGTTTTAGCAGCTTAATTACATTTATCTGTAATATAGCCTGTGTCTGTGATACTGTTTACATTAGTGATATAATCTGTCTGTGATATGATCTGTGTCTTAGATTTGGTCTTTTTATGGTTTTGTCACTGATTTGGTCTGTATCTATGATACAGTCTATGAAGAAGTTGTAACAGATATCAATCTTTGTAAACAAAATTACAGTAAGACAGTTTTATACATGTAAATACAGGCTACCTATACATGCCATCTCAGTACAGCTAAGAACACAAGTATTTTTTTTCATTTCTTATAAACTGTTTCATTTCAGTTCTGTATGCTGTGTTCCACTGGATTCCACATATTCTGTTGTCACTCAGAACGAGCTAGTAAACGCTGGCTTGCTGTCGATCTCACTGGAATTTCCATTGGCATTATAGGCTGTTACCTCCCTGCTGTACACTATGCCTTTTACTGTTATTCTGTAAGTTGGTTAGCTTTACTAAAATATTTCATGATAATTCTTTTTTTACAATGAAGAAAAAACAATAAAATCAAACAAAAGTATGAACTATTATATAAAATATTTCCCCCAAAACAAAAAAATACGAAAAAAGAAATATGTAAGGAAAAAGAAGACAAAACAATTTAAATTTATAAGGACTGTATGTATGGTATAACTGGAATATTTTCTATTATTTTTCACCTGGTAAAAACTATTAATGTTTAACTGTTCTGTTTACTGTTATTAACACATTTGTTACTCTATCCTGAACCTTTGTTATTTGAATGTGTTAAAAAATATCTTATATTTTGTAATAGTTGATTAAAACAACACTGAAACAACTAGTCAGGAACTAATATTTAAAAAGGAAAAAACGCCAAAGCAAACAACAGTAAACAAAACCAAAAAAAACAACAACAACAAAACAAAACCAAAAAAAACAACAACAACAAAACAAAACCAAAACAAATACAAAACAAAAATATCATTTAATTTAACCAGTCATGCCACAGAACTTGCCTTTATTTTTAACTTTTTTTTTTTTTAATTAAGTTCTTGCATATTTTTGTATATATTTTATTTTCAGGTTTGGAGGGATATCTACTTAGTTTCTGTATTTCTTCTGAGTGCTGCCGTACTGTCTCTCCAGCTTCATCCGAGGTTTTTCTCATCTAGATGGTTTACTGTAAGACTGATACTGTACTGTGCTCTAGTTGGGTATGGAATCATACCAACAATTCACTGGGTGTATCTTAATGGAGGATGGAATTCAGTAATAGTTCAGGTTGGTGTACTGCATCAGTTTGTTTTTCATCAGCAGAATATAAAGAACTAGAAGATGGACCTGATGCACTAAAACTCTTGTGTTGTTAACTTGTTGCTGAAGAAAGAATTATCAGAAATTTTTTAAAGCCATTTGTGCAAAAATGATCACACTTAGATAATTTTGATGTGAATATAATGTAAGCCAGATGTTCATTGTTCAGTAAAAGTAGAAAAAAAGTAAAAAGAAATTAATTCTTTAAAGACATTTTATGTAATGAATCACAAGCACAGACTTACATACAAACGAACGCTTTAAAAGAGTTCATTTTTCTCTAGCATAAAAGAAACATTTTACTTTCTGTTGTAATCTGTTTTCAGTCAGCAGTTAATCTATGATTCGTTTTTAATGTTTAATTTTTAATGCATTTGTGATACACAGCATCCAGTCTGATTTTTTGTGCTGAGGTGTCATTAAACATTTCTTCCTTCATTCTATTTCTTTTCAGATTTTTGTACCAAAAGTCACCACGATGTACTTGCTAGCAATGTTGGCCTTTGCATTTTATGTAACAAAGTTTCCAGAAAGAGTATTTCCAGGTTAGTGATGTTAATTTTTGATCTGTGAATATTATTAAATAGATTATTGAATTATTTTTAATTTTAAGGCTTCATTTGTGGATGTTATTAAATAAATCCTTGAATAATTTTTAATTCTGAGGCTTAATGAGAGGATGTTGCATATCTTTTTTTTTTTTTCTTTTTTTGTTTTTTTTTTTTAAATGTTTTTAATTTGATAGATTAAACACATTATCAAATGAATTATAAAATTATTGTCTTTCTTGATAACATAATGAACATATACTATAAACATCCTTGATGTCAATGTAACCACCAAAATTATCCATTTTTTGATCAAAATTAACCAGTAAAACACAAGACTTGTATATTAGATATACCCAATAAATATTTTGTGTTTCAATGCCTGATTAAAAAATAAGCCAACATGGTTTAATTTTTTTTTTTGAATTTCTTCTTATCATAAAAAAAATATTTCTTTTTCTTTTGAAATTACAGGCACTTTTGACTATTTTGGTTCAAGTCACCAGTGCTGGCATGTGATTGTTGTTCTGGCGTTTGCTTGGTGGACAAAAGCTGGGGAGGAGATCATGTTTTACAGAACTTCCCACATTTGCTTGGAGTAGATTGTTGTGTTTGTTATGTGTGATTTTAGACAGACATTTTAATTTTTTGAATTTAAAGTAATATAATTAGGAAATAATTATTGTTTTATACACACTATTTATTATTTATTTATTTATATATTTATATATTTATTTACATAGTTATTTATAGAAAAAGACAAAATATTTGATATCAAGTAATTATTATATAATCATACAAATAGGGTAAGTCCATGCTAGAGTTTGAAAAATATTCAGTCTTTGGCTGCATAAAATTATTATCTTTGTTTATAAACCCACCTTTTGTTCAGCCACTGAAATCTGTGATAGTAGTATTAGTGTTTTGTTACGCAAATTACATTTCATATAATTAAAATGACAGTTTCACATCAGGTATTTACAAAATAGTCTGCAGCTTTGAATGAAATTAGATATAAAATATCCAGGATATTTATATTTGTGAATAACAAAATAATCAAATGTTCTGTGTACATTAACAGTTTTCTATGATGCAGGTCCTGGTTCAGATATTACGTAATATTAAACTCTTTTTTAATTCAAGTTCAGCCCTGCAATATAATAAGATATAAAATACGTAGTATAATTAGAGTACAATTTCATTAATTTTTAAAAACTGATATTAATGGGTCCAATTTTTTTCTAAGTTTGTTTCTGTACTGCGTGTTTTTTGTAAATTAGTATTGATTTTTAACAAATGCATACATCATAAATTTCTATCACTTTTGTACACATATTGTATTTATTTTTTTTGATATCTATATGTTTTCCTTGAAATATGTTATTAAAAAAATGTATTCCAAAGATACAGCAATTATTCCCAACAAGATTATCACTAGCAACATAATTTAAAATTGTTGATACTTAAAAGGAAAACGTAGCAGAAATCATTATTTATAAAGTTGGGGTTATTTTGAACTTTTTCAATAATTTTATACACTGGTTTACTTCAATTTTTATATTTTAAAAAATATTTATGATAGGGTAAACAAGATTATTCAAACAGAGATTTATAAATAATTTATTTTTATGAAAGTTTTATGAAACTATGTTGTTTAAAAATAAGACTGGATTACGATTTTTTAACTGTGACTTTTGAATGAAGTATCTTTGTTATTTCGTCTTTATTTTTTTATTACTCTGTTTTTAATTCAATCCTTATTAAATTGGTAAACTTGTAATTTTTATTTTATTTAATTTTGAATAAAATCATGTCTATTGTTTAAATGTGTTTTGTCTTTTATCATCATATCAAATGGAATAAAACTAAACATAAAAAAGTTTTTAATGCTATCATAAAATTTGAACATAAATTTAATTCCTGTATGGCTTTTTTTTTTGCCCAAGAGTAAGAATAATAAAGTATTTAAAAAAGAAATAAAATACAGATCAGTTTTACCTTTTTGAAACATTAAACATATCAACAGCTTTCTTTAAATATTATTAATACTGAACTAACAGTCTTATGTGTTAACATCTTGTGAGTGTTAAATATATATTCCATATCAATGGTTGGTTTAAGTTCTGGAGTAATTTTCAGGTCTTTCCCAATTTTATCAGCTAAATAACAGTTCATTTCATGCTGGAAAGAAACTTGAGAATTATATAGTATTTCATGTTTCCAGTTTTGATGACATAATCAACTTGTACAAGTCTTTCTTTTCTTTCTTTATTTATAAAAAAAAAAAAAAAAAAAAAAAAAAACCCAGTAAAATAAAATAATAATATGAAAACTGACAAGGGTTATTTTAATTTAATATGAACTTAACAGTTATGCATATAAAATTATAATATCAAGTATCCATTCATCTGGACAAAATATCTGATAAACAATCACATGGTGTTCTTATATACTGTAAAATTTTCTTCATGTTGCAGTTTTCAAAAAATTATTTATTTATTTTTTAACTCACAGTGTGCTCTTTATTTATGGCTGCAAGTAAACTGGTTTTTATTTATAATTGATCAATCATTTACTCAATATTTTGCCTGAATATAATTCTTTCATACAGAACATATAATTATTAAAAACCTACTGTTTACACAAGGTCTGAAGCCAAAGTAGTTCAGAAATCTTTATTAACGTTCAAGTGCAATTACATAAAATTATATTTTCCAGTAGTGTGTGTTTGAATGTAGACATAATTTGATTCAAAGTGTTAATCCAGATTCATTATCCAAATTGTATTGTAACCTGAATTCAGCATATTTTCATCCAAAATCATCATTTGCACGTAATACCACATGAAACATGTTTGATTTTTTTTTAAACTTTTGTAACCCCAACATTATTTGAAATTCAGCAGATGTACGTAATCAGAATTAGTTTGATAACATTGGTTTGTCTGTTCTGTTGTTCTGTTCAGCTGTCAGTGATTTTAGATTTTATAATAATAAATTATTAGATACAAATATGTTTTTTTTTTTACTTGTCACATCAATTTATTGATAATCATCATTTTTGAGTGATGCTTTTTATGTCAGTTTGATTTCACACAAACACATGTAATACGGGACTAGTGATATGAATACAAAATAATTTTGTTATTATTTGTAACTCAGATACTGGCCCTTTTCACAGATCTCTTGATAAAAAAACAACAAAAATGACCTCCCCCCCCATAATAATTCGTTCATTTTAAAGATAACGTTTACATTTTTTAGACATGTAGAAAAACACACAAAAACAAACAACTGATTTCTTTACTTTATTCTGTCTAAAAATCTCATCTCAAATCCTATTGTTAATTTTCAGATTTAAAAACATTGTCCATTACATTTATCTATGCACAGTATTGTGACTTGATATAAAAGGCAAAATAAATAAAGAGGTATTTTAAAACATTAAAAAAAAAAAAATGTAATTTATTTCTTGGTATTTATTTATTTCTTTGGAAAACCATGGTCCCAATGATCATTTTTGCTGTAAGTGGCATTGTTTGAAAAGCATTTCCTAAGGAAAATTAATGTGCCTCAATTTTGTGACGTCTGCCATACAAACTTTTTATAAATGTATGTGACACTTTTAAGGAATGTGGAAGTAAATAAATATCCATGTATCAGTTTTAAACAAATGGCAAAGATAAATAAAACTCACGTTTTAACATAAAACTTTAGAATAACAACATATATGGTGGAACAAATATGCTATTTACTTTTATTTTTTTTTTTTTTTTATTTATTTATTTATTTTAAAAAAGAAAATTTTTTTTTTTTTTTTTTTTTTTTTTTTTTTTTTTTATTTTTTTTTTTTTTTTTTTTTTTTACTATAATGCACACATTTCAAAAACAGAATTTCTGAAACTGCTTTCTTTGTGAAAAAAGAAAAGAAAAAAAAAAGAACAAAATTATCATTTATATAACCAAAATTCCATTAGTATGTTTATTGAATGATAATGGCAAAATCTATTTATGTGTTGTTTACAGAGTTATACTGATATATATGTACAACTGCAGCAATGAAACCAGTGTTTATCAGAGACATGACAGTTATCAATTACCCACGAGTTTTAAAAACTTTTTTTGCTACTTGTACAAACTATGTTTAGCGACTGTTATTATTTATTTTTTTTTTTTTTTTTTTTTTTTTTTTTTTGGCAGTTGTAAACATCTTTGAAATATGGAGATTACTGTGACCAAGTTAACAAATGTTTTATGGATTATATAAATATACATTTTGTTAATGTTTAAAATAAGGTATATTTTGTAAACTAAACCCCGAATTAAAAAGATAAATGTGAAGAGTTAAAGCAAAAAGGAGGCATATAATGTTTGTGAAATTGTCCACTTACTAATATTTTAATTATACTTCACATTAATATATATATATATATAGATATATATATTTTTTTTTTTTACATCATCTTAAATATATTTTGCTTTTACTCTAATTTTGTGTTATACAATTATACAATGAAAAAAAAAAGAAAAGGTAGACAATTTGTTAATTTAATGACAATCAACAGGATTTTAATTTAAACAACTGACTGGCAACATAAACATGTTAAGGACATGCATATTAATAAGGCTGGAAACCTGTAACTACTTCATGACTTGCTACTCTGGGTTTTTGATGAACTGCAAGGAATCTTTTATACATATTTTCCCACAGACAGGAAAGCTTTGTTTTTAAGAAAACAGCAGCTGAATGGAAACTTCAGTCAGTTTGATCCAGTTGGTGTACAACTGAACAACAGCCTGTGTTTAAGGACTGAGTGTGTAATTTTAGATTGTTTGGTTTCAATTCCACTGTTCTTGTTCAAACCGAGTGTGAATTAATTCAGTGTTTAAATAACATGTCTCCATCTCTCACTCTGTCCGTTTGTGTGTCTGTCTTTCAGTTACTTACTTGCATACAGACATGCAGGGGTGGGTAGGTGGGTGGGTGTGAAACGGATAGAAAATGGAGACAAAGACAGAGAAAGAGAATTTAAAAGATCTGTAACAGTAAGAATAACTTTAATAATAGTTAGCATTTAAAATGTAAATAATGTTGTCATGAAAAGATGTACAGATTAAACAATACTGTGTTTCTAATGGCAAAGAACAAGAAATATAATGTCATTATTATTATTATTATTATTTTTTGTTTTTTTTTCTTTCTAGAAAATGATTTGAAATGAATTATTTTATTATTAAACTGCTGTTAACTTCTTTAAGGTGCTTATTTCTCAAGTAGGGGATCTACCCTAACAGCAAGATAACAATTTATAAATATGAAAAAGATACACAAATAAAAAGCTCAAATAGGTTAAAACTGGCCTATATAGATCCTTTGTTTATTTCATTCCAAATAAATAAAATACATGTATTTACATGACTGTAGTTAAAACAGGATACAAACATTTTTAAATCACTTAAAATAAAAAATAATAAAATAAAAAAAATAAAAAATAAAATAAAAAAATAAATAAAAATAATATAAATATTATTAATAATAATAATAAAAAAGAAAGAAAATGAAAAATAAAAATAAAACAAGAATTTGATTATCAATATGCATTTTACCAGTCACTAGCCATTTTCTCAAACTATTAATATTTTTCACAAACATATATCAGCTTCACATAAGTAGTAAATGAAAGTTATATGTTAATTATAATATAATAACATAAACAGCAAATACATCAGGATTATTCTATCAGTTAATTGTAGGTTACAGTCATAAATAAAATAATTAGAGATACTTTTAAGGTTAAAGCAAAAACCTTCAGATTAAATTACAATAATATAGTTACATTTTAGTTAAGTCTAAATGAGTATTCACTTAATTTGCATCTTCTTCAGATGGTATAAACTAAATGTTTAATTTTTAGTTTACTACTAGTTTATACTGCTTAATGAAGATGCAATTATTCAAGAATAATTAATTTTTGTAAAAAATAATGTGACCTTTAGCAAGTAATGTAATAAAATGATTAGTAGAGAAATATTTTTTCTTCTTTTAATTTATATGTCTAAAAAAAATAAATCTATGTACTAATATTTTAGTAATTATTAAATTTAAACATTATCAAAAAATAAGCAGGTATCTTTCAATTCAATTAAAATTTCTTAATTTTTTTATTTTGGCAACGACAGAAACTAAAATACAAAAATAAAAAACCAACATCCCCACACTTAAAAAAAAAAAAAAAAAAAAAAAAAAAAAATGATATATAATAATATAAAAAAAAAAAAAAAAAAAAACAACACGTTTAACATACATTTAAACTGACTAAAAGGATCTATACATTTGTAGCCAGACATTAAAACAAGACATCCACAACTCTAACATTTTGGTTTAAACTTCAACACTTCAGGACCTTCTAATTACACATCATCACTTCCCTTTAATAACTTACTGTAATTAACTATCACAGATCTGACAACATAGTTATGACATAGCAGTTTGCATCTGCAGTATCTTACACTGCTTGTTTAAAAAAACAAAAAACAAAAAAACACACAATAAACACACAAAAAACAACTATTGCACCAAATATTTAACATCATACTTGCTGATGTTGAGGCATGGTGAATTTAAAGAAGAATCAATAAATAAAAAAATAAATAAAATAAATAAATAATAAAAATACTCAGTTGCTTGATTTCATACATCACGCACTTTGTTATTCATTATGATGGTGTAAATCTGCCATTTTGTTCCCTTCTAAAAAATAAAATAAAACTGAAATAGGTAATTGTGTCTTTCGCTCATTTATAGATTTTGTTAACTATTTTGCAGCAAATATACAAAGTGGTGTCTCAAGAAAGCTACTATTAAAAGAAAAAATATGCAACTTTAATGAAAGCAAACACATCAGTTTTAGGCAAAAATTAATTTAGTTTGAACAATGAACCAAGGCAAAACAAAAGTTAATTATTTCATTAGTCCAAGGTAGGTTTTTTTTTTTTTTTTTTTTTTTTTTCAGTTATAGATAATGCACTTCATTACAAACAGAAAAATTAAATTAAGTCTTCTATATTCCCTGCCATGCTAATCACAACGAACTAGTAAAACAAAATGGCTTTATCACACTGCAAACTGGGAAAGCTCAAACAAACCGATGATGTTACTGAAAACAAGCAATTCAAAAACACAGAAAATACACACCCGTGCTATTGTATGTAGCCAAATAAACAGACCCATAGTTAAAATCAAAAACGCTGCAAGCAGCAATATTTTCACATCTGTAAAGAATATTTAAAAAAAAAAAAAAAAAAAATAAATAAAAGATTTAAAAGTGGAAGAGTAAAAATAAAATCTTCTGATGATTATTAAAAAAAAAAGGAAGGCTGATCATTATTTTTTTCTTCCCGTGAATGGCTCTTCTGTAGCAGGTACTAACACGTGCTTGTGTTTACGAGGCCAGGTCCCTGTTTCAAAACCCCCGGAGTAAACCTTCGCCGAGTCGAAGGAAGCATTGTTCACGGGAGGCGTGGACCCTTTAGAAAACGCAGGATGTCGAACGTGCTGATTGTGTGCTGTTTTTGGAATGCCTTGAGTATCAACAGATAATCCCAGCTGCTCCTGCGAAGGAGACTCAAGTTCTACATCGTCGTCGTCATCATTAAAACTCATATTGGAAAAAGCTGCACTGGCATAGTCTCGACTAGATTTCTTAGACCTGACTCTAGTTTTGGAATGTTTTGCCATCGAGTAGTTGGTTTCAGACTGTACTAGGATTTGTTCGTCTTTGAGGAACAGGTCATCTGGTCTCTGATGCTTCTGGGAACTTGACTGTTTTCCTGTACTTTTCTGAACGTCACTCTGAGGCAACGAAACGCTTTCCTGATAGGCAAAATCATTCAACGTTTTTGACTTAGCTGGTGTGCTGGTTTTCATGCCAGCGTTGGGTGGAAAAGAATAGCTGGAAGAAGACTGGGAAACAACAGCATTATTTTGGTTACCTTTCTGGGATGTAAATGCTTTATGAAATGGAATGGCTCCAAAAGGGTCTTCTGTAGTGATGCTTGGCCCCTGTGGGCTTGCTTCCACACTCACAGATTCTGCCAGAACGTTCTGCAACCTTGCTCCAGCACTGCCACCCAAATTAATACTGTTTCTATAATGCTGTCCTGATCCAGGGAGAGCATCAACAGGAGTAATCACAGTCTGTTCTTCACAGATAGGAGACACAGGACAAGAAGATGGACCCGTGGCACTAGAACTTGGTGTCAACTTGCCACTGAAGGGAGCGTTACCAAACACATCTAATCCTGGACTTTGTGCTGAATGGGATGCATAGCTGGGAGTATTGCTATCGGCTGGGCTCACAGTCAGTGATGAAGCCTGGCTCAGACTTTTAGAACTTTTAAATTTGAAAGGAACATTTGCAAACACATCGTGAGGTGAAATATTCTGTGATGAGGCACTGGGACCCGAGTCCACACTGCTTCCTGGTCGTTTGGATTTGTGTTTCTTAAATGGAGCAGCTGCAAAAACATCAGTCTGTTCAACACCTGGAGACATAGCAGACGTGAGCCCTGCACTGTTTGAAAGCTGCTTCTCATCAGGTTCTGTTACAGCTTTGCTTATCTGGTGGTGCTGAATGCAAAACGTATCCTGTAGCTCATCGTCGTCAAGAAGAGGTTTGATCCCATACTCGTGTCCAACGATCCTGTCTGACTGAAAAACATCACACCGGTCGCTATTTCCTATCACATGATCGGAATCCTTCCTTTTTGTTGGCAACTCGACAAGTCGGCTTCCATATTCGTCATCCAGTTCTTGGTAATTAAAATCATTAAGACCAGAACCCCCAGCATCTGCTAACTGGTCATCCTCAGCATATGATGAGCTGGATTCTGCTCTCTCCTTGGCAAGACTTTTCTCCTCACTCTTTCTGTCTGCTTTTCTCATTTTGGCCATCTCTTCCTTGCCCTCAGAATCGTCTGTGTCCACCAGCTGCTGGTACTTTGACCTGGACAAGGCAGCTTTCAGATGTCCTGCACCTGGAAACTCCCTTGTCTTGGTTTCTGGTTCTATAACTGTGGTAACCTTTGGTGAACAATCTGGACTGTCTTCTTCATTATCTATAATTTAAAAAAAAAAAAAAAAAAAATTATAATTATAATTTTACAAATGTTTACATAATTTTATTTTAGCATACAGCCGTTATAAACGGAATTTAAATTATGTTAATGTTTGTTAGCAATATCATATTATTAAAAAAAAAATCAATTATAAACATGCATATAGTTTTACATTAAATTATATGCTGCTCAGTAGTATAAAATTATATACATGTACTTTTTTCAAATTACTTTAAGAACAATATCATAAAATAATTTTAAAAAACAACCCAAAAAACAAATGCAATATTAATATTGTTAAGTCTTGAATTAATAAATTACCTAATTAAACTGATGTCCACAAGAAACTACTATATTTACCTTCCAAAATGATAAACAGTGTATGTATATATTGCTCTTTTCTCTCTCTCTCTCTCTCTCACACAACACACACACACACACACACACACAGTTTGCTGCTTCTAGATGAATTCTATTTTCAAAACACTCGAAGCTTATTTTAGATTGTGGTTTGACAATTTTATAATATTCAAAATTTTAATTTCATTATTATTCATCATTTATTAAATGAATGACAGAATAAATAGATAAGTACATTCATACCGAGTTTCCCATGAAACAGCAATATTTAATTACTTAACTCAGGGACCAAAAACTTAAAGATTTATAGAGTGAACAAAACCGTTGTTTTTTTTATACTGTAATTTATATTTAATGTGTATTTCAACATCAACACTATTACACTGGGCAACAGTTAGGAATACTACAGGCATCAGACATTTTGTGCAGCAGGCTTGGGTCTGGAGTTGTCCTGGTTCTCTGGATTTTGTAGAAGGTTTAATATATATTTAAATTATAAAATTAAACTGTATCAAACAGACACTAATTAATACACTTATAATACACTTTTTTTTTTCAATTCATCTTTTCTGGAAGATAAATAGAATCTGGTATCTGTGCCAATGTTCTATGTTCATTTTAATAATTTTCATATACAAATTAACATAAATTAACATGTAATAAATTATCACACAGGAGATAACCAGCAATAAATATGTCATTCAGCTGATCTATTAAATACAGTCACAGTGTCAAAAGAACTGTTACCAGATGCTTGTCAAAAATTAGTTTGAACAACTGTCATTTTCTCATTTTCTGGCCCATTGGTAAAATTTCTGTTTTAACAAGTGAGGGAGTTAAACATGCAGCCATATTACATTAAGAAAAAGGATGAACATGAAAAAAAAAAAAAAAAAAAAAATTTAAAGAATTAAGACAGCTGAATAAATGCACAAAAACCATATAAATTGTTAGTATTTATTTATTTACTTGAATCATGTTTGATAACAAACTACAGAGATAATTTAAAGCACAAAATTATTATTGTACTGAAATGCAAAAACATTTAAAAATCTGTTTTTTTTCTCTCTCCGTCAAACCTGTTAAAAAAATCTTTTTTTTTTTTTTTTCTTTTTTTTCTCATAGGCCCCATTTAAGCACTATCTATAACATAAAGATAAAGCACTTGATTTGACAAACAGCAAGAACAGAATAAGTACAATAAATAAACTGTCCACCCTCAGTCTTCCAAAAAACTACTTTTATGATTATATACATTAAAATGATCCCCAAATTGATATGAACTGTTTTATTCAATTATGGGTGAAGGAAAAAATGTGTTAATGAAATATGTTTTAGTCTGGATACCTTGTAATTATAAAAATTTTTTTTAAGTGTTTCAAATGTTAGTGATTATGGAAACATAGCCTCTGATCTCCTATAATCCTATCTCAAATGTTCTTTTTCCTATTTTATCACATTTGGAATCAATGGCTGTGGATTTCTTTAGATTTGTGTCATTTAACCATCATAAAAAAAATAAAATAAAATAAACCCCTTTTGACAATAATAAGATAATTGAGCACTATTAAGTAATTTTTTATAATTAAGTGCATAGTAACAACAAATCAAGTTTTAAGTAATTGCAAGAGGTTACCAATGGAAAACAAATAGCTTTCATTTATTTTTCAATAATAAAAAAAAGAATTTGAACAAATATATCACCCTTTTGAAATCCAGTTAATCAGTTAATGACCTTTTAAAATCCATTTCTTTTGTATGTTGTGAGACAATAAAATAAAAATCTATTAACAAGCTAGTTATTTGCCTACACATATTACTACTACTACTACTACTGTGCTTCAGCAATGAACACATCCATACCCTTAACAATTTGCTTATCTCAAGGAATAACTATGGAAAATTTAGCTTTATCCAGATTACATCAGTATGCTGATTGCATAACACTGTTTTCAAAAGTGAAAGAATAATGGCTACTTTTAAAATGCTAGATAGTGTTTCTCTTATTCATCCATCATTCTACTTCAGTAACATCCAAATTCACAGAAATAAAATTCATCATAAAAATCAACAGACATATCGTAAAAAATTCTGTATTGTGACAGTTTTTGAAGACCAGTGACTACATTTATGGTTAATACATGTTTAATTTGAAACGGATTTGTCCTTGAAATTAATCTTCAACATACAAAAACTATTTAATTTTATTTACAAAGCTGTTAGAAATTACTGATGTGACATCTTTATTATTAGTTTATGAAAGTTTCAGTAGTCATCTTGAAATTATGTGTTAATATTGTTAGATGACTGACAGTGATATACAGCATTTATCTTAAGATGTTGTGACTTTAAATTTGTATAAAATGACAAACTGAAATAAATGTAAAGCTAACTGTTAAATAGAATTTTTTTTTTTTTTTTTTTAATATGGAAAATTTCAACCTGTTTTTATATTTATCTCAACCAGATTTGATAAATACATATTACAGATCAAGATGGATATTTTCCTTCTTAAAAAAAAAAAGAAGTATATATATATAATCCTATGACTGTGTAAACAAAAACAAAAAAGTCATTTTTCAGTGAATACTAATCATTGTTAAAATCAACAACTCGTGATTGAGAACATCAACACATCTGGAATACATGTAAAATTACATTCACTGATTGCATTTTCATATGGCAAGACTATTTATAAATACATCTCCATAAATTGTTATTTCATACTGTAAATCAACAAACATAAGCATCATTCAACATTGTGTCATTTTATTGCTCTATTTAGTCATGGATGAAATTTTAATATTCATCATCACTGTTATGGTGAACAGCTGAATTGGTATTTATTTAACAGAAATTTAATTACATTTCTATACACATATGTGTGTGTGTGTATATATATCTGTATCTATAATTGTTTTTGTAAATTTCAATTCCAAGTGACTATTACTTGACACTGAAAATATGTGTATAAAACTATATACATTTTAACAGTAAATATTTTTCTATAAAACAGGTCCCATTTCTGGAAATAAAACTCTTCAAAACAAAGACTTGGGTATTTCAGCTTTTGTGGTGTATTGACAAAAAAAAAAAAAATTAAAAAAAAATAATAATAATAAAAAAAAAACACTTTACATAGAGAATTCTCTGCCATAAAACAAAAAATGAGACATTTATGTGTTACCCCATTTCATTTGATTTTTTACAGCAAATTATACTTTTGTGGATTAATAAAAAGAATTATAATACTCATTTCCACAAAAAAAAAGGGGATAAAATGCAAGCATGTTATATTCTAATACTGACAATCCCATGAGAAATCAAGCAAATAAAATAAAATAAGAACAACAAAACAGCAAAAGAGTGCTTAAAATTCATGATAAAACCGTCTGTGCATGTAAATTTACTGAACATTTCTGCTTGGTGAAATAATGGGTTGCAGAATTAAACATTTTCAATGTGCCTGCTGGGCATGATTACTCAAACCATGTACCTCCTTGTCTATGGAAAGGTACATTTAAAAGATCACTCATAACTAAAGAAAAAGAATAACCCATGGTTGCAGCAGAATTTCTTTCTTATCATATATGCATCCTTAACTGTATGTATGATGCATAAAAACATTTTAAGTGTATCACTAATTTTTGTTTCTTTTTAATTAACAACCTCCTACATGAAGAGTGATGTATGTCTTGTCTGTATGCCAGTTTCTTTACAGATAACACAACAGAAACAAACTAAATAAAAACAACAATAACAACAAAAATTGTAAGTTTTCATTCATATAGACATTTTGGCAGATTCTAACAATAAATGCACAGAATGGAATGCTGTTTGTATATCTGTGTAAGTAGTAATAAATTAATAAATAAAAAAAGAAAAATCAACAACATAAAATCTGAGGGAGAACACACTAATAGGGATGAATGGGTCATAACAACAGTATAAAAATAAATAAAAAGGTCATGGAACCAGTAGTTATATATATATATATATTTTTTTTTTTTTCAGTTGTGGCATTCATTAAGCTCCACAAAACCACAATGCATAATGTGACTAAATTTGGATATCTTTTACATTTTTATATCTATGTATTGGTTCATACCAAACAAACATTTATATTTAATTTTCCCAAATATCTGAATCAGTGATGTCTATTCCTTTTAATATACAATTTTATTAAAAATAGGTAATAAATAATTTAAAAAACAAACAAACAAACAAACAAAAAAATATTTCAAAAAATTATCAAAATGTCATGGCTTTTTATATATATAATTTTTTTTAAATTTAATTCACTTGAAAACTTGACACAAGTATTGTGACCTACATTTTTGATATTATGTACTAAAGGAGGGTAACATTCTCCATAACTACAACATATAATATAAAAAAATCTTTAATGCTGAAATGTGGAATTTTATTTTAATAATAACATTTTTGTTACTGTTATTAGAACACAACCATTGAACACAGAAAATAATGTTCAAATTTCTACACTTAAAAAAATAAAAAATATATATATAAAAAAAATTGTTTAAAATATGTCGGTTTTTTTTGTTGTTTTTTTTGGAAAGGTTTCAACAGTTCTGAAAATAAAAATCTCTTAAGAGAAATAGGTTTTGATAAACATTTCAAATAATAAAAATATTAAAAATGATTAATTGAGGCTTAACTCACAAAATTCAAGCATACTGAAAGAAAACTATAGTAAAAACAAAATTATACAATTGAAAAAAATAATAATTATCTGTACCTTTAACATATTTAAATGAAGTTCTGATACATATTAAAACAATACCAAAGTTTATATATTAAAAAAATGTGAGCAGTGCACCACCATATACTGATAATTTAATGATAATAACAGTAACAATTAAAAAAAAACATAATAAAAATAAAAATAAAAATAAAAATAAAAATAAAAATTAAAATTATAATTATAAAAACGAAAATAATAATAATAATAATAATAATAATAATAATAAAAAAATAATTTGTTTTAATTAATAACAAAAAAAGAGTTTTCATTATGGCAATAATTCTTTTGATTAATTCTACCTATTAAATAATACAATAATGAATCTGTTGTCTGCCCACAGCATAGTAACACTAATAAAGTAATTTAGAAAAAAAAAAAAAAAAATAATAATAATAATTGTCCATGCTGTATCAGCAAATGATTAATACTTAAAATTTATAAACAAAATTTGTTAAGATGTGTTAAAAAAACAATAACTTTTACATAATTTACTTTTCATTAGGTCTATTGTCTCTGATATGGTAGGGAAGGGAAAGAGTTTCACAACATAATTACAAGCTAAATGATGGGCAATGTATAGCCATATCTAGTCATATCAGAACTGAACTAAATAATTGTAATATCTCAAACTTAGTGTTGAGCCAACCATACCATGGAATATATTGGAGTATGTATTACTACTCAAATAAAGTTAAATATTTATATTAAATTTCATTTAATTTACATTTCTCTGAAATTAAAGCTATGCTCAGTGTTAGGGTAATGATTGGTAACAATAAAAAAAAAAAAAAAATTAAAAAGTAAAAAAAATAAAAAAAATAAAAATAAACAAATCATATAAGTTCCCTAGACTAACATTTAATTTTCATTGTAAAGATTCTAAACTAATGCCAATCTTAAGCAGAATAAGATATTAATAAATAAAAAAAATAACAGATTTTACATTTGTTACCATATATGTAGTAAATAAGCAACAAAAACAAATGACTAGAATACTGGTATTATACATTTCACATATGGCACAAAAACTGAATTAAGAAGAATGATTGTTTTTAACTAATCAAATAAATACTGTTTAAAAATGACAACATTATATAAAATAAATGCTGTATTTTCTACTCTTATGATTTAGTATTGAGTTAGAAAAGAAACCATCATCTGTATAATTATACTGTCTTGTCATAGCAGACTTTTAGTGAGAATTATGATCTTACTATAAAAGACAAATATAAATTACTTGATGTTTCTAAGAATTATTTTATTCTATTAACTTATCAGAAAATAATAAAACTTAAAAAAATAGGATAAACTAAAATAAAGGACAAATCAAAGCAACAATTTAGATTTGCCTTCACATATCTACTTTCTTACATTCATGTCACAGATTTACAATATACCCACTGCCTGGTCTTGTGCATCTATGTCTGAATTACAAAGAGATGAACAAATTTTATACTTGTGAGGCTTTAACTACAGGCAAAACGTATATATTTAAAAAATAAAGAAGAAAATTTAAAGGCACCATGGCACTTAAAATACAATAAATTTGTGTCTATCTCTAACACCATCAACACTGTTGTACCTAGAACCAATTCCCTGCAAACCATTTCTATGCCATGTCGCGTTGGCCTCACAACATTAGCATCATTAAAAAGCAGTAATTAAAAATAAAAAAATAATAATAATAATAATAAAAAAAAAAAAGATTCTGGAAAAGGCATCAAGCGTGGAAGTTATTCCATCCCGGAGGAGAAGAAGAAACCTGCAACACTGGATCAGCTCAACATTTTTTATCGCCAAAACTAGAGAAGGAGCTTTTCGATGTTCTGTTCACATGCCCATCTGAGGAGTAGTTAGTTCCCTTTTGGCGGGCTGCAATGACAATGTCAATGCAATTCTGTACTAGCATGCACACAGCACTGATAATGGCACAGGGAATGTACAATATTAAATCAAAATATATAAAAAAAAAAAAAAAAAACAATGAGAGAAAAATCTTGAATGAAAAAAACTGAACAATGAACATTCATTATTACACTTACAGTTTAAATATACTGTGTCATTTAAAATTATAATTCTAAATTTAACTTAATCTTTTCTCTTTTTTTTTTAAAGCAAGAATAACTGATAATGTAACATGTATGCCATGTGCAAACTAAAGTTGTGCATTGTTTTGAAGAAAAAAAACCCAAACATGCTGGACTGATAATAAAATAAACAACAAAGACACAAAAATAAGTATTATAAACAGTTTATTTCTTTTTACAAAATGTTTTAGCAGATTCTTTCACAAGCCATATTTTTTTTATATATGTAGATATATATATATATATGTATATATTATATATATAATTAAACCAGATATAGCAGGAAACTAATTCAAGCACTGTATCTTTGTATGCAAGTAGTGTGTGTTGTGAGAACTTGCAGGTCATACACCAGTGTAACTACACAACATTTTGTCAAACCACAATCAAGAAGTGCTTCATTTTAATATCTTAAACATGGATCTGACAGTCAAGTGCAAGAATTCAAATGGAAGTTATGTGGATAGTTTATTATTGTATGAATTTTTAAGAAAATTGTTAAACAGAACTTACCTCCAGGTTTTTTAAATGGTGCATTGCAGAAAGGGTCTGATGAATCGGAGCCAGACATGACAAGATCTTCTCTACTTTTTACATTAGATATACCTGTAAAACAAAACAGGTTCTCCTATTAATATAAATTAAAATAAAACTTTAAAATGTAATGTATGTATGTATGTATGTATGTGTACATAAAATTCCTGGTCTGTTTGTATATATTTGTGTTACTGTGTGTGTGTGTATATATATATATATATATATATATATACACACACACACACATTTCTCTCTCTCTCTCTCTCTCTCTCTCTCTCTCTCTCTCTCTCTCTCTCTCTCTCTCTCTCTCTCTCTCTCTCTCTCTCACACACACACACACACACACACAGACAGACAGTCAGTCATTTATCAAAACTACTAACAATTGGCTGAAGAACTCACTGGTATGTGAGTGGTTTTTTATTTATATTAACAACATTTCAAAACCAAAATGTAAAACCAAAAGATAATTTGATTGTTTCAAAGAAACCTTCCTAGATTTTTTTATTTCACAAAGTATAAAAGTAAAAACTTACTGGTATTGGATCCACGACGTATACGATCAAATTCTTTGCCAAACATTATATCTTCAGAAGTACTTTCAAAATTGTCATCACCAAATGGATTCCAGTCAGCCATGTCCATGGAAAGTGTCCGGCTGTACGCTGACCTATAGAAATAACAATAACAATAACAATAATATAACAATAACGATAACAATAATAGTAATAATAATCCTTAAGAAGAAGAAGTAGAAGAACAACAAGAAGAAATTATAACAATAAGATGTTGTAAATACTGTCAATGTATTACAGTTATTAATATCACTATTTTCATATTTTTATATAATTCAATTATAACTCAATGTACTGTAACTGTTAAAGAGGTCAAAATCAGTTTTCACTAGACATGGAAAAATGTATCAGATTATTTATGTTATTTATGGATCGTGAACTTTCTCAGTATTACATTATTTGTATAAAGTCTTTAAACAAAGTATAATATTTTAATTATCAATTTTTAAAATAAACAGAGTTCAAGAATATCATATTTGGAATTTTAAATCTAAAATCTTTTTCCAGCTTTCTAACACTAGCAGTAGTTGAGACATTTTTATGATTTTTTATTCTTTAGTGTTTACAAACTATTTAATGCTCAAAATTATTAAAATATTATATCTGTATATGAAATATAAATTTTTGGGGGTTTAGACTATTTAGACTTATTGCTTGTTCTACATCTATCTAAAAATTAAAATATCTGAAATACTTCTGACTCAAAACATTTCAGATTTATACTCTGTTCTAAGGTTATCTCTGCATATTTCAAAATCTAAAATATTTCAGACAAGGGATCCTCAGCCTGTGTTGTATTTTCCAGGATTTTTGAATTATTATTTTCAGTGTCTGTGAGTGACTGACAACAAGAGTTCCTAATCAAACTCTGCTGCTAATTTTCTCACAGTTAATTTTGCACATACCCTTTCCTTCCAACTGATTTAAACTGTGGAAGAATTGAGGATGTGCTGAACATAATTTTTAAAAAAATGTTTGATTAACTGAAATTTCCAGTATATATTGTTGATTTTTTTTTTCTGAATTCTTTTTTTTCTATTTATTTTTTAAGACAAAGAAAAAAATAACTTGATTTGTTTTTTTGTATCTTTTTTATATCTGAACTCTTAATATATGACCTAAAAAAAAATATTTTGTCAGTCAGTTTATTTTCTTTACCACAGAGAGACTGAAAGAAAAAAATTAACAAAAAAAAAAATAATTAATTGATTCATTTCTAAGACTTGACTGAATTCATTCCAGTTTATTTTCTTTTTACGTTTTCATCTGTCCAGAATTTTTTTTTTTTTTTTTTTTTTTAGGTTAATATATCTAAGTGCTTAAACAAAAAAATAAATAAGTTGAAAGAAAAATTAACAGTAAATTGAAAGTATTAAAATTTTCTGACATTTAAATCAGCCATTCAGGTTTAAACTCATTTAAATTTTACAATTAAAACAGAGCGATAGGAAATGAACAGATAATCTGTAAGAAGTAAGCTGTTACATACAAAGGTGGAGAATGAACAGGTGTAGTACTGGCTGACTTGGATTTTATGTCAAAGGGTGCAGTCAGATGATTGTTCCCATGGTAAGCTCTGAAATAAAATAAACAAATTTTAAAATCAAGTAATCAACTATTAGATGAGATATAAGAAAATAATTTGATTTATTAAATAATGTATCAATCACTTATATAATTCCAAGATTCCTCTGGAACATTTTTTTTTTATTCTAAGAAAGGATAGAAAAAGAAAAAACAAATGTGTTAACATTTTATGTGTTGATGTCTGTAGATACTGGAATGAGATGAAATATTAATTCTTCAAACTGTTCTTAATTGTAAACATGTGATTTCGATTTAGTGTTACAGAAACTGACTGCCACAGGATGTGTTTTATCAGCAGGCATTTATTTATCAGCTAATTGTATTAAACCAATAACAAAACTGCTCTGTACCTGAAAGCACTGCCTTTCCCTCCCATAGTGAGAAATGAAGTATCACTAACAATTCTCCTATGGGATCGTACAGCTTTGTTTGGAGACCCAGGTGGTGTTATTGCTATCAAAGGCTGGCTATCGCTCTGAAAATAAAATAATAATAATAATGATAATAATAAAGAAAATATTATTTCTAATGCATTTACAACATCTATAATAAATATTAGATGTGAAAAAGAAAGATAAATATTCTTGTCTATGAAATTAAAAATGTTCTGACTGTCTTACATTATAATGGTTCTTTTTTTTTTCTTTTTACAAATCCAATTAAATTAAACTGTCAGTAATATTTTTAAAGTTCTACAGAAATCAGTTATGACAATAAACTGTTACAACATTAATATGCATCCACATCAAATAAAGTAAGATTGATATGGTTGCAATACAGCAAGTTTCAAAGAAAATGTTGCAATTAAATATTTTTGAGGAAATATATATGTCTCTGGTGTAATATAAAACATGTTCTGTGGTTCTATTCTCAAACATAACAAAGAAACATTTTACTGAGGACAAACATTTTAAAACAAAAGGTATTTTCATTTAATATACCACTTGTACACCCTATAAACAACAGCAATTAATCAACTAGCATTTACAAGTCATGGCACCCGAATGACAAATACATGTGACCTTTTTCTCACAGCAAAATTAAACAAATATAAACTTCTGCACTGGCTTAACTTTGCTGAAACTTTGTCCCATCACTCACCTGTATATCCTCAGTGGTCTTGGCTCTAAATGGCGGATGGGATGGTTTTCTGAATGGTTCTTGCTGTAGATACTGAGAAGGAGGCGACTTGTCCCTTTCGCCGTGCACCGGTGGTCTGTCATCGATTTGGATCAACTGTCCTGTTTCCACGGCTGTCGCACTGCCAACAGTTCGATCTCTAAAATGTTCAGGGAATGATAGAGGAAACATCAGGTTTTCAGCACTGTGAGACTGGCTGACACACGACTTGTTGACGTTCAGCGTCTCCTGCAAGACAGCCTGGGGCTGGGATGAATACATGGAAAGTCCAGCCTGGCTGATCGGGTGCTGCTGTCCGTAGTACTGTTGCTGGGAGGTGTTTTGGTTCTGCAGTTTTGGCGCTATCTCGGGGTACTGGGGTACGGGCCGCTGCTGAGGAACAGGGCCTGCAGGAGCCAAATGTGTCTGACCTGCATAACTTGGCAAAGGCTGTTGTGGATCTGAAAACATGAACTTGATTTTTTTTGTTGTTGTCGAAATATATAAATTAATATATGTACGATTTTCAGTTTAATTGGTTTACTGGTTCTTCTTCCATTATTTTATCATGGTAGTAATAAAACAAAAACAAAACAAACAAACAAAAAAACTTCTTAAAAATAACCATCATTTCTTTAGATTTATTGTGATATTTAGTTGTTTTTTCAGGATTCTCTACATTAAGAGAAATGAAAGAGTATAAAACGAACAACTGTAAATAAAAAATCTAAAATTATTTAGAACCATAGAATTGTGAAAAAAGTATGAAGGAGATTCTAAAGGAACATACCAATTGGTGTATTGGGATTACTCGCTGAGGGTCTTTTGCGAGGGGCAACAGTTGTTTGTATGGGTAGGCCCAGCCCACCAGATGAAACAACAGGTTGTCCCTTTGGTCGCTGTCTTGGTTTCACAGTTGTGCTTTCAACTGTTGCTGTGACAACAGTTCTGTAAAATAAAAAAAATAAAAAGATAAAAAAATAAGTTTACGTTTTAGCGATTTACAACATACCCCCATCAACAATCAGATTTTAACAAAGTTCTTTTGAAAAATAAATTAATTTAGTATCTGCAAGCTAATATGCTGAAATGTCAGAAATAAAATAAATTCTAATTTTAAATCACTTAGAGATATAAAAATAAAATTACTTTTGTTGGGCATTTTTGATCTGCCTGGCTTCTGATTCTGTTGGAGGAACTGGAAGTGATTCCAAATCTGGCTCTGGTACACACTGTTGTTTTATAAACAAAAATAACAATTCCATCAGTTTTAGCAAATATCATTTTATTTAAATAGTATCTTGTCTATATTTTTGTTTAAGAAAGTATAAAATAAAAAAAAATAAAAACCATTTATATATTTTTGAAAAGTTTCAAATGAAAAAAAAATCAATAAACCATTTATATTTACTCTTAAATAAAAAAATAGTTTTCCTTAATTTTTCGAAAAACCAAAATAAAATCAGATTTGAAAAAGAACCTATAATGAATATTTTTAATAAAGAACTCCCATTTAAATTTTAATATATTATGTTTTACACACTTAATGTAGAATTGCTATGTAATGTTAATATCTACAGACTTTGTATACTTACATTCATATTTGGCACTGGATTTTCTTTCCCATTCAATCTAAAGGCAATACAGGAGACCTGAAAAATGTCTGGTCTTTTTTCCTGCTGTACTTCTAACATGTAACCTATAAAAAAAAAAAAAAAAAAAAAAATAAAAATAACAATTCTTTATTTAAAAAACTCCAGCACTTGATTTTAGTTTCAAAAACAATTACTTTAGTCCAACAGTGAATTTGAAACATACTATTACTTACTAAACATTTTTACCCAAAAGAATAATTTTAAAATTTAAAAACAAAACAAAACAAGAAAAAACTTAAGGAAATAAATTATTTAATAAATTTCTTTCACAAAGACGTTTAGTACTTAATTTTAATTACTACTGTTATGAGAATTGGCTTTAAAATTCCCACACCTCCATTATTTAACAATTCCAGCAGACATAATTCTGATAATTTTAATATAAAAAAGATGTTAATATAGACTTACCTATTAAAGAATGTAGGTGTTTGGAATATCTAGAATTGTCAGGAATAGTATAATTTCCACTCTGTATTGCTAAAGAACTCTCACCAAATGGCAGGGTGAAAAAACACAATTTGTATAAAAGACACCCAAGAGCCTGAAAAATTTAAAAAAATAATTTTACATTAAACAATATAGTGGTAATTATTTCAAATTTACAAGAAATTACAGTCAGTAATCTATCGACATTCAAACACATTGCTTAAATTTCTTATAATCTAATATGCAAATAATGACATAATAACATCAAAAATAATACAAACCCAAATATCAGATTTAGTTGTAATTGGCTTCCCACCATAGAGATCTACCATTTCAGGAGCTCTGTATGACAGGGTTGTATATCTAGGATGAAAAATACAAATAAATATATAAATAATCAAATTAAATTAAATATAAAAATGTAATCACACACTGAAATTAAGAGATATACTTGTTACTAAAGTATTTATTATCTACCACAGGGTGGGGAAAAAAAAATAGACATTCAGTTATTAAAACTTGGATTTCTCATCATTATTTTGATGTTGTACTTCTGTTTTTAAACTATAACAGGATGAAAAAGGTATATACATAAATAAACTAATCAAATTCAATATAAAATTGTAATCATCCAAGGAAATTAATAAATATACTTCTTGAAAGAATTATACATAGTATTAAAATTCTGATTTCTGAAAATTACTTTGTGCGGTGTTCCAGTTTTTAAAGCAACAATAACAGTAACATCAACAACAACAACTACTACTTAACTTTCAACTTACTTTTGTATTTCTTCTTCCACTTGTTTGACATTATGTTGTTCCAAATTCATAATCCTCCCTGTGGCACTTCCAAAATCACATAGTACATAATTACCTCCCTCACCTATCAATATGTTTTCTACCTGAAGGAAATAAGTTAAAAGAAAAACCATAAATGAAAGTATAAGAAAACTAAATAATTATTTCATTTCTCCTTTTATTACAAATGAAGTCAAAGATTATATGAAATATAATTATTACATTATGTATTTCTGTATATCTCTGTTGTAGACATTTCTCAATATTTCACAAAAATGTTAAGGATTTCTTCAAGGATGTAATCCTTGTAGCATTTTTTCTTTCTAAAGCTTTGCAACATGCACAATATAAACTACTTTTAATATTTAATTTAAAAAGTTCTAAAATAATTCTGTATTATTTTTAAAATCAATTTTGACTTATAAATACCTTTAAATCTCTATGTATTATTGGTGTTTGGCAATGGTGCAGTCTGGAAACAGCTTCACATACATCACAGAAAATTTTTAGAACTTCTTTTTCTGTAAACCCTGAACTGATTTTGTCATTCATCAGCTGGATAACAGAACCTACAACATCATCGAGTACTGTGTTAATACCATAAGGTATATGCACTGTGATACTTGGTTTTAAAGCCATTCAGTTATACATATACAATGCGAAAAAATTAAACAAATTAAAGGCTTCTAATTATAAATTGAAAGACATTGTTTTATATAGTTTCATCCAGTTCAGATAAATATCAACATGCAGTCAATTGTAAACATCATTAATGACATTTGAAAAAAAATACAAAAAATACAAAAAATAATCATTAAAATACCTTGTTGAATACCCTATGGCAAAAAAAAAAGAAAAAAAAAAAAAAGAAAAAAAAAGAAAAGAAAAAAAATGCCCATTGACACTTAAGCAAAATCACTCAAAATGAAGAAAATACAATTTACCTTTGCAATATTGCATAAGAATGAGAACTTCATAAACTCTATTTGAAGTCACAGTTATACTGGAGTCAATGAATCTGATGATGTTCTTGTGACCACTAAGATCTCGCTGTAAAAGAAATATAAAATTAGCACTAACATTTCTTATTTTGCTTAAAATTTATTAGTTAATCTATGAATTAAAAAAACTCCTGCTATATGTTGTATAACTATGCAAAAACACTACTCTATTCTTACTTTATAACATTCTGTATGTTACTGGCATGAAACAATCAATCAAATGAAAATGGGCTAAACAGACATTAAAGTGTGATGGTTTATATATTTTGTTAATTTTTTTTTCACTGAGAAACAACTGAACATATAAACATGACATTTTGATTGATATTACATTCAGTTTTAGCACAATATAGTTTAACCAGTTTGCAGAATTTATAGCAAATTTACAATGAATGTTAAAATACTGATTAAATAAATCTTGTTTAAAAACCCAAAATATAATAATTTACAGTCAAAAAAAAAAAAAACCTCCCACCAACTGGGATTAACAGTAATAAATGCAAACCAACTGAGTACAAATAAACTTAAACAAAAAAACAATGCATTAATTTTTTTCCCCTCTAATTTATTAGCTGCTACAAACTGCTATAAAAATAAGAACGAGAGACTCAGAGAAAGAAAGAAAATTTACATAAAACTGAAACTACCCATTTCACACATGCATTTCTGCAAGCAGTACATTATACATTGCACAATATGTCATGTTTACTCATTTATTGCCAAAACGGTGACAGGCTTAACTTATAGTGCAGCATTAGTCATAAGGCAGAATTACTGATCAGGACCCGTGTAGGAGTTTCTACCCTTGTTAACCACAATTGTTTTTTACAGAAACAAAATACAGATTGCATCACAACAGTTTGTTATTTTAATTTTTAGCAGAACAGATCACATTTATTAGAAATCAGCTATTAATTTTGTGTGATTATCTTCTATTGTTTCAAATGAAATTTATTTCATTTTATTTGTCGTCTGCCAGACTCAAAAAAAAAAAAAAATAAATAAATAAAATTGTTTTTTTAAAAATTAAAATAAAAAAAATAAAAAAATTAAAATAAAAATGATATTCACTCACTGACAAAGCATGAATGGACTGTGATCTATCAGTGTATCACTGAATTTCAATTCTCAGATAAGAGCTTGAATATGTATAAACTGTTCACTAGTACACTGATGAGTATAGTTAAATCTTCTTCTTTTTTTTTTTTGGTTAACATACATACATAAAATAATGTTAAATTTTTATTATAATTATAACTTACTGCAATCTTGATTTCTTTCTGACAGACAGCCAGATCCTTATCATTGTTCACATACATACGCTTCAGAGCAAACCGTGCACCATTCTGAGCTTTGACCAGAAAAACAAAGGCAAATCCACCTGAAACCACAAACAATTAACATGTTTTAACTTCATAGAACACCTCTTGTATAGTAATTATTAATAATACTTATAAATAATATTTAATAGATTTCTACTTATCTGGACCAAAAACTATTCAATAAATTTTCAAAATGTGGAATTATATACCTCTATAAAAAAAATTAAAAAATTAAAAAAAAAAAAAAAAAAAAGGTCTTTGCACAGACCAACATTAAAATCTTCTTGATGTATTAAATAATAACAATAAAAATCCTAAAAAAATATCCAATTTTTAATTTTCATATAGTTTATATATTTTTTAAAACCCATCTTTATCAGAGACGCCTGTCATTTTGTAAATAAAAATATTGATTACCCCAAAAATTATTTCTTAAAAATATTACATCTATTTATTAAAAACTTCACTGGCTGTTGTAGCTCAGTGGGAAGAGCGTAAGTATCATGAATCATAAATATAATCTTTTTAAATATGCCTTTGGGGGCTATTTCCTGTTCATATATGCTAAGGAATATAATTATATATTGTATGATAAAAGATCCTTTACTGCCTGTTCCATTATGTTGTACATAATGGCATCAGATTTCTTGTTTTACATATTTAGTAAAGAGAAAATGTGTGAATGACGCCTAATAAACATTAAAATTAAAAAAAAATATATATTAACAATAACAGAAATAATTCATGTAGAAAATAAAATGTATGCTTTATCTTCATTTCATTATTGTCATATACAGAATCATGATACTGAAATACACATTTTAGATTATTATAGAGTTAACGTGTGTAATTTGCAATAAACATGGATCACGCCCCCATGAACCACGTCAAGTAGCTACGAATGTTGTTCCAGGCACCCACCTTCGGCAATCACATCTTCTACCGTCACAGAGTAACGCCCCACTTGAAACAATCTTCCAATATGCGAGTTTTGTTGTGTAGATCCATCGATTTTCGAAAAGAACTTCTTCATTTCCAACAATACAACACAAGCACGAATATGTCAGAACGCAAAATTAAATTCTGTATTACTCATCACTATCAACAATTAGTCCTACTGTACTGTAGCTGTTTCAGTATTTAGAAACTATACACTTCCTGTACGTGCAATTTATTATAACAATCATTGTGGTTACAATACTGACCACAAAAAATTGTCACTTTTGGCGAATTAAGTGTTAATACAACTGGTTCACCCAGTCTAAATGATGTGTTACATCTCATCTAGAAAATCATTCACGTAATAAATATGACAAGTTAGTTCATCGCACCTGCTTCCAGAAATTATGGCGGAGTTCTCGTATGTCAGACATCACGTGATATAGGTAATTGCATACTCGTCCTTTCGTTTTAATATCGAAAACTTCAGTTTTTAAAATTAAGTACAATAACAGACATTTGTTCAATAACACTAGCGTTCTGTTAGTTTAAAATAACTGCTTTGAAGATATTACAAATCATTAAGTCTTATTTATTTACTTTCTCGCTTTATCTCGCGATAACTTCATTAACAAAATGGCCGACCGCGCGGATTTGTGAACAATAATGTAAACAAAGACACAAGATATAGATACAGCATTAAAAAAGCAGTGTAATTTTCAAAAAAATAAATAAATATATATATCGTACAATATCAAATTGATTTCATGTAAATGAAATTTTAGGTAAAAATTTAGTTTAGATATATACTCATCAATTGATCAAACGAATTTTCTTTAACACTTGTTTGAATAGTTCATACAATGAATGAATGATTGATTGAAATGTTTGTTTTGCTGCATGTACATGTGTTTAGGCCATCCATATCTCGCAATACACAAAGTGTCATTTGTCAGTATAGTGGCTATCTGTAACAGTGTCATATATATGTAGTATAAATTGTTGTTTCCAATAAACCTGAAGAAACTATATTAATTATTATTCAGCTTGTAATAATATTTGAAATTATTTCACATTTACAGTAACTAGCTTAATTCTGTTTACTGTCACTGCTATATATGACATCAAGGTAACATTAAAACTGGAATTATTCATAGTCATATCAACACAAATGTATATATTTTATATAGAAATAGAATGGAATTGACACTACATAAAAAATGTGTTCACTGTCAGCTGTCTTTTAACAAAGTGCATTTTAAATCATTTTTCATATATTATTAGACTTTTAATACAAAGTTTACAAAATATTTTATCACTTCAGTTTCATGTGAAATGCCAAATTAATAATTTCAAAATGGTTTTGGTAGGAATGATGATGATTTGTAAATATAATCTGTCTGACAATTTATTTTTCTTTCTCTCACAAAATATTAATGATTTTTTCTTCTTCTTCTTTTTTGTGCAGTTTTAGGTATATGGAAAGTAAACACGATGGAAATACCTGAAACAGTTATGGACAGTAAAACTTTGATGGATAATGATCAGCCATCCCATTTAATTGAAACTGAATGTTCCAGTGTCACATTAGAAAATGACACTGGTACTTGTTATTGGTGAGTTTTACAAAGCACTTTAAAAAAACAAAATAAAAAAAATAGATGATTAAAAAAAAATATTTTTCAGAAACCTGTTCAAGATAATTTTTTATCTGTTATCATAATTATGTAAAAAAATATTGTTGTTGTTTAAAGAGCAGTTAATTTGAAAGCATTCTGCTAACAGGTCTGTTTAAAAATATAACTATTTTTGTAGTAGAAATCAATAAGTGGAAATGTAAATTATTTCAAGATTGGTTTTTAATAATTTCTTTTCTCATTTTCTGCATAATACATTTCAGTCAAAAACCTAGAAATTTGGGAAGTGTTGAGTTACAGTGTTCAACTTGTTTGAAATGGTTTCATTCAGAATGTATTAGTTGTTACATTGGGTAGGTAACCCTAGGCTCCTTCAAAAACAAAACATTCAGTCTTTTATTTTATTTTTGACTTTTTTGCAATGAAGAATAATTAATCACGTTAAAGTTTTACAAGTTTGATTTTATTTTTTTTTTTTTCTGCTCTCATTGATTAACATCAAAGGATTTTATCACATTGAAAAGCCAACCCATCCATTTAATAAACCTATGCAGGAAAAAATCAAAATACTGCTAATGACATCATTTTAACTTTAAAAATACAGCAGCAAAGAAGTTTATTTACAAAAGTGTAAACAATGTTAATTTGTTTTCAGAATGAGTTCACTTAAACTATTTTTATTTTGTTTCAATATTTTCACTATTAATCTCATAAGGATCTTCACGTTTACTGCAAAATATTCCTTTTTGATTTAAAATAAACCAATTTTTATTCTTTTTATTTTACAGAAAATGTATTCCTTTTATGGCAAATTACCATTTTTGTTGCAAAAATTGTAATACAAATGGGCTTGAAAGTTTTCAGAAGAAACCAGCAAGTGAGTATTTCTTATTTTTCTATTAACTGATACATTGTCTTTGCATGACCTCTCAGCATATTTTTTTAATTTTTAATTTTTTTTGTTATTTAAAAATATTTTTGTTTTATAATAATAACAGGAAGAAACTGGTAAAATAAATTGGAAATGAAAAAAACAATAATATTTAAATTTTAATTATTTTTTTTTTTTCATCAGCATTTGGTCAGATTTGTTACACAACCTTAGCTAACTTGACTCATCAGGCCAAAGCGAGAGGTGACATACAGGTCATGTTCTCAAAAGACAAGGTGAGTAAACATTTATCAGAATTTTAACATCTGTAATAGTCATTTATTTACTGATAAACAAAACTTTATGCTTATGTTCTCATTCTGTCATTTCATGTGACATATCTGGTTTTGCTTTGATTCTGTTTTAAAATTACTGGGTACATTTGTATATTTCCATGATCTGTTTTCATATCTGCACTTTTAATATTTACATTATCATTGTTTGAATTTAAAAACACTTTACTAAAATATCTATGGCAATGAATGCAGTTTGCCACTTTTTCATTTTTTTTATTATACTATTTTGAATAGAAATGTCAAAACAAAATATTAATGTTCTTTAACATTGTAAAATTATCATATCCACAGTTTATTAGAAATAGTCTACATTTTTATCTAAATCATGATTAAAGAAACAAAAAGAAGAGAAATTTCCAGTCTTTGTGCATTCATATTTAATAATAGGAAAACAGCATCAAATGTATTTAGGGTGATTGTATTATAACAAATCCACTTTAATTTTTAATTATTAACTTTTGATTTAAACTGACAAATATTTATTTAACAAATTAAAAAAAAAAAAAAAAATATATATATATAGATAGATTAAAACCATTTTTCATTTTAATATATATATATTAATATTTTTCTTTCAGGAAATTATACCATACATAGACAAAAACTGGGAAGATTTAACTACAATGCCAAGAAGAATTAAATTAACATGGCATGCTACAGTATACAAGACTTTGGTATTTTATTTTCTACTTTTTATTATTTTTGTTTCAGAATGTTTTATATATATATATATACTTCAAATTTCTTACCAATTTTAACTTCAGGATTGTTATATAAAAGTAAAATTGTGAACTGTGTTTTAATGTAAAGTTCTGGTTTGTGTTATATAAATGTAAATATTTGGATTGTTACCATAATGTAAAATTGTTAATTGTGTTATATATATGTAAAGTTCTAAATTAGGTACCGACAAATGAGTTTATGGTTTTTATTAATTCAAGAACATCTCTTAGTCAATTTTCCAAATTTACTAATATTATAAATATTTTACTTTATTTACTTTGTTTGTTTTTCAGACCAAGGAAAATGAAATGTTCCTGGGTGAAGATAATTTGTTTGGATTAGTAAACCAGGTGGGTAGTTTTAAGTTACATAGGCAAAACAGAATAATAAAAAGAAAATATTTATGCCGTTAATTGCTAAGTAGTATTAAAACATTTTAAGCCTTTCCTAAAACATAAAATTTAAATCACTGATTAGTGATTGAAAGGCACTTTTTGAAATTTAATTTCTAAAATGAACTAAATAGAACTGTATCAGATCAGTATCTTTTTCCTAGAGACAAAGGTAATTAATCATTTTAAAATGATTATAATTCCTGCCAGTAAATCAGTATTGTTGCATGGTTGGTAATTTTACATAGGTATCTCAGTAGTGGTTGAAAGGCAGTTTTTAATTTATCATTATTATTTTTTTCTCAAAGACATCTTTGTTACTATTTTCTTTTTTCTGTAATATTATTTTCATTCTCTGTTTAACTGGTAATTTCTAATTTTTATAACATTTTTTTTTTTTTTTTTTTTCTGTTTAGGATTTGTCCAAAATTGGCCCATGTTTTGATCTTTTAATAGGACAAGTGTCCAAAACTGGAGGACCTGTTCTAGATGTTGGTAAGCAGTTAATCATAATTACAGTTGTAATTTTTCATTTGTTTTCTATTTAAATATATCTTTTCTTTTTTTAAATTACAGTGTGTTTGTGTGTGTACTTTTTTGTTTTTTGACTATTTTTTTTAATAAACAATGTTTGGCTGTTGAATATGTTACAGCTAAAACAATCTGATATTATTTCAAATGGAAAACAATCCCACCCAAAGATTTAAACAGTGTTTCAGGGCAAAACATCTAGAGAAATATATTACTATATCTTGTGCATTACAATGAAATATTTCACAAAATTGTGTGTCTGTCCATTTCTCCTCTCTCTCTCTTTCTATCCCCCTCTCCCCTCTCCCTTTCTCCCACACACACACACACAAAATATGTTATGAAGTGTGGCACAAATTATACGATTTTAAGATTACATTATATAGTATACTGCCCACCATATATGACTGAAATCTTATAATTAATAAGTTTATATCATTTTTTAATCAGTTCCAACTAAAGGACGAAGTGCAAAGAGGAAGACTCCATTTGACAGTCAGTTTCAGCCTGGATCAAAGCAGAAAAGAAGGTAAATAAAAAATAGGTTTTAACAAAAAAAAAAAAAAAAAAAGGTACCCCTGCTCAAAACAAATAAATTTTGTCAAGTTTGAAAAATATTTTTCAACTTGACTTGGGAAGAACGAATAAATAAAAACATGTAGATAGGTTTGGGACCCGTCATAATGAATACTGATTCCTTTTGTACTGTATTTGGTTGATGAAAATAGGGTAACCCTAGATATTATTGAATAAAATTTTTTAAAGGGAGTCATCAGTCAATAATATTGAGCTGCTCATAAGGGATTGTGGTATGAAAAAGGTTGAAAACCAGTGATCCTAGGTGAACCAAAATTTGTCACTTATATGAATGAATAATTTGATTCTTTCAAAAACAGAAATTTAAAAAACTTTATTAATTATTTTATTTTTATATTTATCAAGTGAAGTGGCAATGATGAAACTGCCCCTTCACGGATACCCACTTGAACACCCATACAACAAAGACGGCTACCGCTACATCCTGGCAGAACCTGACCCTCATGCTCCGAACAAACAAGCCTTTGACGAGAGTTTAGACTGGGCAGGGAAACCAATCCCAGGATACTTGTACAGGACCTATCTGGCTAATGAAGTGTATCTTGCTCTCCATGACAGAGGTAATTACAAGTTTGAATTACTTTAACAGATACATATATATATTTAAAGTGAGATTTTCTTAAAGTAACATGTCTTGATAATTAATAGTACAAGTAAAATGTCTAATTTTTGGTGTGTTTATATAAATGTATTTTTATCATGATAATGGTGGACAAGTTAAGAATGAATTTAAACTAAACAGCATGATGACAATTAATACTATATTAATACTTTTTAATTTAATGACTTATTATTTTTTTGTGTGTTTGTGTATTTTTTTTTATTTATTTATTTATTTATTTATTTATTCATTTATTATACATTAATGATATCTTCAGACAATATTGTTACCTTTTTTCAGTTAATGTTTATTTCTATAATATTATTATGGATTTCCTTTACTGATATGTATAATGTATTGAATTTACAGCACCACAGTTAAAGGTGGCTGAAAACCGACTGACTGTGACAGGAGAGAAAGGTTACAGCATGATCAGAGCAACACATGGTTTGTTTTCATTTATTAATCTATTTTTCATAATATATATTAAATACATAAGCTTCAATGCAGTCTTCTTTGTGAAAAATAAAGTATTTTATCTTTAACTATTCAAAGTACCTCTTATTTTCTTTTAAGCAACAACCTTTATTTTATCTGGTTTTTTTTTTGTTTTTTTATTCTGTGCAAGTTACTATATATTTCTTAGTTTTATATTATAATATATTATTTTGTATATATTTTATAAACAATGAAGAAAATTCTTCTTACTATACATGTATGTACATTTAGTTCAATAAAAACGAATAAATAAAGAAGAGCATTACTTACATGACACCCAGAATAAGAATGTTATGAATTTAATTCTGTTCTTGAATTATGAAATTTAGTATATTTGACAGGAGTGCGTACAGGAGACTGGTACTATGAAGTTGTTGTAGATGAAATGCCAGCAGAATCTGCTGTCAGACTTGGATGGTCTCAGTCTTTAGGTAAGAGAGACATTTACTACTTTTCTTTTGTTAAATCTAGCTTTACTGTGATCATATCTTTGTTCATATTTGAACTAAGAAGTAAGCTGAATAAATGTGAACCTTATTATTTGATTTGTATTAAATAAAACAGTTTTTTTCCAAGCAGCTAAAAGTAAAACTATTAGAAAAAGTAAAAAGATTTAGACCTGTTATTGTTGTCTTACATTTAAGAGAGCCATTCATTCTGTGGAAGATGCATCTGTTAATTCTGCTTTCTGTAATTATTATTTTTATTTTTTTTATTTTTTTTGAATAGTTAAAGATAAAACTGAGATTAGAACTGTAGCAGTTGTTTGTTTTTCAGTAGAATGTTTCATTCTACATAAGATTATATCTTAATTTTGTTTTCCATAATTATGCTTTCTTTATGAAACACACACAGAGTTTATTTTCGGAACAGCTAATTACAACTACACAACTGCTTGACATTTAATACTGCTGGCTTGCAGAGTCTTTCATTCTATGGAAGATTATCCTTTAATTTTGTTTTCTTTAATTATTATAATTTTTTTTTTTTTTAAATATTCAGTTTTGGAACTGTATATAAATAAAATAAAATATATATTTTAGGGAACCTGCAAGCACCCTGTGGCTATGACAAATTCAGTTATTCTTGGCGATCGCGGAAAGGCACACGTTTTCACCAGAGTCGAGGAAAACACTACAGTGCAGGTTACGGAAAATCAGACGTACTGGGATTTTACATAAGTTTACCTAAAATAACCGACCCTTCCAATCTTCTTCCACCAACACATAAAGATAAGGTAAGTGGAAGCTTATTTATTTTACTCAATTTTTTTTTTTATAATCATTATTGTTGTCTTTTTATCTGTTACTGAAAATAACGTCTTTCCTTGCAGACTTGAGGTAAGGTCTTTAGTTTAGATTTAGAAACTAACAAACAACAAAAAAAGTATTTTTATTTATATTTTTTTTATTTTTTTTTTATTATTTAAACAAGGCACGAGCATATATAAATTTAATTACTTTCTTCTAAATAACAAATATATATATATATACATTTCAGTGAAATAACAAAGGACAATTCCAAATGCTGTTGTTTGTGACTTTCTGAGACACTTTGTTTTCCCCTCTCTTCTAAATACTCTTAATAAAGTAAATTTTAATTTATGGCACAAAAAAGAAGCTTCTTTCCAAGATAAGTGCATAACAGCAAGTATAGAAAAATAAAACTGGCAAAATAAGTAAATGAAAAAAGGTTTGATGTTGTACATGTCGGAATGCTATAAACATTTTATACTGGACCGAAACTGTTTTAAGAATATAAAGTATGTTGAAATCTGCATCCAAAAGATTTCTTAATATTTAAAAATTCACTTACAATTTGTAAGAGGAAAATGTTTTTTTGCTGTTTTCAGACTTGCAATAAAAGTTTTAATATAAAATGAAAACAAACTGATCATCCAATTACTCTGTAAAATATTTACAGACACCTTGACAAAAAATCCTGATAAATAATTGGATTTCTGCTGTTAGACCACTGTGAAGACTGTTTAATTTAAGAAAACAGAGTATGAAAAGCCAAATAATTATTCTGGGATTTGAATTGTAGTCTGATCATGGAATTGCTCCAAAATGTTAAGCATATGTTACGAACATATTAGAAATAGTGAAGTGATAGCACACAATTTTTTTTTCTTTTTTCTTTTGCATATGTCTGTCTGTGATGAATTAACAAGCTTCAATGACATGAACAACTGCATAAAATGAAAATGATTTAGGTGACAAAATAATCTAATTTGAAAGTATTTCACTTAAAGTAGGTAAAAAATATAGATTTTTAATTGGATGGAAAATGTATTTGTTCATTAGCACATAAATACTCTTTTTCTTTTTGAGGAAAAAACAAAATACTGTATATTGTTTTGAAATTGTTATATTTAAAAAAACAAAAAATGTTTGAGAGTGAACAATGAAATATAAAACAATGAAAGTGAAGAATTGAAATCCAGATAATTTGAAAACAACAAATTAATTTTTAATGTGTTTCCACTGGTAATATACACATAAGTTTTAAACTGAATTTAAAATAGTTTTGTGTTAATGCATTACAGGATAAACAATAACCTGAATTTCAAAGTTTATTGGTTTTATTCACTACATCTAAAAGGTTTTTTATTTAATATGTACTTAATACTACAGACGTCTGTTTCTAGTTTTTAATATTATGATATAATTATGCAAATGACAATTTTTTTAAACATATAATGCTGTTTTCTGACAAAAATACATGCATACAACATTAATTTTTTTATAAAAAAAACTTTTAAATAAAAAGAGCATTAAATGAGTATTGTATAAAAAATAATATTATTTGCATAGCTGATCTTTTCTTTTGTTCTGAAAGGCATGGATTTGACACAACCTTTTTTAAAAAAAAAAAAAAAAATTATTACAATCATGTTATTTATGTTGTGACCTTTTAACATAAAGTTTTAAGTAATTACTGAATTTTCAAAATACATAACTGACTTCTTGTTCACAAATTAAATAAAATTAATGTAAAATAATAATAATAATAATAATAATAATAATAATAATAATAATAATAATAATAATAATAAAAAATAAATAAATAATGAATGAATGTAAACTAACTATTATGGAATTTTAATAACATATAAAATAACAAAATGTCCAACAATATATCACATATATACAAATTAATGTACTTGTACAAACAAACAATAAAATCAAATCAAATATCGATAAAACCTGACACCTAAACTGAATAAATTAACATGTTATTACCTAGAAATAATCCTTAATAACTAATATGTCATGTTTTGAATTGTTAATAAAATCTATCTCATTTGACAATTTTTAAATGCCTCAAATTTTTTTTACTATATAATAATATTTAATAGTATATTCCTGAAGGTATCTTGAAATATTTATTACAACTAAATAAATAAATCGATTATTTTCCGTGTTTTAAGAAAATGCAAAAAATGTTCATCAGCAAAAGTGGCAATTACATAAAGCTAATAAAAAGATAAAAAATAAATTCTCATATAAAGGAATATTTGACTAGGAATACCGTAACTTTTAATTTTTTTTTTTTTTTTTTTTTAAATGCTTTTTCCTGTCAGATTTATTGAGATAGTCGAGTTTGCATTGCTGAACTGTTTACGACGATGTGTCTACAAGTGAGTTGGCTGGAGTAATTCTAGTTTTTGTTTTGTTGGATCGGAATAGCATCTCTCTCTGCTGCTTGGCTTTACCTCAGTATCTTCCTACAAGAGAGAGAGAAAGAAAAAAATAAATATATATATCATCTCTGAAATATATCAACAAACATCTTATACTGTAAAAATATATACTTAACACAAATTTAAGTGTTACGATTTATTTTTAAAAAACATGGAAGTATGATTAGAGTTAAAAAAAAAAATTCTTTATGATCTTTATTTTCTTTTCTTTTTTTAAATCAGACTTTAAAAGAGAAAAAAAAAGGATTTAATAAAACAACACAAAAAATAAAATTGTACAAAGTATACAATGATAAATAAAATTTTTTTAAAATAAAATTTTAATTTTTTTAAATTTAATTATTCCCACACTATGAGTATATTAAATATAATTAACAATATATATATATATATATATATATAAAGAAACAAAAAAAAGCCTTTGCCCAGAAAAATGGATAATACAGAAATCCAAATCACCACAGATATTAATCTCACTGGACAAATGGTCTGATACATGTCTGGCTTTGTCAGGGAGTGTGACTCTTGCAGGCGTGCTTCACAACAGCTTGCTCTGATAAGCAACATTAACATTTTCACTCACTGACTCACTGACTCACTCACTGACTCACTTACTCTGTATATTTGTATACTCACAGACGATGGAGCTATCTTGTTAAGTGACAAGTTTTTCGTGCTCTGTGACGTGTCTTCCTTAATTTTAGACTTGAGTGCTAGAAAGCAGTGGGAGAAAGAAGGGTCATGCTAGTGGTGTGTGTAATACTGAACTTACAGCAGACTGCACAGATAAAGTATTTACAAATGATATATACCTTTCACTTCTAGATATTTGGTTTACAAGCATACCAGTGGATATTAAACCTATACAAACACCCAGCAGGTAAATGACCTATCCCAGCATGCAGGTTCAGTGGTAAAAGTGATACGTAAATTTGTCCGAAACCTATAATAATATTTATATTGCAATAGTGCTGCCATGTGCATAAACTTGGATATTTTTATTGCAGTGAATAATTAACATAATTTTTTTTTATTTCATTTACTATTGATAATGTTTTTGCACTTAGGGAATTAACAAAAAAAGCAGTACATTTAACATACTTAGAAATATTTCCTTCACTTTGATGCTTATTAAATAATTATAAATAAAATACTAAATCATAATGATATTAATATAAAGTGTTTTCTGTTGCATATGACATATTTGTTACTTACATTTCACAAGCTGATCCATTTGATCCCCATGAATAGATGGAATCCTGAAATTAAAGATGTCAGTTTTTTACATTCAATTTTCATGACATTTAATTATTATGAAAAATAAATAAATAAATAAATGATTACTTATATTCATTGATTATAAATATTTAATAAATTTAACCGCTCATTAAAGACTTTGATTTAAATATTTCAATAATTTGTCAACCTTAACTTTAACGACACATCATCAGTTATGCTGATTTTATTTTATTTTGAATGCTTTCTGACTAATTCTGTTTTACCCTGAAGTAATACAACATATTAATTATATTTTGAGGTAATAATCCTACACAAAAACCACAGGTATAATTAGAAATTTTGTATAGTTGAATGTGTACACACATGAATTTCCTCTCATGTTTGTGATCACTAGGGGGTCTTTTCTTTGTTTCTTCAGCAGGTGCAGATACTTTTAAAATAGCAAAAATAATAATAATAATAATAAATAAATAAATAAAAATATTTTTCATGTTAACATAAATAATTTATGATAAAATATTTGTTTAAAATAGTAATTTAGATAAAGTTGAAATAAAGAAATTTATTTATTTTTGTTAAAATGAATTGGTTGTAAATTATTGTCAAATTAATTTCACTTAGTGATATAAATAAATTAACATACTCAATAGTGGTTTTATATCCTTTCTTGATCCAGCACTGTAACTGTTATTTTTTAATATTTTCTAAATACTTTGATTATTTATTAAAATATATTAAAATAACTTAGAATCCTTTGATTATCTAAATATACGTTGGTTATTATTTAAAATGTCTATGTAGTATACATTACAATTGCTATTTAAAATGTCCAGTTATTAAAATGTTGTACTTACCAGACACTTTGACTGGAATCTTACTGTTATTTTGGCCTCCTGAATTCTCCTTTCTTTTAACAGTTGGGTCAATTTGTAAGAATATATTCTCTCCCTTTGCACCATGCAACACCGAACTAGCACCATTGTTATCACTGTTTTTCTTTCTCTCCGGAGGAGACTTTCTGTTCTCCCCAGAGGGAGTCATCTTCCCATTTGCCACATTCTCATCCCTATTGTCAGTTATCTGCCCTTTGACTTCTGACAACACACTTTCCACAAGGCTCTGGGCAGCATTAAATGAAATTCGTTTTTCATCTTCGTTGGAATGAGTTTTCTCATTTTCTTTTTTCTCACTGCTGTTAGTTTGTTTTTCTGGGCTGGTTCTTGCTGATCCTTGTCTTGAACTTCCTGATGGTTCTTCAGCAATAACCTGATGTCAGATAACACAACAGGTCAATTATGTCAAGTTATATCTTAATAATGTGAAATAAAACCTTTTATACAATATCACTTCATTTAACAAACTTGATAATTTTCTAGAATTAGCAACTACATGATGGTTCTTTGGTGACAATCCAATACAATACAGTATGTCAGTATATTAAGTGATATATTAAAAAATGTGATGTAAAATTTTGAGTATAACATTATACCTCTTAATACTGAAGAATGCTAATGGGATATATTTAATATTTAAATAATTGAATAATCATGTAATGTTAGATATCAGAATTTAGATATAAGAATTAACATTAAACTATATTTAATCTTTTTTTTTTTTTAACCCTTTATGACTTCCTTTACTTGCCTCATAATGAATGACTTACAAGTTACATAATAACTGGACTTGTTAATTGTTACCAATAAATTAACATAAATTTATTAATACCAAGAACTGATTCAGTGTATGAAGTATTCAGTAATAACTAATATTTTTATTTCGAAAATTTTAATGAAATTTTTCTCTTTTTTATTTTTTTTGCCAATCATGGACAGTTATTGAATTCCTTAAATTATATATATATATATATATTTTTAAAATAAAATGTGTGCCTTGTTACTTGAGATAATCTAAGAGAGAGAGAGAGTGACAGAGCATGAATGTTTTGTTTTTTGAAAAGACAATGGTAATACTGACTGAATGAAATAAAGAATCGTCTGAATAGAGAGCTTTCGACTTGGGTGATCTCGTTGCTTTGGCTCTGTTCTTGGGCGGAGGTGGCTTCCTGTACTGTAAAGTTAATTTTATCACTTTACTTATAAATCAGAAAAACGTTTTCATTGTATTGCAAATATAATTTATGTTATACCAAAAAGTGAATATATCATGATGAAAATAATAAATTATTAACTTACAAATCAGAATAACAACTGAATGTTTTTGGTTTTTTTTTCTAAATAGGTTAATTTGTAAATACATATACAAGTGTCTGAGTATGCTTATACCGTTTTATTACTAGTGCTATAACAGCCATTAACATTTTATTATATGTAACTAATTTTACAATATTTTTACATCTTACTGACATTATATTATTTAACTTTAATGTATTAGTTTATTCATAAATATATAACAACAACAACAGCAACAGCAACAGCAACAACAAAAATAATAATAACAACAACAACATCAACAACAATAATAATAATAATAAAAGTATTAATAAAAAAAAGATCTTAATATGTTTATGATGACCATATAAGGAGTTTTAATGTTATTTCTAGTATTTATTAAATTAAACAAAAACTGAATGATCTTATAACTGGAAACATATTTGTGACATTCAGGGTGTTTAATAGTATGTTAGTTATACTCACTGATTTCAGTATTTCTGTTTCTCTTTGAACCACGGAAAAATCACCAAGATCGTCATCCACCAGCAGTTTATCAACCTCAGTTTTTCTGTGAATAAAAAAAATAATAATAATAAAAATAAAATATTGATTGTAAAATAATGAAATTTAGGAACATCAGAAAAAAAATCCAGGATAAAGTGGATCCATTTATCATAAGCGCATTTTGATTTTGAAGAAAAAACAGAAAAAAAAGATAAAATATCATAAAATTAAATAAATAAAAACAAAAATCAGGCTTAAAATTTCATTAAGTTGATTAAAATTGATGATCACTTCAGTCAGATTTTAAAAGTTTGATTGATTATTCTCTCTTGAACGTGGATTTAAAGAAAATTATTGGAATCAGTTGGGAAGAAGAAAAAATGAAGAACGAAAAGAAAATAAAGACAGATATTTGGATGTCTAAGCAGAGATTTTTACTAACAGACTATAAATCAATGTTAGCTGTACCCATGTTGACTAACAGTTACTGTCAACTGTTTAAAGTAAACATTAACAAGAAGATAAAACTCATTTCTATGTTTAATCAAGATTTATTTGAATGATTTTCTATTTTGGAAATGGCTATATCAGATGGCCAATCTTTTTGTTCTGCTTCCAAATAAACATTCTTTAGTAGTATTTATAGGTTATGCATAGAGTATGGATACCATCATCAGATATAGATGAATGTTTTCAGAAATATTATTAAGAGAAAAAAAAATGGTCATAATTAAAATCATAATAAGTTTAAATATTTTTTTAGGTATCTCTCTTTCACTGTGTATCTATCTACACACTGTAATCAACAATTACTCAAAACTTAGATTTTTAACCAGTGTCTTTACTTCATACAAATAAAACTTAGATTTAAAAAAAAGAAGATAATTTAATATATTTTACATTCACAAACAACAGGATAACATGAATACTTTGGCAAACCAAAAAAACAAAATGAAATACCAGTAACAAATCTGTATTTTCTTATTATCTTTTGAGATAATGTGAAATTCATTTTGCAGAGCTTCCAGGCTTTATGAGAAGATAATATTACTTATTATTAGCTTAGTTTAGTTTATGGCAGTAACTGCATTCTCACAGATAAAAAAAGAAAGAAAGATTAAAACTAATAGCAATAATAAATCTCTTATATGCACCATCCCATAGACAGGATGGTGGAATGGCTGGAATGTGATTTAGCTCAGGGACAGATCTGCATCTTGAACAGATGTTTTAGCACTGAACTCTCTGCCCCATTCTCTATGTGCTGTGAAATTCAGTGGAAAAAATTATTAAAATTTCCAAACCACTGTTAGTTATTACACAGGAATATTTTATATACAACAGATGATCAAACAATTAATTATACACAGATTTGTAGATAGTTAGTAACAGAGAATTAAAGTCAAAGCAGAAGTATGTTCCAGTCACCTGCATAGGAGATTGTATTTTATAAAATTGAAAAATAATGTTTATGTACCAGACTGTATGACATGGAGAAAAACCCCCAAAAACACCACACAACAAACAACTGTACATTGCATTCTATTAGCCATTTTGCTGTGAAACAACATTTTACATAATTCGAATAATGGAATATTTTTTTTTTTTTTTTTTCCTTGTTTCAAAAATAATCTAGAAGAGTGTATAAATGACGTGTAGTGTTTTTAGATACAGAGTCAGCAGGCTGTGGTTTAAGAGGAAGTAAGCTATTAGACTCTATTCAGTTTGTGATATTATGTTATCAAATTGGCTTTGTCATATTGAGTATGTTGAAATGCTGAGGATGATGTAAGGCAATGCCAAGGGCAGACATGATGATGACTGTTATTATTATCCAGAATCATCTACACATTTTATGACTTTTTTTTTTTACTAATCAGTGTTTGACTGATACCAGTAATACTGTAATTTGAATCCCAAGGACAGATATGTGGTTTAAGTTTAAGTGGCATAGATCTGTAGGAGGTGTGATTGTTATTATTATGTAAACATTTTATGACTCATTTTACTAATCAGTATTTGACTGATAAAATATATATATATATATATATATATATATATATATGTATATATAAATAAGTGGTTGTGTGTCTGTGTGTGTCTTCATTACAAATTAAAAAGCATAGATGTTCAGTTTGTCAGTTTGCTGGGTCAGTTGTTAATTACTTCCTTATTTAATATTACATGATCTCGGTCAGTGTAATGATATCGGTGAACAATTACAAATGATAATTTAGAAATTTAATCTTGTGGGACAGAGACTGACAGCAAACTTTAGCTCATTGATTTGTCTGATAACTGGTTTACCAAAGGCCTTGATTTGTTTTGGGTTTTTTTTTTCTTCAGTTTATGAGAATGTGCATGTAAAAGATTCCTTGCTGCTAATCCCAACATGAGTAACTTATCACAAAACAGAGGTAGCTTTTCTCTGCTATTCTGTGTGGCTTTTAATGATATGGATGGAGTCATATAACTTGATAAAAAAACAAAAATGGAGTGGTTTTATTTTATCTTCCTAAATATGAACTGAAGTAGTGTGATAGCACATTCCACATTGCACATCTGTCTGACCTTGATGTCTTATCAGTCTTACACACCAAGACAAGATTTGCTCTACATACTTACATTTTTTCATTGTTACTTCTACCTTTTTAAAATTAATTTCTTCTTTTTTTCTTTATTTTTCAATTTTTTTTTCGTTTCTTTTTATTTATTTATATTTTAAATTTATTTTTTAGACGGTTTTTTTATTTCATTTCATTCCTTTTTTTTTTTTTTTTTTTTTTATTCTGTTTTTATTCAGAATATTTTCACTAGGATCACATTTCAGACTAAACATTAAAACAACTTTTTTTTTTTATCTCCTCTGTTCCCTTCTGTGTGGCTGCTTTAAATTTAGATCTGATAGCTTCTACAATACATTCCTACGGCATGACCTCACAAATGATTAAAATAACCACTTATAAACACACAAATATTACACATGCACACACAAATGTACATTAAAGAATTGGTTAGTTATTTTTAATTATTTTTTCTTTTTTAAAAATTTATAATAATTAATTTTTATTATTAAGTTTTTATCTATTATGTGCTGTTATGGACTGTCCTGATCACTCAGTTATATTTAAAAAAGAAACAGACACTGAAAGAGGCTAAACATCTGTTAATATTTACTGTTTATGGGAACAATATCAGAGATTTGTTTTTCCCCCAGTCAAAATAGATATAAAGACCGTTTTAAAAAGTATCACAATCTCGTATGCATTAACGTATACAAATTATTAATAGCTTTATAAAAAAAAAAAAAAAAATTGAATAATGGCTACTCACTCTTCCTCAATCACGCCATCAGTGTCACTGGCTTTATCAGCTGGTTTCTCCTTTTCTGGAGAGGGAGATTTGGAGCGGGATTTGGAACGGGATTTAGACCGCTTTGATGATGACGACGATGACGATGATGATACTGAACTCTTCTCGTGTTTCAAGTCGCTGGCGTCTTCCTGACTGCGCTGTTTCTTTCGACAGCAGCACTGAAATATGGCTGCCATGACACACACCCCAAAAAGTGCTGCCACTGTGGTAGCAACAGTGACGACCATTTTAGGAACAGTAAAATCTTGATCACTTTGAACTTCTTGTTGCAGGGCTTCAGACTTGGCTATCACATCGTCTTCTCTGTCAGTTAGAAATTCTACAGCACTCAGGTCATGTGCTGTGGGATACTGTAACAAACTTTTGTTGTTGTTGTTGTTCTTCTTCTCCTTTTGCTGCTCGCCCACAACAAATTTCTCTCTTCCTACAAATGTATATCCAGTTTGTTTCACTTTCCTTGACTTGTGTCTATTTTTGGAGTGAACTTCCTTGTTACTTTGGATTTGTCTGTGTTGGCCGACAGAGAGTGTTTGGGGATGAGCAGGTTCATAAACAAGCACTGACTCATTGCCAAGAAATTTTTCACTATTCACTGCTTCTCCAGTCCTTGTTTCAGCAGGTTTCTTGTCCTTATCACTGTTGTCGTTTTTCCTGTTGGGTCGATTTAAAGTGAGAGCAGACAGACCCAGGAAACCAGAAGTTAAAACGACAAACGTCAAGTACAGCGTCCTCATTTTTATCTTGTCACTATAAAACTGCTTCAATCATATGAATTTTAAATAAACATTAAAATTATAATTTGAAGTTATAACGTTTGTTACGTGTTTTGAGAACCGACATCTAAATTTTATCTGTCAGAAAGTTAAGTAAATTGTTTTATTCATGAGATCATCAAGGATACTCCAGAACATGAATATTGTTTTTTTTGTTTTAAATGTAATGACCTTTCAATAACTAGTCTGTTTATTCAAGTGCACAGAGGAAATCTTTGTTCTTTTCTTATCTTCATTAAAAGTAAATAATAAATTGCTGTCATTTCTATAATGCATGCAGTTTCAAAAACAAACACATGTTGCTCTGCCTGTTTGGATTGATTTCAGCCTGTATACACTGAGATTCTATCTCAAGTCCTTCTCTCTGTCAGTCTGATGACTATAACAGAAGATTTTTGTCTTTCTGTAAGGCTTAACCACCCACTTGTTGTCATCAGTGAGAAATCGCAGACAGGTTATTACTTTTTGGAGGAAGGCATTCTGAGGTTCAGATGAATGTTACATAATGTTACACAGAAGCTGGTTTCCTTTCTGTGTGCACTGGCTGACCGGAAAGCTGTTTCCATTGGCTATGTAGGTCACTGTGTTTGTAACCCTAATTAGTCACACAGAGATAGAGAGATAGCACCTAGAAAAAGAAAAAGAAAAAAAAGAAAATATTAATTAACTGTAGATTTTTTAATTTTTTTTTTTTTTTTTTTGTACATTAAAATCCATTATAAAAATCAAATACTTAATTCATTATTTTTTATTGAAATAACAATTAATTGAAAACAAAGTGTATTATAATAATAATTAAATAAGATTTGTTGCAGAGAAACAAAGCTAAAGTTTTAATTCATTACTGTTAAAACAAATATATATTTTAGAAAATAAGAGAAATAGGTATCAGTTATTCTATACGTATTTTTCCGAAATAAGTTTAAAAGTCATAAGAAAAGAAACTTCAGTAACCATAATCAACACTTCTGCATTTTAATTAAAAATTCCACTTGTTTTGCCTCTTATAATTATAGTCAAAGTAGATGGCTATTTATGACAATGTCTGTGTACATTATTCACAAAATAATTTATATTTTTGTGTTGGCTAATTAATACATACCAATGTCTTTTTTCACATTAATAACTAATGCACACAGAAGTTTCATTTTTCTTATTCCTTTAGTTCATTCAAACCTGAGCTCTCTCACTACCGGATAATATCATTAAAGAATTGTAGGCCTGCCTTTCATTAAATTCTAAAAAAAAATTATTTTCAGCAAAGTTTTGGCTGCAGAATGCTTATTTTTCAGAATTATTTCTCTTTCGTAATTGATTCATTTAAGCGTATGTGTGTACCTACCTAGCTTGTGTCAGCTGCATTCAAACAATGACAGGATTACTTACTTACCTTTCTTTTACTGCATTTTAACTTTTCAGATATCGATAATTTCAGTGAATAACACTAACAGAACAAACAGCAATTACTTCTGAAGCCTGAGGAACATGCAATGTGTGTAGTGTAATTTATAAGTAAACTTACTTACTAATCCTAGAGTGTGAAATATTTAGTGTATTTTATAAATAAATTATTTAATACTCTTGGAACATGATATGTTTACTATAATTTATAAATATCATTACCATGTCTGAGAACTTGAAGTATGTTGAATGATTTATTAGTAAAAAATACTTATTAGACTGAGGACAAGAAATATTTATTATAATTTATAACTAGAATTATATACTTATCTGGGAATATGTAATGTGTAGCATAATTTATTACTGAAAATATTTATTACTCTGAGGACAAGATATGTTTAGAATCATTTATAAGTAAAATTACACACTAGTTCATGAACATAAAATAAGTAGTATGTTTTATAAATAACATTACTTAGTACACCTAGGACATGCAACATGGAGTAGAGAGGAAAGGAAAGAAATAGACTGATGACATTCTGTGAGTACAGCTGTTGTTACAGGTGTCAGGCAAGTCAATAAATGTCTAGCTCAGATTACGACAGGAATTCTGTAGTAGCTTACTGCCAGTCTATGAATACTTCTAGCAGTGTGGACCAGTTACAGAACAAAACATATTTGACCTTTAATACTCAAATTGGTGCGTTTATGCATTTTTGAACTAGTGACAATCTTGTCAAAATCATCTAGACTGATAAATTTGTGAAATGTTTATTTTCACATATTTATAAAACATATTTACCAGGTACAAGTAGTGAAGCATATTTAAGATTTTTTGTGTGTAGAAAACACAAACAGGTTTAAGTTATTTTTTTTTAAAAGCTGACAATCACTCGATCACTAGTGATCAGTCAGTTATAATTGAAAATACTTTCAACAGCTTGCTCTACAATTTACAAGAATCTTCTATTACTTTCCTATCAGCTATGGTACATATCCACTTCTTCTATATATATATATATATATATATATATATATATATATACACACACACACATTCTTCCCACTTACTTTATATACCACATACACACTGTATGCAATATGCTTTATGACAGCTTTCATTAAACGAGGAAAAATTGTCAACTGCATTAGGAAATGCATTGATTTTTACAGATATTTAACCTTTAATTTAATACTTGTGATATCCTAGAAATTATAAACTGTTTAATTTCTAACAAACACTTCCTGAAAGGCCATTTGATATCCTGTTCTATGTACATTATTCCAACATGTTGTAAAATATAAGATCATAATTATTCCAGTGAACATGCCTTCGCATTTAAATATTTAAAAGTAAAAAATGTTGACAAAAGAAACATTATTTGAGTATTAAAACAAAAATTATACCCTTTCTCCATTCCTAAGAAGTTAAAAATAATTTGATGTAATTGACATTAAATTCCTATTTACATGAAGATCTATAATTCAGCTTGCATGAGTAATCCATTGATCATGACTGGGTAGTTAAATACTGTATTTATAATGAAAACAAATATTATACAGGATCAATTATTGGAAGTATTAAAACAAGAATTATGACCCTTTTTTTCATTCCTAAGAACTTAAAATGTTTTTATATAATTAAATAACTGTTTACATGAAATACTATAATTCAGCCTGCTTGATTTGTCCATTGATTGTGGTTGACAATTTAAATATTTTAAACAAAAATAATTGTATATAGGAAAAAGTTATTTCAGTAATAAAACCATAAGGACAATATATATTTCACCATTTAAGAACGTAAATATTTTTTTGGTTGATCAGTCCATTGAATGTGCATGAGCATTTAAATATTTAAAATAAAAATTACTATATATATATATATATATATAAAACAAAATTATTTAAATATTAAATTAAACAAAAAATTCACATTTTTCAAATCCTAAGTTCTAAATTAAATGGTTTGATATAATTGAAATTAAGTAGCTATTTACATGAAGGTCTGTTATTCTGCTCTCATGATAGTATTAATCATCTTCACGGGCTTAAAACTCCAGTAACATGTCATAATTCCAACTACAAACGATGAACTGTTGGCTTAGCATTGTTGTTGACCTCTTCATATTTACAGTGATAAGTAACTTGGCTGAATACTGGGATTAGTATCTTGAATTTCCTCAAACACTTTGTCACATATTGATCATTACAAAGCAACAATGTTTGTGTACACACCAGACACACACATACAAATATTTATTTCAAGGCTCTGCAATCGTTTTGTTGATTGGGAACAACTCTTTCTACTTCTTGAGCAGAATTTTAATCAGGCAGAAAATGTTTGACATCATTAAACGTCAGTCTTTACTTTAAAAGAAAGAAAGAAATGATCAGCTTTAGTATTAGGGAAGCTGTGGCTAATTAACTGCTTTTGAATGAAGACTGTTGTGAAATTATAACTTCCTTTATTATAAATATAAACACTTCTCAAGTAAGAAGACCTGAAACATCTCTTAAGTGAAGAAGTAAATCTTTTTTCATTTTTTTTTTTTTTCCATCTTTTTATTACCTCACAAAAATTATATTATTTTGTTCAGTCTGATATGCTCATTTATCTTAAAAACATACCAGTTGATTCTTTTTGTGTGTTTTTTTCCCTCACATAAATTCATTGCTAATGTAATTAAGAAATCATATTTTACGACAGGATGCATGTAAATATGTCAGTGTCTAGAAGATTTGCACTGAAATGGATTCATTTTGATACACAGATATCTGTCTCTACAGCTATCCATAAATCTGCAATTCCATGTTGTTCAGCTTCACTGATACTTTGTAAGTCATAATATCATAAAACTGTTTTAAAATGCTTTTAAAAATGATGTCTGTTTTGTATCATGCTCTCTTTTGTGAATTTTCAAAAGTGGAAACACTTGGAATGTATTTGTAAAATTCCAGCAAAAAATTTTGTTGTCTGCGTGTGTGTGAGTGAGTATATTGAATAGAAATTGCTTGTCAACTAGATAATGAGAAAGTATTTTTGTGTGTTTTCACTGCATTTCAAATCACCTGACAATTTCAAGTCTTGATCAAATGATAAAACTTTTTTTTATCAAAAACAATGTTTATTATTATAAAAATTGTTGTTGTTTTTTGTATCATTTTTCCAAAGAATTTAAAAAAAAAATAATAAAAACTTATTATTTGTATCCTTTTATCATACAGTATAATAAATAGTATTACAAAAAAAAAAAAATCATTTAACTAACAAACGACATAACAACAAAAACAACCTAAAAGCTATAAAATAAATATCATACTTCTAACAAATACTCTTTGCAGTATTTCTTTACAAACTACTTGTTATTAATTTAGATATCATCATTTCAAGTCAGATCTAAAAACAAATTCATAACACTTAGTGACCAGGTGTCTGTCTAATCAATGCTGTTTTTTTTTTATTTTATTTTTATTTAACATGGCAGGCCATTATTCAAGGATTTTATGGTATTTTTATACAAAATTATGCAAATTCTCACACATCCACATAAATAATTGCTTTTGTGTCTTGCATTTGGGAAAGTAAAATATAAAATATTACTAGCTGCTAACAGATAAGAGGTGGGAACATCAGGTTTCCTCTCTAGTATCTTCATACACTACCATGACACACATATACACACATTCACACATATAAAAACAAAACTAAAAAAAAAAAAAAAAATAACAACATTAACAAGACTAACAAAAAAAAAACCCAACTAAGTACAATTTAAAAATAATAAGAACAACAGGAGACTAATATTAAAAGCTGGAATTAAAGTCACTTTGTTTTTGTATTTTTATTTGGTTTTATTATAAACTTTCAGAATTTTTTTTTTTAAAGTTATTTCTGTCAGTTTGAGTGTATTAGTACATTTTTACGATCCCTACATTTATAAACATCCTTCTTCAGTTTCATGTTTGTTTCTGCATGTTGAGTATATCTACGTTTTAAAGCCCTCCTTTTGTAAATGTCCTCCTTATATTTCATGTTTGTTTCTGCACACTGAGTATGTGTACAGTTTAAACCCCTGCCACTGTAAATGTCCTCATTATATTTCATATTATTTACTGCATATTGAATATATCTACATTTTAAAATCCCTACATTTATAAAACGTCATCTTTATATTTCATATTTTCTGATACTATATCTATATCGTATAATCCCTTCATTTGTAAATATCGTCCTTCTATTTTGTATCATATCAATATTCTATAAACCCTACATGTACAAATGTCCTTTTATATTAATATCATTTTAATGCATACTGAATCATAACTGTACAATTCATAATCCTCGCATTTGCAAAAAACGGACGAAAAAGTCAATTCTTTTTTTTTTTTTTTTTTTTTTTAAATATTATTTCCCCTTGGTACAGTTTACGTCATCATCACTTACCTACATTGGAGAGCTCATTCGTTGTACGAACATGTCACTGAGGACCGAGACTGCTGACAGACACACTGACTGACTGACTGTTTACGTATGCTGTTCTGTTTAGACCCAGATGACAAGCTGGACTTAACTGCAGCAGGCCTGACCTTCAGGTGTGACAGACAATGGTGTCGGTGTAATTGATTTATGTCTAGTTTTTGTCCACACGTACAAGTTTGTGTCTGTGGTGATTATGTATTAGCAGGAGTAATCCAGGAGTGTGTGTGTGTGTGTGTGTGTATATACAACACCTGTAGTTAATAATTTAAACCCGCCCCGAAATACTCTTGTCTCAGTTGATACCAGCCCCGAGTGGAAGTAATTTTGTTTTATGTAATTTCACAGTGTCTGTGTTTGTTTATTTATACACAGAGAGAGGCAAAAGTGTGTGTGTGATGGATATGTCGAAACTTGAGTAATCTAGAACCGTACTTATTAATTTATACTAATGGATTTCCAAAACAGAGATATGTGAGTGTGTTGTTGTATGTGTGTATATGTATATCTGTGAATGTATGTATGATTCTGTGTGAGTTCATTTGTATGTGTGTATATTATATTATATCTTTGTGTGTGTGTGTGTGTGTGTGTGTGTGTGTGTGTGTGCTTGAGTATGTTAAATACACTGAAAGGTGACTTCAGTTAATTTCTAACAGCTGTGTGGATGATTTTTGAAGTGAGAGAGAGAGAAAAAAGTACTAACAGTAAATGTTTATATTGTCTGCAACTACTAATAGTAAATGTATGAAAATTGCTTTTTTACAAATGAGAGATCACATATGAGTTAATAGTTAATCCAGTGAAAGTAGAGAGGCCAACCAGTCAAATTGACTGAAAGAGGCCATGAAAGTTTTCAATTATTTTTTTTTATTATAATTTTCTTTTTTTTTTTTCTTTCAAACATCAAAACTTTCAAAATATGAAAGAAATATCCATAATTAACATTTTTATCCCAGTTTTGCTGAAGGCTTCAGCATATATTTCAGTGAGTAGTCAGATCACCAGTGAGAATAATGTGCTGCTTAGTGCAAACATCAGTGCCTTGGGCAGCAATAAAGCAGTCATTAGATTGACTAATTTGATACTCTGCCTGGATTTACCAGTGTCTGTATTTAATGTTTTATTCTCTAAAATGAGTCTACAGAGAATTTCATTTGGTCTCTCCTGCCTAATTCTTTTCCCACCATATTTAAATGGTTATTAAAATGGCAGGTCATTAAATCATTTGAAACTTCATGCGGTTAATTACCAATCGGTTAGTAAGTCTCTGTTCACCAGTATTTTCATCTGCTGGTTCCATCCACTGATTCAGACATGTCAAGTGGTGGAATGTTTCATTAGATCCTTGCAAAGATTACATGATATTGAACCATGCTGTATGGATTAACGTGTGTTTTGATAGTCGCTGACTCAGATCAGCTCTGTGAATAACAGTCTCTTTCTCAGTAGATTTTTAGTACATGCTAACTTTTCTATTACAGAAATATAGAGTTTAACCCACTGTGTTATATCATTATTGTTATTATGTTCCTGACGTCATACATGTTGAACTAGTTCTGTCCTTCCCATATTATGTCATATCATTATTATTTTGTTTCTGAAATCATATATGTTATATTAGATCTGTCCTTTCTCTCACTGTGTTATATCAGTAATTTCTTGTTGTCATGATCATAAGAAATATAATAGTTCTGCCTGTCTTAGACATACTATCTCGTATTATTTTTGTATCCCCAAGATAATAAATATTATACTAGTCCGAGGTAAATGTTACCTACTGTGTCCAACAAGTAAACTGATTATTTTGTTTCCATGTCCATGATGTTACTTGCTAGCTGAGGATAAATCAAATTTCAAAGGTATTTACTTCAGTCTTTGTTTGCCAGTTTGCATCAGACTTCAGTTTCTGATGTTTCTCAAACTCAATTTGAACAGTCATTTCCGTCTTCCTAAACTGGCAAATTTACCATTCACTCCTTTTTATTAATTTCATCTGCATAAGGTTCCTCGGTTTTATCTTACTCAGATAAGTAAATTGAATTAATAATACATTTTATATATATATATTTTTTTTTACAAAATTTAAAAAACTAAAATAGAGGAAAGAAAGAATCTATACACATATATTCAAGCTTGTATTTTTAATTTGATTGCTGTGTTTAAGGGAATATTCCTTAGGGGAAAAAAATTATCTTTATAATAAATCTTTAACTTACTGTGAAGTGTAAGGAAAAGTAGATAGAAGGAAGATAAAAAGCTGATGTTCTTAAGCTAACATTACAAAGTCGTGCTGCTTCTTAACAAAACAACAATACTTCTTTTGTACCCCCCCACCCTGTTCTACTCTGTCTTGTTCATTCAAGAAAGCTGTTGTAATTTTTTTATATAACATTATGCAAATGTGTTTCTGTCTTGTTTGAGATTTTTATTTTTCAAACAAGGAAGAAAGACACTAAAAAACATTTCAACAGGAGATCAAGCTTTGAAAGATAAGATTTTATTCAAACCATAACAGCCACATTTCCTGCATGTCTGCTTGATCCTCGACATTTTAACAATATTAACACATTATTATTATTATTATTATTATTACTACACACACATTTTAATAATAAAATTAAAAATCTCTAATATTATAGATTTAAACTATTTTTTTTTTTTTTATATATATAGCCACCTTCTGACAACCTGTTGAATTTCACATATGTGTATGTTTGGCAATACAAGACAGAGAGAGAGAGAGAGTGAGCACACTGTGTAATGTAATGATTTCCACCTTGTTTTTGACCTTTTATTGTGTGCACTCGTATCATGGTTTTTATTTCTGTTTTCTGTCTCTCAGGGCAGGAGCAGAGCCATGTAAGTTGTTATGCTTTGAGCTAAAGGAATTTCTGATTTACCTTCCTGTTTCACTGGGTCAGTCAGTGTTATGGGTCACATTAATCTAAATACATTTTCATTTTGACAGTGAACTATTGTACCGAGAATATATTGCTTTCAGTTTAACGTAACAATATATATGTTTACGCCCATTACTACTACTACTACTACTACTACTACTACTACTACTACTACTACTACTACTACTACTACTACTACTACTAGTACTACTATTACTGCTACTAATAATGATGATGATGATGATGATAGTTTCTGTTACATGTTACAGTGCATATGTATACACATATAAATTAATAAATATAATAAATATAATAATAATAATAATAATATATTAGTTTTTGTTTCACATAAGAATTCACCAATAAATAAATAAATAAATAAATATAATAATAATAATAAGAAGAAGAAAAAAAAAAAGAAACTAAATTATTTTTGAATTATTATTCTATTACAGATAAGAATGCATATGTATACCATTAATAATATCAATAACAGTAATAATAACTGAAAAAAAAAAAATAAAACAAGTGTTCAAAACATTTGGTAATTCTGTAATATCTTTAACTTACTCGATCAGTTTTTGTACTCAATTAATTATGAAATAACAAAAAAATAAATCACATTCAGAACACACATACGTGTGTTTACACATCATTTACTATAAACTCTGTTTGACCCTGCAGTTATTTACGGAGTAAAATATATAATTACTTTATGTGCCTTTATAATTTTTTTTTTTATCAAGCTACAGCAATTTTTGCAGCAAGAAGGCCAGTCAAGAATATCTCTTCATAGGGATCTGCTGATATAGCAGTATGCATTCTGTAAATTAACACAGCCATCCAGCTGATGCTGTTACCGTGGAAACAGTGAAACAAAGACATCACCGACCATCACCTCTAATGCTCAAGATTAACCAATGAGATATGAGTTTGCATTCTTGAGCATGTCACATGAAATAGTTGATTTTAATTCATTGATTTTTTTTTGTTGTGTTTTTTTTTTTTTTTGTGTGACAAAAGCTGAGACTAGAGAGAGAGAGAGAAAAAAAATTTCCTTTCTGTTACTGTGAGGCTGGGTGAGAAAAGGGCCAGTATGAACAATGGAATATTTTTATATCTGATACACAAGGCTTGTTCCCCATTTATAAATAACCAAGATAATTGATGATTCAGTTTATTTCAGCATTCTCTCAATCTGCCCGTTTGTTTGTTCATTCCAACCATCTGTCATTCTTGCATGTTTTTTTTTAATTCACTCCATCCTTCAGTCTGTTTATTTGTTCATATTGCAATCTCAAGACATCCATTTATCTGTTTCTCTTTTAAAATGGAAAATCTACCTTGAAATTTACAGGTTTTTAATATTTATATATATATATATATATATATATAAACTTGTGATGAGTAGCATAATCAAACAAGGATGTAATAAATTAAAGTGTATTTTGCTTATTAATTACAGAATTGTTTAATCTGGCCTTGATGAATAAAATTATTATTATTAATCACTGCTGCAGTTGTTGAGTAAATCAAATTACACAAATAACGAGACAAGCATAAATAATTTTATATAGCAGTGTGCTAACAATGCGTGTGTTTTTAAGCTTATATATTTGTGTGTGTGTGTGCATGTACATGCATTTATATGTGTGTGAACACGTGTATGCATATGTGTGCATTTGGGCATGAAAATCTGCATGGAATACAAGGTTGTTTTTTTTATATGTTTATTTCTCCATCGTTGAAATGTAGAGGTTTGTGCTGATGCATGCATACTTAATGTGCATGTAAACATGTTTCAGTACACGTGTGTGTGTGTGTGTGTGTGTGTTATGGCTCTGGAACTGGGGTTTATCTGTACTCCCTGTGTTAGAGGTGACGAGGTCAGATAAATGAGGAAATCTGTGTGTGCACAGTCCTTCACCTCTCTCCACAGTGGGTTCACTTCAGATAACCTGGCCATCTTCAGATAATTATCTTTTCCCATGCATTGATTTTACAAAAAAAAAAAAATATATAATAAAAATCTAGTTTCTGTGATATTATTTTCTTATACAGATTACCTATCTCCCCAGAATGTTTTTTTTTTCTTTTTTTTTTTTACACCACATTGTTCTTTTGTACATAATAAATGAAATAAAAATTTAAAAAAAAAACAACACATGCAGGATGATAATGAGATTAAATAGCTTGAAACACTTGCCTTGAGGTTTTTGGCTGCTGTGTTTGACAAGTTGAAGTAAATCAATGTCGCGTATTGGAGATCCAGCATAAGATGAGTCAGGCAAACAGACACTCTCTCAAAACACACACACACACTCTGCTTCATGATAATAATAATAATACACAGAGAGAGAGAGACAGCGTAAAATATTCTTTTAACAATAGTCACCTGATTAGGGCTGAATCCATTTACCTTTCAGGTGTGGTAAGGAAATCAGAACACGGCCCATTGATGACTGTGGTACTCCATGGCAAGACACTGCTGTGAAATGTCCAGGAAGTGGGTATTGCTAGTGGTGTTTGTGTGTGTGTGTGCGCTACCACACACTGGGCTAGCTGCTAGTAAACACAGCCAGCCAATCAGAACTCAGCTTTGTTTCAGTGGAGTGCGCTGCAACCACCAGATGTGTTAACACTGGCAAGATTTTCTACGTCTGCTGTTGTGTGTGTGTGTGTGTGTGTGTGTGTGTGTAGATGGGTGTGTGTGAGTGAGTAAGTGTGTGTGTGAGTGAGTATGTGTGTGTGAGAGAGTGCATGTGTTGTGTGTGAATGAGAATGTGTGTTTGTATGTGTTACAGTGTGTGTATGTGCATTTGTGGATGTTTGAAAGAGAGTATGTGTGTGTGTGTTTGAATGTGTTTGTGTGTAATGAAAAAGTGTATAAATATATTTCTGTGAACAAGGAAAGTATAAGACATAAAATCAAAAACAAAAACAAAACAGACCTGAATCTAAAATCATTACAAAAAAATTAAAATTAAAAATAATAATAATAATCATAATCATAATCATAATAAAATTCAAAATAATAATAATTAAATAAAAATGAAACCTAAAAGTACTACGATAAAAAACATGAAAACAACCCCATCACACATACATGTGCCTACACAAAAAAAACAAAAAACAAACAACAAAAACAAGTACAGCAACAGTTACAAAAGTGCATGTTATCTGCTGAGATAAATGAAAGTAACAACAAGGACAGCTTTAAAAATAAAATATCCGTTTTGAAAATCAGTTGTTTTTTTTGAAGAAAAGTGAAGACAGCGTGACTCACTCAGATGTAAAACAGTGGCTTCTTTTTATCACAGCAAAGTAGCTGATTGTCATTCCACAATTCAACTCTCAGCATTCTTAACATCTCTTTCAGCAGTTTCAAATGAGGCAAACCCACAGCTCAGTTGATAATCATCTCTAGATGTACACCACTGCACACACTTATAGTTTGTTTTCCATTCAGTTTCTCTAGCGGTTTCTTAATTCATTTTTCTTTCTTTTCTGTTATTCAGTTTTCGTTTCTTTTTTTTTTTTTTTTGGATTTGGTGGGTGTGTGGGAGGTGATGTTAATGAATGAACAGGTGAGAATGGGTGTGTGTGTTTGCTGTTGTATATGTGTCAGTAAGAATAGCAATTAATGTAATTTGATACAGTGTCTGCATATGAAAAGCTTACCAGTACTAAAAGATTTAATGTAAAAATCTGGAATATTTTCAAATTTCTTTTTTTTCTTTAAATGTTTAATTCAGTTAATAATTGTCTTTTAATTTAATAAAAAATATCAATAAATCATTTCCTCCTTTTTTTTTTTTTTTTTTTTTTAATTGCTTTTGAAAACAAGCCAACTTAGTTAATAGGTGCGTTTTTTTCTCCCATTTATTAAAAACCAGGATGTCTTTGTTTTAACTTCAAATATTTTTTTTTTTTTTTTATAAGAATAACATCTGGCTAATACAAGATTCTGTAGCTGACAACCTGACACAGGGCTGGATTTTTTAATTATTTTTATTAATATTTTTATACTTATATATATTTTCATTATTCGTTTTATTTTCTCTTTTTTTCTGTTATTTACATTGGAGTGGAGTGGCTCTGGGATCTTGCCAGATTAGTTTACCTGTAAAAATGTCAGGTAGGAGACTAAGTCAGCTACAAATGTTACACCATACAGCTGGCAAGCAACCAAAAGTCCAGTTTTTATCATCAACATAATAAACTCAATGATATTTTCATTTAAAAAAAAAATATATATATATATATTTTTTTAACACTCCTATTTATTCCATTTGTAAATAAAAAATAAATAAATAAATAAATAAAAAAGATAAATGCCTTCAGAAAGAATGTTAAAATGTCTTGCTATTATCAGCATCTGATTAAACTGAGGATTGTGTTACATAGGGTTAGTAATACTTGTTTGAAAGATATTAATAACAAACAAAAAAAGAGATAAAGGTATTTATGTTGGTTCTTTGTGTACTGACTCCTGTATTCAAGTGTGTTCTATTGAGTCACTGATTTATTCACCTGTGGAGTAATTTTTATTTACATACTGTAATGTGTAATCAAACAAATGCATTCAGAATGTGGAGCAAGGCCTTGATGCTAAAATATTAAAAAAATATAAAATAGTTTTAATACGTGCTACAGATATCAGGCTGCGAAATGTTAATATGTTAATTTAGTAAATTTTCACTGATGTTATTGACAGTAAGAAACAGAATTATGTGTTCTTGCAGACATTCCACTGGAAAACTCTTAAAAAAAGCATGATGTCATGTTCTGTTAATGGACAGTGCCCTGATTAGAAATAGTGAGAATGAGTGAATATTAAGGTGTATGACATACATTTGTATATACCTGCACATATATACACAGATATATACATACACATGTATGTATACACATACATACCTACTTACATACACACACACACATAAATACGTAAATATGTAGACACAAACTTACCTGCAGAAGTACATACATACAGATAGATACAAATATCTGAAATGTAGAAAAACAGTAATACCGATACACATACGTGCGTAAGTATTTATTTTTTAAAACAACATGTATTTAAAAATCAGCTTGCTTGAATGAAAGATGTTACTTGATGACTCATGTGAAAATTATTTATTTTAAACCTACATGACACACAGTGTGTTAAACTTTGTACAAACACATTGTTGAAATAGTTCCAGATCTGACCACGGAAATCCTATTATCCCAGCAGGAGTACAGTCCCTTTATTGTTGCATGGAAACTGTATCACAGTTAATAAAGACACACCCTGCCTAAAACAACACAGCCTAACTCCCTGCTAGTAATAACTTCACAAACAGCGTTTCATTGTTTGTAGGTATTTCCTATCAGTAAATGTGATATATTCAAATCAGTGTATTAAATTTAACTACTGATGTTTTTGAAAATGTCTGCCAAGTGTTATGAGAATGAGGTTATGCTGATAAGGAAGAATAAGAAAGTTATAAAATTGATGAAGTATTGATAACTGGATGTATTTTTTTTTATTATTATTTTTTTTAATGAAGACAATGTTTAGAGTATTGTTTTTTTTTTTAATGTTTTCTTTTTTGTTGGACATACGTGAGAAAACTAAAGTTTTAGAAGAATCACCTGCATGTTCTTAGTAATGGAATGAAATTAAATATTTGTTTATATTTCAAAATACATTTAAAGAAATGATATTCAATAGTCTGTTCATTGTGAGACTGAAATTATGTTTTCATCTGCATTTTTTTTTTTTCAAATGATTTTTTTCCCCATTATTATTTTTTTTTAATATATATATATATTTTTTTTTCTTTTATGTTCACATACCTTTTTATTTTTTTTTTTACTTTATTTTCAATTATTAATTTATTTTTATTTTATTTTATTTTATTTTTAAAATTTTTTTTACCTCTTTATTTATTTATTTTTTTTTCTATTTTCATTTTGTTTTTTTTTTCTCTCTCTCCATATGAAAATATATTTGTATTTTTAACTGTTTTGCAGCCTCTGGTGAAATTCAAGAGTCATCTCTACTATGAGGAGAAGGATCACGTTGCGGAAACAGAAAAAAACCTGAAGAAAGCACCGGGCAGCAAAGTGGGTTATTTTTATAGTTCACCCAGAAAATATTTTATTTATTTATTAATTTATTTATTTACTTATTTATTTATTTTTTTATTAATTTATTTACTTACTTATTTATTTATTTTTTTATTAATTTATTTACTTATTTATTTGTTTATTTATTTATTTTTTTATTTTAAAAAAAGAAAAGAAAAAAAAAAGATTTGTAATAAACATCTATAATTATTTTATTTATTTTAATTTTTTTTTGTTTAAAAATGTTCTGTCTTTTCATCTGTTCAGACAAGTAATTTTCATAACAGAAAAGAAAATATTGTATTTATATTACAAGAAATGTCACAAATATCTTTCTCAATCATTATTATCATCATCATCATTATCATTATCATCATTATTATTGTTATTGTTGTTGTTGTTGTTGTTGTTGTTGTTGTTGTTGTTGTTGTTGTTCTTTTTCAAGAAGTTTTGATACACTTGTCCAGTGATAGATAACTTTTTTTAGCTGTCTATCCATCCATTCCTACATAACTAATTTTATTTATTTCTTGCCCTCCACATGTTGATATATTATTATTATTATTATTATTATTATTATTTTTTTTTTTTTAAGTATGAATTTTCAAAGTGTCTAAATAAATAAATAAATAAATAATAAAAAAAGGAGGAAAATTAAAACATAATATGCCCTGTTAATGGTTAATGCTTTAGTGTTTTTTTCTGATATTAATTTGTAGATGGTGATGTATCTGAATGGAGTATCTCAAGGACTGGCATTCTCTGATGTCTTTGAAGGAGTTTACCATCCTGCTGTTTCACTGTACAGAAACTGTACAGTAAGCAAAACACGTACTTCACTGGATTGTGTGAGTGTGTGTGTGTGTGTGTGTGTGTGTGTGTGTGTGTGTGTGTGTGTGTTTTTCATAATACTGAAAGTGTGTGGATTTCACTTGATTTATATTTTGTTTTTTATTTTAAGACACAAAATAGCAAAGTATTTCTTTAAAACTGGTTCTTTTTAAAAAAGCTATGTAAATATGGTTCTAATAAACATACACATATCAAGCAACAAAAGTAACTGTAGATTTTATTATCCCAATATTTTTATTTATTAATATGCTGTGACTGCATAAACTCTTCAGATTAGTGTTGAATGTTTTGTTTTTAATATGGATTCTAAAAATAAATATTACTGTAAATGTAAGAGATAATGGAATATTTACTAGTAATCTTAAATTAATTTCTCATTTAAAAAACAATAATTAAAATTTTCTTTACACATAACCAGTCCTTATTAAATACAGTGTGGTTCAAAGTCAGCTTCCTTGCTTTTTAGTCGATACAGAATTATTTCCCTTTGAATCTAGGTTGCCTCTTCATCTCCATCATCATTATTATTAATTTTTGTTTTATTTATGATATTTCAGGTTACTGTCAACTTTGGGCCTAATTTCAAATACCCACCCAAAGATGTGAAATCTTACAAACCAGTAAGTTATCATTACGTCTTAATATAAAAATAAAAACAAAATGTGAATTTTAAATAATTTATTATCAGTTTCATGTTGATATTTTATTTTACCATGCACCAGCATACTGTAAGTTTTTATTTTTTTTTATTTTTTTTTTAAATATATATTTTTTAAATTATGCCATTAAACCACTGGTTGCCAAATGAAAACAAAAGAAACGAAACCTCAGAACTGTGCATCACTTTCAAATATATTTAAAACTCATCACTTGAAATAATCACAGCTACTCTCCTCATTACAACCTTTGCAACTGTCACATACATATTATCTGTAATTAAAAAAAAATGCTTTATATATAATATTTCATAAACAAACACACTTGAAGTAAATATTAAGTAAAATGCATTCTGAATTATATATATATATATATATATACCTGATCAGAATGTTACCATAGTCATAACTAAATCGACTCTTTCTAAACTGTTACAACACTAGTTGGGTTGAATGAATACTTCTGTTAAGAATATTTTTAACATTGAAATTTTATTTCAGATGTCTGATGCAGCCACTGAGGCAATGATACAGTGTTCTCTGGCTGACATCATCTTCCACATAGAAAACGAAGGAGACCTGCCAGAATTTTAACAAACAATGTAATCCAATAAGTGGAAAGTAATCATGTTCCAAAAGTCAGAAATAAGAATAAAAATAAACAAACTTGGATTGAAAACAACTTGCACATTAATCCTATTATATATGTGGTAATATATATATATATATATAAAAATTAGAGCAAGAATGAGCGCATATATATATATATATATATATATATATAGATAGATAGATAGATAGATAGATAGATATGTATATATATAGATATATATACACACTCATTCTTGCACTAATTTTACATGCATAAACAAATGGAAAAAATTTACAAATTTTTCTAAAATTTTGATCAGGATAAATACATTAAAATAATTATTTAAATGAAACAATAAGAAAAACACTAGACATCAAGTAAAAATAGAAAGCAAATAGTGTTTATTGTATTGTTGATTTCAACACTGAAAGAATAGTTCTAGACAGCTTATATGTGAGAGAAAACTGTTGAGTTAGAGATGTTCCAGTAAGAATACCTCACAACTGCCAAGAACATGAGGCCTGTTCATTTTTTTTTTAAATGCACATCCAGTGTTTTGTTCATACAAAAAGAAAAAAAAAAAAAAAAATACAGCAAATGGATAAATGTTGTTAACTGAAATAAAAATTTTGGATGAATGTTGTATAGATGTATCACACAGTGAAAATTACATGTAGTATTAAAAAAAAAAAAAAAAAAATGTTACAATAAAAATAGTTACAAAGTTTAGTATAGTATTTACACTTCAGATGTATATTGACGTCGCTCATTAATAATTCAATTTTTTGTTAAATGCTTGACAGGCAATTCAGGTACCATTATGATTTTTTTTTTATATGTTGTTTGTAAGTTTTATACACGAAAAGCAAATTAAGGTATACCTACAACCACATACAAAGGAAAAAAAAAAAAATAGTTTAAATATATTCTGCATACATCTGAGTTTTATATTGTCATTTCTTGGAGCCAGTCTCAGTAACAAAATCTGACAACAAAGAAGTACAGATAAAATGTAAAGGGGAAAATGAATGCATTCAGATATTTTGCTATATTATTATTTTATTGTCATATTTTGTTTATAGCCAGTGATGTTGTGTTCTGCTTGTGCTTTTAACACTTTCAGTAGGCTTCAGGTTTAGCTCTCTTTTTTTAAAGTTTTTTCAATTAGTTTCATACTTTTATTCATCAAAGATTTTACTGAATAATTCTTCAGCAGCCAAAACTAAAACCTGTTATATTTTCCTTATTATTATTATTCTTATCGCTGTTACTAGTATCTTGTAATCAATATTATTACTATTACCATCATAACTGTCCTCAGTATTACTATTACCATCATTATTGTCATCAATATTACTATTACCATCATTGTCTTCAATATTATTATTACTATTACCATCACAATGTTAACAAGATTATTTTAAAAAGTATTCGGTTTAGCCCTTTATGATTAACTAAACTACAGCAGATTCACTGATTTTGCAGGACTTTATTTGTTTTAATTTTTAAGCACGATGTTAAATTTGTTATTAATCATTATAAAATAATCTTTTTTATTGTGTGAATATGAAACTTTTCTCTTTCAGTCTGCCATTAGTCTTTTTTTGGATCGTGACTAATTTGAAGTGTATTTCATACTGATAATAAAAATATGATTTTTCAAGTGACTATTACTGTTATTTCATTTTATACTTTAAAATTAAAAAAGGAAACATGGTGAAATATTAAACAACAATAGGTTTCTAAAACTAATGACACTACAGTCAGAAATGAGCTTCTAAGTAATTTTTATTACAGAAATCAGTGCAATAATTGATAATTTGTGTAAAAATAAAATATAAAAGTGAAATGCCATACTTCCAGTGTTATGTAAAATATACTAAAATATATACATGAATAAAATGGGATAACAGTATTTAAAAAGAATTGTACAATTCAGCACAAATGGATATATATATATATATATATTACAAGTCCAGTAAAATATATATATACATATATATTTTAAATGTTCTTAAATGGTTGGAAATAAAATATTATAAAAACAATAACAATTTGTGATAGTTTAAATTAATCATATAAGATAGATCTTTTCCAGTGTTTTTAACATGTATAACTGTTTTTAGTTGTTGTTAAAACTAAATCTCATTTATAAGTAATGAGATTTGTTTACCACAGTTAAACAAGCAGTGAATGTAAACTTAACTACATCTATTACATAAACTAACAAAACACATGGCTAATAATGTAATTCATTTTATTATTATATTATTATAATTTTATATATTTTGGTCTCATTCAAGATTCTGTAACATCTAGATCATGATCTATGCATTGTTTTGGAAACCTTCACCTAATTAGTTTTTAATATTTTTAAAAGAATGTATCGTCAAGTATTCACTAATGAGGTACGCAGTTGTTTGTAAATGATTAAGGTTGATGACTTTTAACCGAATTTTTCATGAAAGGAAAAAAAATTATTTACAGGGATTTTGTAGGTGATACTGTGCGTTTTTACAGTTAGAACAGTTTTTGCTGTCTTTACAATCAATGCTAGGTGCAAATTTTTGTTTACACATGATGACCTTTCAAATTAAGATTTCTTTTTTTTTAGCCAGATCATATTACCAAGTAATTATAACATGATGATAATGCTTATTTCATCCACATTCATATCCTGCTGTCCAACCCTGTACTACCTTATGAAACACATGACAGTCATTCTTCATAATACATTGTTTTATCATTTTAACAAACAAGAAGATAATATACATTTTGTACATTGTGCTTTGTTCTGACAATAAATTACATTCATAAAGGCTGACATGATGAGTTTTAATATAACATTAGAAATTTATCTTGTAATTCTTAACCTGATTGATAGTGTCCCCCAGTGACACTATGAGAACAAAAAGTGATCATAAAACCATGTATTTATATACTTATATATTTATAATGTAAAAATGCTTGTAACTAAACTACATAATTCATCATACTTTTATCACAGTACATAAACTTAACCTAAGAGCATGAAACTTAAAAATTAATTGAAATGTGGCACTGAAAAATAAAAGGTAATAGAACTGCTGTATTAAACTGACAATGATTTTGCAAAGATTTATTCATTGATTATCTGGTTGTTTTTACATTAAAACTATTACAGAAAAAAAAAAAAAAAGATAAAGAAACACATTAATACTCTGGAATTAAAACATACTATAAAAAGCTCATTTTATTGCACAAATTTTTAAACATAAATAAACAATACACATATATTATATACTTATATGACATTGACATAACCCCAAAAAATCCTCTCATCTTTCATTTCCCAGACATGATTGATGAAAGTCAAAGATCGGTATCTACTACAGCATGTAAAGAATTGTTTAATAGATAATTGTTTTATAAATAAAGAGAAAAACTGCTGAATGTCAGTTAAAGAGAGTGAGTGATTATTAGCTGCCATTGTCTTGGTAAACTTCTTTCAGTTCATCCAACAGTCCCAGCAAATGTCTGTTACCTCCATATCCAATAATGAGATCTTTAGCTCTGAAAAGAATTCAACAAAAGTCATATAATGTCAACAAAACCAGTTATTGTTATGTCAGCCTGTAAGGTGATCTGAGTGGCCCATATGTTATCTAAATGTAAGTGTAAACAAGATGTTTTTTTGTTGGATATTTAGAAAATGCTTTTGATAACAATGTAATTTGAATGACTTTCATAGTCTTGCTTTACTTTGATATCTTTAGTGACAAAAAATTAAACAAAAATCATTTAAAAAACAGTATGCTGTTTGAACGTAAGTGTTAACGAGTTGAAAACATACTAATATTAAAAAAAAAAAAAACATTTAAAAATTAGAAAAATGCTTTTGATATCAATGAAATTTAAATGGTTTTCATGTTTTTGCTTTACAGTGGTCACTTTAGCAATGAAAAGAATAAAACAAAGTCATATGAAAAAATAATGTGAACAGAGCCAGCTGATTCGTTATCAGAACGCAAGTTTTAACAAGTTAAAAATTTTGATATTTAAAAAAAAAAATAATTTAAAAACCTGCTTTTGGTAACTAATTTCAATGATTTTCATAATACAATAAAGAATCATAAAGTTATGAAGTCATTATTTAAATTTTATGTTTCTATTATCTTAGTTAAATAATTACAAAAGAAAACAGAAAACCACTGAGATTGAAAGCAAAAGCTCATTACAAAAATAAAACACTAGATTTTATCAGCGTCCCGAAATCATTCTTAGAACATGTGCTAATTTTCATACTCAAACCAACCTTTTTTCCAGTTCTTTCAGTTTGCCCTTGGTGTATTCAAAAGACCCTCTCTTTCTCATCAACTCAACACAGTATTTTTTAATATCAATATCTACAGTTCTTTGTCGCAGTATGCCTGAATGCAGGTTAAGGTAATCACTTTTAAACAAATTTGAAATTTAAAATAATTCACAAACTCTAGTATTAATAAAACATTAAAAAAAACCCCACAAAACTTCCCCATCCACACCAAAAATAACAACCCCTCAATTAAAACAGATAATATTTGTGTGTTTTTTGTAGAATCCTAATTTTTTTTTTTATTTATCTGTTTTTGATATCTATAATATTTATAGTATTATCTGAACAGATGGTTTTGAAATACTTTAAAACATTATTTTCAAATGAAAGCTTTTAATTAAATTCACTGGCCAAACATTTCAGCTTTCATAAAAACATTTTATCTGGTCAAGCAGGCCTCTTACAGTTTTTATACAGTAAGCTTTTGTTGTTTGAATATGATATTTAAAAAAATGTTTGCTGTTAATGTAATGTAATGATATATGTAATTAAACCAACATTAAACCTTTAGCTTCTTTTTTTTTTCTTTTTTTTTTAAACCCAGCATAAATTAAAGCCAGAGATTTTTTTCATCAAATATATTTATAAATCAGGGCTCTTTCAATACTTTAGACAATATATATATATATATACATACATACATACATACATATATATATGTAATATAACATTTAAACATAAAACAATGTGTTTCTGATACATTCAATCTATGTAATATAATGTTAATAAAACATTGAAAATGTGAAATGATATTCAGAATTTGATTGTCACATATTCAACTAATATAATATATTGTGAAATAATACACACAGTCTGTGTGTTATAAAGGATACTCAGAATTTGGTTGTCATTTGGGTTTGATCGAATGGCGTGGATTATTGGAAAAGAAAATTTCCCCTCCGTCAGATCTTCTCCAAAACTTTTGTTGGATTCATACTACAATGCAAGAAAAACATGTCTTCATTATTTAATGTTTATTTTACTTTTTTCAAAACACAGCTAACAGTAACATTTGTGCTTTCAAAAAATATTTGAACAGAAATATGCAACAAAAATTATCTGAAACAAAAACCCTTCCTACAGAGTAAGATAACTGTATGAACTAACACCAATGTAAACAATATTCCCAACAAAAATAAATAAATAAAATAAAGTAAAAAAAACAAAAAAAAACCCCACAAAACCCCCCACAAGTAATAAACAAAGAAAGATTAAGAAACTGAAAAAAACAACCTTGTAATTTAAAAGGTTTTAATTCAGTTCATAAAGAAAAGTAAAAAAAAAAAAAAAATGAAAAAAAAAAAGGTAGAAGAAAGATTTTAATTATAAAAACCCACCTAATTTGATGTAACTTTTATAAGAATAGATAAAAACAATCATTACCTCCTTTGAATTGAGATTGGCATAATCATCTCTGATCTGAAAGTAGAGCCCAAGAACACCAACAAGAGGCTGGAAATCACTGCAATTAAAACATTCATTTATATCTTTTAAATCTCTGAATACAATACAATAACACCAACAAGAGGCTGGAAATCACTGCAATTAAAACATTCATTTATATCTTTTAAATCTCTGAATACAATACAATAACACCAACAATAGGCTGGAAATCACTGCAATTAAAACATTCATTTATATCTTTTAAATTATCTGAATACAACATAAGGTAGTGACAAATCATGGAAGAAAGAAACAAACTCAAAAGCCCCTAAAAAAACCAAAACAAACTTGGTCTTCTCTATCAACAGAACTAAAAAGTCAGTTTGTTTTCTAATGTGAAAAGTAATAGTTAGCTTCTTTTTTTCCCCTGTTATTTAAAAGATTTTCATTTACTTCAAAGAAATCACACAGCCTTTAGCGTGTGTGTCTGTGTGTGTGTCTGTGTGTGTGCATTTTTATTAAAGCAGATAAAAAAATAAAAAAATGACATAATTAATTCATAATCTTAGGAGAAAAACATGCCTGTCACATATTTTATTTAAGAAATAGAAGACCTATTTCTGGCAGTGTATTTTATAAGCTACGTCAACCTGATATTATTGTTGATTCTTACCTCTTGTTGTCACTAAACAGCTGCATCATCTTCACACCAAGACCAAACAGTCCACCAGTTTCTGAGAAAAAGTTTTAAAATTCTTTGAATCCCTTTAACCCAGCAGTGTCAGGTAACATACTAATAGTCTGTGAATATCTACAAGTCACATAACTTGTCTGTGTGCTTTATTTTTTTTTATCTTTTTTTTTTTTTTTTTTTTGTCTGGGATAATTTAATATAATATTATATTTTAGGGAAATAAATATCAGTTAGAATTTTGTTCATGTTTTACTGATCCTTATATGATATACAATGATAAACAAATATTTAAAGAAACATATAAATGACACATAAACATACACACATACAAACAGAGGACGGAGTGATCGTATTTACAGTGAAAAAGTGAAAGTGAACTGACTGTGATTACTATCACACACACACACACACACACATGGACAAACACACAAACACACACAAATAACATCACAATAATAACACTCACAATTACATCCCTCTCAAACACACTGTACAGATATACAAGAATCTATTCACTTCATTCGTAACAAATCTTGTCACAGATTTTTTTTTTTTACTTACTTCTCTGTACCATCATCATGTACTCTTCCTCTGTTGGACACACATTGGAATCTCTCCAGTAAATATCCATCCCCTGACCTCTGTGCAGGTCTAGCAGCTGTTCTGTTATTTAACAAAACAAAATACAAAAAAATGTATTAAAAATCCATTATCCATTATCAAGTCTCGTATCTTGTAAAAGTTATGTAAATGTAACTGTTTTTATAAAAACTAAAAAAAAATTTCAGAAAATAAGCCAAAAAAAAGTGGCTTAACCTAGAACAAATTGCAATAGAATCTTTTATGACTGTCCCTGGTTAGAAGAGTCCCTCTGAATATCCACACCAAGTTCGGACAAAATTCAAAATGGCTGCCAGTGAAACCTCTATGGACCATTATCTCCTAAACAGTCCATTCTAGACCACATAAATGTACTACAGGCAGACATGCCTTCAGAACTTTTGTGTGTCATCATAGGGAATATGATGTTATTGACCCAAATTACAGCATATCAGTTATCTGTCTACAAAATTACACTGGCTTATAAAAACTATAAAATTATGTTATTGTAAAAAAAAAAAAAAAAAAAACGAATAAAATGCATTGACTAAAAAACTGCATCATCTTTAAACAATCTCAAAACACTTTATACTGACTATGTATCTGTGCATGGTATTTAGTAATGTTCTGTTACATTTAAATATCTCTTGTTAAGAAAGGAACTGACCTGTGAAAATTCTGTTAACATCTGGGTGGTCAAGTAACTGAGCTTTCTGAAGACCAAGGAAGTACACGTAATTAGCTGAATTTATAGTGTGAGGAACACCAAAGATCTTGTGGGCAACTGAAATAAAAAAATAAAAATAAAAATTTAATATTATTTTAGTATTATGAGAATTAAATAAAAGTAAGATAATGTTTTGATTAAATTACGTATCCAACCTATTTTATCTCTGGTATTATGGTGCCAGATGTACAGTTAAAACCCCGGATTATGAGCATGGAAATCTGTATTCTTCATGGACTCTTCTTTCCTCTCACTGAAACTGGAAAACCTCCATTTTATGGGCTGTTCTTTTGGATTAGCAATCTGGGATTTTTCTGTATGTTCCGTCTGACGAACATGACAGTATATACCACACACTTTATTATCCAAGTCACGAAAAACATACTGGAATGAGAAACAGCTCAGTGGATCCACCAAAAGGATTGATCTGAAAACCTTCTGAACTTTGAACAGACACTCTGCCATTGAGCAGTGTCCTCTCTTTATGAAATAAATAAAGATCTACAGGACAGTGTAAAGATTACTCAGAATAAAGAAAAGTGATAAATAGAGACAAATAATGACATACAAGAAATGCCAAGATAAAGAATCTGGATGTCTTACATATTTTACGTGCATTTAACCCTATTTCAAACTTATAATTATACAACTGTTTTAACATTATGTTAGTAAGCTGAGACACATTATGAGTAAAAATAATATTTATACATACCAGGAATTCCTCTTCTTAAATTAGAATGGTCTTCTATATCATCAATTCTTTATTTAAAAAAAAAAAAAGAACAATAATAAAGTTAAAAATTATAAAATACTTTTTTAAAATAAAGATAAAACTCCCAATTTTCTAAATCAAAATAATGTAAAATTAAAAAAGGTTTTTTTTCCTTTTTTTTCTTAAATTGCATTTTAATTACATCTTCTCAAGTTATTGAGAAAAATTAAAAATTATAAATGGATCTTTACTGTTTTCACATAACCTACCAAACACAACACACACACACACACACACAAACAGTCACACAAACACAAACACTATAATACTCAAGCTGTTAAAAACTCACAAAAGGCTGGCATTATGTAACATCTGTATGACATCAGCTACAAGTTTAAGCTTTTCCTTTGGAATGTTTAACCACTGGTTGAATGCCTATAAGACAAAGTCACTTATTACAAAAAAAACCCAGATTTTCTTGGAATTTTAAATAGAGCTAAAAACAACATCAAACTGATATGTGAAAAAAAAAATATATATATATATATATATATTAAATAAAAAAAAATAATAATAATAATAATAATAATAATAATAATAATAATAATAATAATAATAAATAAAATTTAATAAAAAAAATAAAATGTAAAAACAGTAATAAAAAACAAAAAAAAAATAATGATGTAAACTTTTCAAATTAAATAAAAATAAATAAATAAAGTAAAAACATTTTTCTTACTGCAATAAGCTTGGTCCTCACATGCTTGCCAGGAATTTGACAAATATATTCATATGGGGCTAACAGAATCTGAAATGTATAAAACAAAATGCATCTTTCTATTCAGAAATACAGGTAACTTTAAAACCGATTGAAGAATTGGGGTAAAAATTAAAACTAATAAACATCTGAAGAATAAAATATTTTAAATTTCTTTCATTTACTTCTTGAAATGTTTTAAACAATAATTACACACTTTGTTTATAACTTTTAATTAATTAATATTTTACCTAAAATAATAAATTCAAATGAAATTTTTGCCTTTAATTCAGGTAAAAATAAAACAAAAATAAAATAAAAAAAATAAAAACAATAACAAATGTCTATATTTACTTAAAATAACAATTACCCCCAAAAAAAAAACCCCAGACATGTGAAAAGTTTGATCTATAATTAAGGAAAAAAATCTAAATGATAATACCTACATACATTTCTAAAACAAAAACATGATTTCATTAAAGAATACACCACCCTTTATATAATCAAGAGATCTGAATATGCAACAAAAAATGTTCATTGTTTTCCACGAATCAGTTTTCAATTATTTTCAAATTTCAACTTGAATGTCATTTCAAGTCCAATCATTCTGAGCTAATACAACAGTTAGATTATTATTTTCAGATTTATTACTGTATATTAGACATGAAGGAAACTTAAATTTATTGCATTAACATCATTATTACCTTTTCACTGTGATTTTCTTTGTCTTTATCCATATCACCCATTGCTTCTGTCGACTGCATTCCATTAATCATAACGTGAACAAACTGCCTATAATAAATAAATTACCAAAACATTTTTAATTAACAAAGTGTTTTGCCAGTTTATTTATGTTTATTTTCAACACAAGAACAAAATACTGAATATAAAGGAATATTCAATTAAAAATATTTTATCAATCATTAATAGTAACAGTCTTTTGTATATGTCTGTGTGTACATGCATATATATGTGTGTGTATGTGTATATGTGTATATATATATATATATATATGTATGTATATACATACATACATACATACTATATGTATATGTATATACATATATATATTTACACACACACACACACACGTCTATATATAACAAAAGTATTAAGAAGAAAAATATTATGAACCATACCTGAAGCTGCAACAAGCAATGTTTAATCTAACTAGAAATGTGTTAACTAAATATAGTGTGTGAACAAGGCAGAGTAATTATCATATATGTATTCCACCTGTCAAATATTTCATCCTCAGCACGAAAGGATTAATGTTGAATAAATAAATGATTAATACAAAGATTACAAGTTGAATAATTTATTCAAAAATAAGGAGAATATCAAACAAAAGAATTTAAAAACTGAATCTAATTAATGTCAATTCTTTAGTGTCAGATTGGTTTAATTGTTAATTTATTTATTAGTGAGAACTAATATTTATTTTGTTAATGAAATGTTTTTAAATTATCATTCTGTTATTTTTGTTTTCTCTATCAAAGCCTTAATAAAATAAACTTAAAAGTATAATTACTAGTAAAGTTTTAACTGTAAAAAGTAATTTAATAAAGAAAGAAAAAAAAAGAATAGAAAAAGAAGCATTTCTTTTAAGTTGTACGTATGTTAAATACAATGGTAGATTTTTCTGTCAACTAATTTATTACTAATCATATTATGTGTTGTAAAATTTTATTGTTACATTTTTCTTACAATTGCTTTCAAAAGATATTTTGGATGCATTAATTACAACTCTAAACACAATCAAATTTTATTTTATGTTAAATCTGTGACTGACAATATTCTAATTTAAACTTTTTATTCAAATATTTCTAAAAAACTGTCATAAACTTTTTATTTGTTAGGTTTTGTTGATATAAAAATCTTTTTAAATTTTAAAAATTTTACATTCATGCCTTTTTAATTTATAAAAATATATTTTATCATTATTAATTATGTAAAACTGTTTTTCCATTTTTCTTCAAGTAATAATAATTAAAATAAAAAAACAAAAAAACCCCACCAAACCCAGAACAGTCAAAATTATACAAATAATAAATATTTCACATAAAAGACTAAAGCCTTTTTTTTTTTTTTTTTTTTAAATCTTAATTGTTTAAATATAATATAAATACATCAGTGATGGTGATACAGTCATTAAATTAATTACAGATCCTTATTACATACAACTACTGGTACAGAATGACAGTTTAAGAGATAAATATTTTTTCCTTTGTAGTTTTGCTTTACACCTTCGAAAACAAACAGTTTACAAAATTTCACATCATTAAGGTTGATATCAGATCTTAAAAAACAATAATTTATTTTTTTAAATCTAAAATTAAATCTAAACCATATTGGGAACACATTAATTAATTAAAGAACAAGTACAGTTTACATCGAACACTACTCTATCATCTTATTTTTATGAAGATAACAAAAACAAATACAGTAAAGCATATAAAAGTATTCTCTTTTTAAATACAGCTAACATATTTCACTGTTGTATTATGAATTTATGTACAGAAAAGTCCAAAATATTTTGTCGGTCAATCCAAAAATGAGAAGATGATTTTAAAATAAAAATACTAACCTGTATTTAGCACATTCCCAAAAACTCTCATCATAAACCCCAAATTTGTTGGACATAGACATAATTATTTTAACTACTCAGTCTGTGAGTTTCAACCAAGGTATCATTAGGTATGGTACAAGGTAAGTATTGAACATGAAAAATATGCAAATGATAATGGTCATGGGACCATATTAACATAAATGTATATTTATCCAGAATTAGAAAATAAATGTGATAAATTTCTTGTATTGTTTATTAGCATCTTATTAACCATTAAACAGTGGTCATTATTTTAAAATAGGAGCAGACTGTGATGGGTACAATGAATATATAAATTATTTTCACATTAAATTATTCAACTGGCTGACCACCAAAAGTTATGTAATTATCATTTGATAATATGTTAAATTTTTCATGTCCAGGATATATATCCTATAGCTGGATTTTTTTTTGGACACCCCCTGGAAAAAAAAAAACACCCCGAAGAAACCCAACAACCTGAAAATGTATTCTTTCTTTCTACAATTAAAATATGTATCTGAATCCACATGTCTATATTTTACATTTCTGATGCCTGATTCAGACTGGTATTGCTTCTTAATCGTATTCATTGTATATTTTGGATGCTTACGAATTTTAATGATATATATATAATATAATATATAGTTTTTTGGTGGGTTTTTTTAAATGTAATTGATCTGTTGATCTGTCGATGTTGGATAGCTCAGTTTTGGTAATTTTTGTAAGCGAGATTAAAATGGTTGGGCCCAGAATATTAATGATAATAATATGATCATTAGTAATGATTAAAATATTAAATTACTGATTGAATGATTTAGAAAAAGGAAATGTTCTGTTTTTACTAAAAATACCATACTGTGCATTGTAATGGTATAATTATTTAATGCTTCAATTTAGTATTAATAATAATAATAATAATAATAATAATAATAAATAAAGTTTAACAAAAAAGTAAAATAAACATAATAAAATATATTAATAAACTTACCTAAGTAAAATGACAGATTCCTTATTTAAAAAATGTGTAATGTACAGTGCTCATTAGAAAATTAAAATTCTAGTACATATCCGTGATTCTTTTCCAAATATACACTTTATAACATTACTAATAGTATTAGTAATAGCAAACATCGCAGTCGCTTGAGCAAAAAATAAATGTCTACTTCCGGAAAGAAAATACAGAAAGATGTTTTCGAAAGACACGAACCCGATCAAGACTCACATTGATACGCAGTGGTGTGTCAAGCAGTAAATCCTTCTTTAAAATTATACATAGCATACAAGGATTACAAAGCAAAGGAATATACATAATTCATAACAAGATCAGCAAACAAATCTTTTTTTTCTCATGTTTTCAGCTCGACTAAGTAGAATAAAATTTAGTTGGTGCCCGCGATGTATGGTGGAGGAAAAAACAGTTACATAATTTGTGCGGAAACCGAAAATAGGTTGCATTGACTCGGGACCGCTCAGTAGTTAACTGGGGTTAATTCCACAGATATACTTTCATATAGGTATACTGAGAGTATTCACGATTGCTCTAAATATGTAGCATATAAATTTAAACTCTGTCTTCAAGTCTTATTTTTAATAAATGATTTTTCTCCGATTCTTCATACTAGTCCTTAGTTACTTGATTAACAACACATTAAATTTTATTACTTTATTAATATTAGTTCTAGACCAATAATTTAATTATTGTACAGTGTAATGAATAGACTATAAAAACTAGATTTGAAAAATCGGATTTAATTATTTTTAAATACTAACAATTTCACCATTAATTGTTATTAAAATTAATAATCAGAGATGAAAATAATCCTGATTAATTTTATTTTACATCCTAATTGGCAGCACATCACAGAAACTTTTTATCATTCACTGCAGTATGTAAAATCTCTATTTATATTTCTGTTCTTTTAACCTTTAGGTGACTTTATATGAATAAAAACAAACAATGAAAGATTTGAAATGATACTCACATGGAGAGTACAACTACAAGGTAATTTATTTGATAGTATTATATCTTAATAGCTTAGAATAACTATAACTGTGTATATAAAAATATTTATATATTTTCACATTGCTTTTATTTATTTATTTATTTATTTATTTATTATTATTAGGATATTGAAAAATATTTTTGTTATTTATTTATTTATTTATTTATTTATTTATTTTTATTATCAAATTTATTATAGCTGGTCAGAATTAAAGTTTATAATGTTTTATTAACACCTTCAGTGTAGGGCGTTTTGGGGAAGTATGCAAATTGAAACAAGTTTCTGCTCGTACTTGCCATGATTTTCTGGGGAAGGCTGTAGTAGATCAATAATTGCCTACATCATCACTGGAAGTCACATCACTAATGTGCGGTAATTTTAAAAGAATGACGAAGATCACCGTCATTCAGCACCCTATCATATACGTACTGCATTGTGGAGATCAGCACCAAAGGTGTTAATAAAATACTTAAGTAATGCAGAACAAAAATGCATGAACAAGCACACTAAAACCCCCCTCAAAACCCCCCAAAAAACCACTTTACATTACACAATTAATAAATATTTTAAATTTTAAATTTTTTTTTTTTTTTTTACAGCACTGGAGATGGGGCAGAAGAGGTAAGCTATCTGTCCCTGCCATGGGAACATGTCATCTACCGATACATCATGCCATGTTTTTCCCTCAAAGAGATATTCCAGCAGAGATACGTCAGCAAACGATTCAAGGAACTTGTCGACAGATACTTCGAGCTTACGTTTGTCATCGACGTCAGTCGAGTGCCGGGCCGGATGACGTCGCTTGCGTTTTCCATCATGGTCGCCAACAACCGGTGTCTGCGGTATCTGACACTGAGGAACGCCAAGGACTGGCTCTCTGACGAGCTTCTGATTTCAGTGCTGTCGAACAATCCCCATCTCCAGAAGCTGGATCTCACCAACTGTTCCAGTCTCACGAAAGCTAGTCTGACGGCTGTGGCAGAGCACTGTAAAGAGCTGCGTGTGTTGATTCTCAGAGACTGTCACTGGGTGAGTGCTGAAAGTATTTCTCTGGTGACGCTCAGTCTCAGTAACTTAGAACATTTGGACTTGACAGGGTGCTGGGATCTGCATGACACTGCTGTTAGTTCTTTGGTTGTGAAGTGTAACAAGTAGGACATCTTTTGTTATATATTTGCAAATAGCTGGCATAATCTTTAATGTAAATAATAATTTTTGAAATTTAAAAAAATATATATATCTAAAATAAAATAAAATAAATAATCATTTATTAATTAATACTAATTTTTATCCAGATGAAGTCATTTTTCTGTTTTAAGTTTTTAATTGTTACCTGTAAATTCTTTTAATGACATCTTTAATTACGTTATTCAGCAAGATCATTTTATTACAGTTACAGCACTTACACTTATTAGGATCTAGATATAGTAAGCAGTTTCTGAATGTAATGAAAATTTGTAAAAAAAAATTAAAACAAAAATTTATATCTGAGTTTGCAAAATGTAACAAGATTTGTGCTGAATCGCCAATTTTTTTAAAGCTATATTTATCAAAAAATTAAAATTCGGTAATTAATTTTTTAATTTCTCTGTGATGCAAACATTGTTTATTTGTGTTATTTTAAAAGTTCAGAAATAAAATTTCAGACTGAAGTACCTGTCCCTGTCAAAGATCTATAGTCTCACAGACAATGCTATCAATGTAGTAGCTCGCTACTGTCGACAGCTCCGTCATCTAAACATCCAGGGTTGCTGGCGAGTCACAAACGATTCCATCAGGTACATTTTACAAATGAATGAATGTTTATTAAAAGTTTGATATCAAAATAATCAACGTAATAATAATTTGATGTGCATTTCCAGTAACACCATGCAGGAAAAAGTTTTTTTAATTAAGTTAAATATATGTTTAAAAACCAGGACAGTAAAAGGTTTATTGGAATAGTGTGATATAACAAAAATATTTATTAAGACAAAACCAAGAGATTTTATAAATATAATGACTTATTTAAACCCTGTCAAAAAATATTGCACTGTACGTTTGAAATAACCATTCAATCATTTAAGAATTGCTGAAGCTTTGCACGTAAGCAGAAATAATTTTTCACCTTTTGTAGTCATACCTAAAACAAATTCTGATTATATATTTTTTATGTTTCAGGCAATAAATATGGTAATGTAATATATAATACTGGATAATATTTTTATGTCAATTTGTAGGAGAGTTGGTAATTACTGCCAGCATCTTGAAACACTACAGGTCAAAGACTGTCGAGATATAACTGAATTAAGCCTGGCACCTCTTCGAGCTCGTGGAGTGAAAATAGACTGTCGTCCTCCACCTGGAGCACAACTCTGTCTTACCTACTTTCCTCAGAATCTTAATCTACAAATCTAATAATGTAGATCAAAATTTACATCACAATTTGTTTGCTATGGGGAAAGAAAAAGCCAAAAAAAAAAAAAAAAAAACACCGAAATTAATGAAAATATACATCTGTGCTAGATTTATTTTTTGAGTTTAAAGAAGCACAGCTAAATATCTTTTCTGATTGGATAATTTTTATTGAAAAGTAAATATTAATGGACACTAATTGAAAAAAGCTGTAAGTAATATAGTAAGTTTATAATTATAGAATTAGTATAAACCAGTGTTGTTCATATTATTACGTATCAGAACATAGCTCCAGTGGGATTCATTTTGATTGTTGAGGTGTATCTTTGGTGGTATGAACAGATAACTTGAGTACATTTTATAACTGCTCCCTGCTTTTACTTTATATAAGAATCAATTTTACTAACAGTAGGTATAATCAAATAAAGACAATAAACTCAAGGTGCAAGATAACATTTTGTATTTTATTATGTTATTTTATACATCAAAATACAGAATGACACACCGAGGATCTAACAACTTGGCAGTGATTTAATCTTGTAAGGATTACATTTTTATCACATTTGCTTGTAAGAAATCTTGAGAGAAAAAAATTAGAAATGATCAGCCTTTACACACCTTCACAGGTATGTTATTTTGCTGTTTTGCCTATTTGAAAACAGATTATCAGATCAAAAACAAAACAAAAAACCCAATGTCTTGAAAGTACGCAAAATATTGATAAGCCATTTGTGTGTCCCATCAGAAACAAATATCTAAAATGAATGTTTGTGTACATTTGTTATTGCATCACTATAACTTGTTTTATTATCTTCCTTCAGATAAATATTATCACATTTTTTTTTTACCATCTTGTTATTAATAATAGGAATTATGTTAGTTGTTAGTATCAACATACTAATAAAAAAATCTCTGTTAATTTGTATTTCTTGTTCAAACTTTCATATACTTTGTGTTACAATTTTCAGTGTTGCAAAAACACTTTTTAAACAAAATGCAAGCAGTCACATCATTTTGCATCCACCAAATTTTATTTATTTAAAATTTACATATCAAAGCAGTTGAATTAAAATTTTAATTTATAATGTTTTTGATATAACTGCAAAGGAAGGCAGATCATCATCAGTATCGCTACTGTCTGGTGCTATAGGTTGTAACATTTCACTAAATTTCTGTCTTTTTAGTGCTGTTTTGTGTTTTATCTGAGGCAGTTTTTCCTTCTGTCTCACTTTATCTTTTGATGGACTGGCCAGTTTGGTTTCTTCATCTCCATGAGCAGATGTCTGAGATTCATCATCTGGAAAACAATTAAAATTTTAAGCAAAATTTACATCCAGTCTCATATAAACCAAAACAGCTGTATCTCAACAAGAAGTATGTTCTTTTTCATGTGAGAAGAAAGTATAAAATCAAATCTATCAAAACCCATTCTAAAAAATATTTGCAGTTTACTCCCACCAATAACTATAAATATCATAGGTTACTTCCCTTTGTTTCTATATTAAAATGTGAAAATATTGCATAAAACCTAATTGAACATAGGCATTTAGATTATTATCAGTTTTGTATTACTTTTCATATGATATTCCTAGGATAACAGAAAGGTATAACAGTGAAAAATCTTTTGCTGTCAGTGATGAAATACTATTTGTATTATTGTTTTGCCTACATTTTGTCTTAAATATTTATTAAACTGGTGAATTACATGATATTCTAAAAAGATTTTCTTATAAGGACAAATTATAACCTGATAAAGACATTGGTGGACTTTCATTTTCTTTTGTAGTTTTTCTTTTTCTTTTTCCTGTCTGTTTTTTTTTCTTGGTTATGCTTCTTCCACTTGCAGATTCCTGACTTGAAATGTGTTCTTTGATGATGTCTCTGAGTTTCTTTTCCACTCTATCACTTCTCTGAATTCCATCAGGCAATTCTGTTTCAAAAAAAATTAATAATAATAATTTTCAAAAAAAGATTAAAAATGAATTGAGTGTAAGATGTGCATATAAAGTGTAAGATATAATACAAAAAAATATGTATGAATAAAAGAAGCTTCAGTGTTATTGAAGTGACTTCTGAATTACTACCTATTCCTTGTCACAGATCAGATCACAGAGAAAAGATCCCTATTTAATACCACAAGTCATTTTTATCTGCAGTGTGAATTTACGGATACAATAATAATTAAACTATTTACTTTTTAGAAATGTTTTTACTATTAGATGATGTAAATTTGTGTTAATATACAATTTTAGTTTTGTTTGATGATGAAGATAATTTTTGAGATGACCTGCCTTAAGAATAACAAAATCCCAACAAAAACCAGTATGGAATTTTTAGAGTTATCAGTCTTTTATAATGTAATCTGATATGCACCAGCATTTTATTCCATTTTTGTATGTTGTTATTCCCTTTATCATTATTAAGTTAACTGTGGTAGAAAATACAGTACTTTGTAATCTTAAAAATTAAATTTGTAGAGTTTTTATTAAGTGACCGACTATTGGTCAATTGAACATATTAGAGAAAGGGATCATCAATAATGGAATATGCTTCACATTACAGCAATCTAGTTGATAAAACTGACTACATACCTTCACAGTGTTGTAGCATTTGTGACCAGAGGTTATTTTTAGACAGATTTTTCAGATTACCAACTACAAGAAGATGATGTCTTGCTCTGGTTAAGGCTACATTCATTCTCCTGAAATATATTGAAACATTTTCAAATTTAATATTGATTGATATACAGTCCAAAGATAATTTAAATTAGTTATAAATAAAACAACAACATTCAAATAGAACTGAAACCACCCCAAAAAAAAAAAACACAAAAAATAAAAACAACCACAAATTGATCATCAAATATACCAAAATCAACCATTAAATGAAGACAATTTGTGTTTTTTAACATTTCACGATATTTTTATATTGACGGTATTTAGTTCTCATTTATAATGCATTGCAAAGTAATACGATATAAACATCCAAAACTATCTGTAAAATAAATAGTCAAGGAAAAAAAGCTAAGAACCCACACACTGAGTTTTATTCTGTGGGGATGCAGACCAATTCCAAGATAAACAAACTCTAGACTACTTGAATATTTCATCATTTCAAACTGATCAGATGATAAATTTTGCTAGGTAAAACCTCACTTGTTGCAATCAATGAAGCCGAGACTGTTGGATCGAACACATGACAAAATGATCACATCTCTTTCTCCTCCTTGAAAAGCATCCACTGTGGAGACCTGAATTCCTTTCACTGCTTTGTGGCTTGCAGACCTGGTATTAAAACAAGGGATCTTGGAATTAAAAATTCTTCAAAACATTAAATTTTAAAAAACAAAAATATCATGAATTATACTCTGGAAATGGCATGAATTCAAATTTCATAATTTAAATGACAAATTTAATATACGAATAAAAAAAATAGTGGTGTGCTTAATTTAATACTGGTATTTTTATTTCCTTTTGTAATGTACTGCCAATTTTTTTTATTAATGTTTAAATTCAAACTTCAGTTAATCATCATAATAACATCTTGCAGCAATATGAAAGTACACAAATACAACAGTTATAATTGAAAAATGTTCTATACATCTGTGGAATTTTTATTAGAAAAATGATTTTAGAAAATACAGAAACAATGATGCATAATTTATCACTGTTTATTATTCAGTGAAACTCAAATAAATTTATGAGCACTGTGACATAGATAATATAAATTATTATGCAAAATACTAGTTTTAACTTCAAATTAGTTATTAACATTAATTACTTTGTGTAATTTGTGCTGTGTGCATTCAACTGGTAAAAATAATTTATTAGAAAATGATACTTTTGATGCTATCTGTAAAATTTCGAGCAAAATCGACCACAAATCTGTCTCCCATTAATCAAAGAGTTCCCACTCATACCTCCATGATGCTAATTTCCGTTTAATGTCTAAAGCATTACCTGCTGCTGTAAAGCAGAGCATTGATCTTGAACACCTGAGCTTTGTAAAGTGTGATGACCCCTATCACAGATGGATCCACCCCTTCTGCAATCAGTGTGTCAATGACGAGGACAACAAACTGAGCTTCAGAGTCATTGTAGTAACTGCCAGATCCCTCATCGCATTCCTTACCACAGCTAACATCATAGAAACACAGGGTGGGGAACGTTTGCTGAAATCGGTATTTGTTTTTAAAGCTAAGTTATTATTAATATAGTCACTAATTACTGATGTTATGTAGTTTTAATAAAATTTAAGTAATATATATGGTACATTGTTTTGAAATATACTAAATATATTGCAAAATATAAATATAATATTTTCTTCTTAACAGAGGAGCTAATTAAATTTTATTATCAATGAGAAAAATTCTAAATGAACGTTTGTTTATAGTTATTTACTAAATTCTATAAAAAATAAAGACAGTTAATAATCTTATAAATGTAACACTTTACACTTGAGTAAATAACTAGTAAAACCAAACAGGAAAAAGAGTTTTCATTTTAAAAAGTTATATATATCGGTGCTCTGTGACTTTGCTAACACTATCGTCTTTTCAAAGAAACTTACAGAAAGAGGTTGACGATCTTGTTCAGTGATTCCATCTTTAAGCTGACTGTTGTAAAACAGGTGATTTGATATAGCACTTAACAGTGGATGACATCTGTACTGGGTACGAAGTATCACAGGAGGATAGCCCTGAAATATAAATAAAATTAAAAAATAATTAAAATTATATATTTTCGTAATGCACATTCAGAATCTAATTACAAATATTTTATGAATCTTTTTAATATATCTGTAAATAAACATCTTGAATCTAATTACTCAAATTAGTGTAAATAATAAAAAATAAAAGTAAGAGAAGAAAATAAATAGTCAGACATGAAAATATGTGTCGTCAGTGTTAATATTTTGTTTGTAAATGAAGCATTACTTAATGTTATACTGACCATCTTCATCAGTCTGTCGAACATTGTCTGTTCCAAGCCTTGATTGTGAGCTGCCTCAGATCCCTGGATTGTTGGATCCAGTTGCTAAGAAACAAAAATCAGGTATAAGTAACAATAGGTTTAAGTAATACCCAAAATCGACAAAAATCAGTTCAACATTGGTAAATTTCCTAATTATTAATTATTCCTAAAAGATAAATAAATTTACTCTTTCAATGTCAGCATTAAGAATAAATATTTTTATATCTACCATTGTATTAAAATTTTTATAATTCTGTTAAATGTTGTTTTATCAATAATGCTTAGTACACAGTGTTAAAAGATGTTTTCGAAAGATACGAACCCGATCAAGACTCACATTGATACGCAGTGGTGTGTCAAGCAGTAAATCCTTCTTTAAAATCAGACATAGCATACAAGGATTACAAAGCAAAGGAATATACATAATTCATAACAAGATCAGCAAACAAATCTTTTTTTTTCATTTTTTCAGCTCGACTAAGTAGAATAAAATTTAGTTGGTGCCCGCGATGTATCGTGGAGGAAAACAGTTACATAATTTGTGCGGAAACCGAAACTAGGTTGCATTGACGGGACCGCTCAGTTAACTGGGGTTAATTCCACAGATATACTTTCATATAGGTATACTGAGAGTATTCATTATTGCTCTAAATATGTAGCATATAAAAATAAACTCTGTCTTCAAGTCTTATTTTTAATAAATGATTTTTCTCCGATTCTTCCAAACTAGTCCTTAGTTACTTGATTAACAACACATTACATTTTATTACTTTATTAATATTAGTTCTAGACCAATCATTTAATTATTGTACAGTGTAATGAATAGACTATAAAAACTAGATTTGAAAAATCGGATTTAATTATTTTTAAATACTAACAATTTCACCATTAATTGTTATTAAAATTAATAATCAGAGATGAAAATAATCCTGATTAATTTTATTTTACTTCCTAGTTGGCAGCACATCACAGAAACTTTTTATCATTCACTGCAGTATGTAAAATCTCTATTTATATTTCTGTTCTTATAACCTTTAGGTGACTTTATATGAATAAAAACAAAGAAAAATTTGAAATTATAATCACATGGAGAGTACAACTACAAGGTAATTTATTTGATAGTATTATATCTTAATAGCTTAGAATACCTATAACTGTGTATATAAAAATATTTATATATTTTCACATTTCTTTTATTTATTTATTTATTTATTTATTTATTATTATTAGGATAGTGAACAATATTTTTGTTATTTATTTATTTATTTATTTTTATTATCAAATTTATTATAGCTGGTCAGAATTAAAGTTTATAATGTTTTATTAACACCTTCAGTGTAGGGCGTTTTGGGGAAGTATGCAAATTGAAACAAGTTTCTGCTCGTACTTGCCATGATTTTCTGAATGCCGGGGAAGGCTGTAGTAGATCAATAATTGCCTACATCATCACTGGAAGTCACATCACTAATGTGCGGTAATTTTAAAAGTATGATGGAGATCACCATCATTCAGCACCCTATCATATATGTACTGCATTGTGGAGATCAGCACTGAAGGTGTTAATAAAATACTTAAGTAATGCAGAAAAAAAATGCATGAACAAGCACACTAAAACCCCCCAAAAAACCACTTTACATTACACAATTAATAAATATTTTAAATTTAAATTTTTTTTTTTTTTTTTTTTTTACAGCACTGGAGATGGGGCAGAAGAGGTAAGCTATCTGTCCCTGCCATGGGAACATGTCATCTACCGATACATCATGCCATGTTTTTCCCTCAAAGAGATATTCCAGCAGAGATACGTCAGCAAACGATTCAAGGAACTTGTCGACAGATACTTCGAGCTTACGTTTGTCATCGACATCAGTCGAGTGTCGGGCCAGATGACGTCACTTGCGTTTTCCATCATGGTCGCCAACAACCGGTGTCTGCGGTATCTGACACTGAGGAACGCCAAGGACTGGCTCTCTGACGAGCTTCTGATTCCACTGCTGTCGAACAATCCCCATCTCCAGAAGCTGGATCTCTACAACTGTTCCAGTCTGACGAAAGCTAGTCTGACGGCTGTGGCAGAGCACTATAACTTAGAACATTTGGACTTGACAGGCTGCTGGGATCTGGATGACACTGCTGTTAGTTCTTTGGTGGTGAAGTGTAACAAGTAGGATATCTTTTGTTATATATTTGCAAATAACTGGCATAATCCTTAAAGTAAATAATAATTTTTGAAATTTAAAAAAATATATATATAAAATAAAAAAATTAAAAATAATCATTTATTAATTAATACTAATTTTTATCCAGATGAAGTCATTTTTCTGTTTAAGTTTTTAATTGTTACCTGTAAATTCTTTTAATGACATCTTTAATTACATTATTCAGCAAGATCATTTTATTACAGTTACGGCACTTACACTTATTAGGATCTATATATAGTAAGCAGTTTCTGAATGTAATGAAAATTTGTAAACAAAATTAAAACAAAAGCTTAAATCTGAGTTTGCAAAATGTAACAAGATTTGTGCTGAATCGCCAATTTTTTTAAAGCTATATTTATCAAAAAATTAAAATTCGGTAATTAATTTTTCAATTTCTCTGTGATGCAAACATTGTTTATTTGTGTTATTTTAAAAGTTTAGAAATAAAATTTCAGACTGAAGTACCTGTCCCTGTCAGAGATCTCTAGTCTCACAGACAATGCTATCAATGTAGTAGCTCGCTACTGTCGACAGCTACGTCATCTGAACATCCAGGGTTGCTCTCAAGTCACAGACAATTCCATCAAGTACATTTTACAAATGAATGAATGTTTATTAAAAGTTTGATATCAAAATAATCAACGTAATAATAATTTGATGTGCATTTCCAGTAAGACCATGCAGGAAATTTTTTTTTTAAAGTTTTTTAATTATATCTGACTTACTTAAACTCTGACAAAATATATTGTACTGTGTACGTTTGAAATAACCATTAAATCATTTAAAAATTGCTGAAGCTTTGCAAATAAGCAGAAATAATCTTTGACCTGTTGTATTCATACCTAAAACAAATTTTGATTATATATTTTTTATGTTTCAGGCAATAAATATGGTAATGTAATATATAATAATGGATAATATTTTGATGTCAATTTGTAGGAGAGTTGGTGATTGCTGCCAGCACCTTGAAACACTACAGGTCAAAGACTGTCGAGATATAACTGAATTAAGCCTGGCACCTCTTCGAGCTCGTGGAGTGAAAATAGACTGTGATCCTCTACCTGGAGCACAACTCTGTCTTACCTACTTTCCTCAGAATCTTAATCAACAAATCTAATAATGTAGATAAAAATTTACGTCACAATTTGTTTGCTATGGGGAAAGAAAAAGCGAAAAAACAAAAACCGAAATTAATGAAAATATACATCTGTGCTAGATTTATTTTTTGAGTTTAAAGAAGCACAGCTAAATATTTTTTCTGATTGGATTATTTTTATTGAAAAGAAAATATTAATGGACACTAATGGAAAAAAGCTGTAAGTAATATAGTAAGTTTATAATGATAGAATTAGTATGAACCAGTGTTGTTCATATTATTATGAATCAGAACATAGCTCCAGTGGGATTCATTTTGATTGTTGAGGTGTATCTTTGGTGGTATGAACAGATAACATGAGTACATTTTATAACTGCTCCCTGCTTTTACTTTATATAAGAATCAATTTTACTAACAGTAAGTATAATCAAATGAAGACAATAAACTCAAGGTGCAAGATAACATTTTGTATTTTATTATGTTATTTTATACATCAAAATACAGAATGACACACCGAGGATCTAACAACTTGGCAGTGATTTAATCTTGTAACGATTACATTTTTATCACATTTGCTTGTAAGAAATCTTGAGAGAAAAAAATTAGAAATGATCAGCCTGTTATTTTGCTGTTTTGCCTATTTGAAAACAGATTATCAGATCAAAAACAAAACAAAAAACCCAATGTCTTGAAAGTACGCAAAATATTGATAAGCCATTTGTGTGTCCCATCAGAAACAAATATCTAAAATGAATGTTTGTGTACATTTGTTATTGCATCACTATAACTTGTTTTATTATCTTCTTTCAGATAAATATTATCACATTTTTTTTTTACCATCTTGTTATTAATAATAGAAAATATGTTAGTTATTAGTATCAACATACTAATAAAAAAAATCTCTGTTAATTTGTATTTCTTGTTCAAACTTTCATATACTTTGTGTTACAATTTTCAGTGTTGCAAAAACACTTTTTAAACAAAATGTAAGCAGTCACATAATTTTTGCATCTACCAAATTTTATTTATTTAAAATTTACATATCAAAGCAGTTGAATTAAAATTTTAATTTATAATGTTTTTGATATAACTGCAAAGGAAGGCAGATCATCATCAGTATCGCTACTGTCTGGTGCTATAGGTTGTAACATTTCACTAAATTTCTGTCTTTTTAGTGCTGTTTTGTGTTTTCTCTGAGGCAATTTTTCCTTCTGTCTCACTTTATCTTTTGATGGACTGGCCAGTTTGGTTTCTGACCAACTTTCTTCATCTCCATGAGCAGATGTCTGAGATTCATCATCTGGAAAACAATTAAAATTTTAAGCAAAATTTACATCCATTCTCATATAAACTAAAACAGCTGTATCTCAACAAGAAGTATGTTCTTTTTCATGTGAGAAGAAAGTATAAAATCAAATCTATCAAAACCCATTCTAAAAAATATTTGCAGCGTACTCCCACCAATAACTATAAATATCATAGTTACTTCCCTTTGTTTCTATATTAAAATGTGAAAATATTGCATAAAACCTAATTGAACATAGGCTTTTAGATTATTATCAGTTTTGTATTACTTTTCATATGATATTCCTAGGATAACAGAAAGGTATAACAGTGAAAAATCTGTTGCTGTCAGTGATGAAATACTATTTGTATTTTTGTTTTGCCTACATTTTGTCTTAAATATTTATTAAACTGGTGAATTACATGATATTCTAAAAAGATTTTCTTATAAGGACAAATTATAACCCGATAAAGACATTGGTGGACTTTCATTTTCTTTTGTAGTTTTTCTTTTTCTTTTTCCTGTCTGTTTTTTTTTCTTGGTTATGCTTCTTCCACTTGCAGATTCCTGACTTGAAATGTGTTCTTTGATGATGTCTCTGAGTTTCTTTTCCACTCTATCACTTCTCTGAATTCCATCAGGCAATTCTGTTTAAAAAAAATTAATAATAATAATTTTCAAAAAAAGATTAAAAATGAATTGAGTGTAAGATGTGCATATAAAGTGTAAGATATAATACAAAAAAATATGTATGAATAAAAGAAGCTTCAGTGTTATTGAAGTGACTTCTGGATTACTACCTATTCCTTGTCACAGATCAGATCACAGAGAAAATATCCCTATTTAATACCACAAGTCATTCTTATCTGCAGTGTGAAGTTACGGATACAATAATAATTAAACTATTTACTTTTTAGAAATGTTTTTACTATTAGATGATGTAAATTTGTGTTAAAACACAATTTTAGGTTTGTTTCATGATGACGATAATGTTTGAGATGACCTGCCTTAAGAATAACAAAATCCCAACAAAACCAGTATGGAATTTTTAGAGTTATCAGTCTTTTATAATGTAATCTGATATGCACCAGCATTTTATTCCATTTTTGTATGTTGTTATTCCCTTTATCATTATTAAGTTAACTGTGGTAGAAAATACAGTACTTTGTAATCTTAAAAATTAAATTTGTAGAGTTTTTATTAAGTGACCGACTATTGGTCAATTGAACATATTAGAGAGAGGGATCATCAATAATGGAATATGCTTCACATTACAGCAATCTAGTTGATAAAACTGACTACATACCTTCACAGTGTTGTAGCATTTGTGACCAGAGGTTATTTTTAGACAGATTTTTCAGATTACCAACTACAAGAAGATGATGTCTTGCTCTGGTTAAGGCTACATTCATTCTCCTGAAATATATTGAAACATTTTCAAATTTAATATTGATTGATATACAGTCCAAAGATAATTTAAATTAGTTATAAATAAAACAACAACATTCAAATAGAACTGAAACCACCCCACAAAAAAAAAAACACAAAAAATAAAAACAACCACAAATTGATCATCAAATATACCAAAATCAACCATTAAATGAAGACAATTTGTTTTTTTTAACATTTCACGATATTTTTATATTGACGGTATTTAGTTCTCATTTATAATGCATTGCAAAGTAATACGATATAAACATCCAAAACTATCTGTAAAATAAATAGTCAAGGAAAAAAAGCTAAGAACCCACACACTGAGTTTTATTCTGTGGGGATGCAGACCAATTCCAAGATAAACAAACTCTAGACTACTTGAATATTTCATCATTTCAAACTGATCAGATGATAAATTTTGCTAGGTAAAACCTCACTTGTTGCAATCAATGAAGCCGAGACTGTTGGATCGAACACATGACAAAATGATCACATCTCTTTCTCCTCCTTGAAAAGCATCCACTGTGGAGACCTGAATTCCTTTCACTGCTTTGTGGCTTGCAGACCTGGTATTAAAACAAGGGATCTTGGAATTAAAAATTCTTCAAAACATAAAATTTTAAAAAACAAAAATATCACGAATTATACTCTGGAAATGGCATGAATTCAAATTTCATAATTTAAATGACAAATTTAATATACGAATAAAAAAATAGTGGTGTGCTTAATTTAATACTGGTATTTTTATTTCCTTTTGTAATGTACTGCCAATTTTTTTTATTAATGTTTAAATTCAAACTTCAGTTAATCATCATAATAACATCTTGCAGCAATATGAAAGTACACAAATACAACAGTTATAATTGAAAAATGTTCTATACATCTGTGGAATTTTTATTAGAAAAATGATTTTAGAAAATACAGAAACAATGATGCATAATTTATCACTGTTTATTATTCAGTGAAACTCAAATAAATTTATGAGCACTGTGACATAGATAATATAAATTATTATGCAAAATACTAGTTTTAACTTCAAATTAGTTATTAACATTAATTACTTTGTGTAATTTGTGCTGTGTGCATTCAACTGGTAAAAATAATTTATTAGAAAATGATACTTTTGATGCTATCTGTAAAATTTCGAGCAAAATCGACCACAAATCTGTCTCCCATTAATCAAAGAGTTCCCACTCATACCTCCATGATGCTAATTTCCGTTTAATGTCTAAAGCATTACCTGCTGCTGTAAAGCAGAGCATTGATCTTGAACACCTGAGCTTTGTAAAGTGTGATGACCCCTATCACAGATGGATCCACCCCTTCTGCAATCAGTGTGTCAATGACGAGGACAACAAACTGAGCTTCAGAGTCATTGTAGTAACTGCCAGATCCCTCATCGCATTCCTTACCACAGCTAACATCATAGAAACACAGGGTGGGGAACGTTTGCTGAAATCGGTATTTGTTTTTAAAGCTAAGTTATTATTAATATAGTCACTAATTACTGATGTTATGTAGTTTTAATAAAATTTAAGTAATATATATGGTACATTGTTTTGAAATATACTAAATATATTGCAAAATATAAATATAATATTTTCTTCTTAAGAGAGGAGCTAATTAAATTTTATTATCAATGAGAAAAATTCTAAATGAACGTTTGTTTATAGTTATTTACTAAATTCTATAAAAAATAAAGACAGTTAATAATCTTATAAATGTAACACTTTACACTTGAGTAAATAACTAGTAAAATCAAACAAGAAAAAGTACCATTTTTGAAAACAAATGTAGAAAAAGATTTTTCATTTTAAAAAGTTATATATATCGGTGCTCTGTGACTTTGCTAACACTATCGTCTTTTCAAAGAAACTTACAGAAAGAGGTTGACGATCTTGTTCAGTGATTCCATCTTTAAGCTGACTGTTGTAAAACAGGTGATTTGATATAGCACTTAACAGTGGATGACATCTGTACTGGGTACGAAGTATCACAGGAGGATAGCCCTGAAATATAAATAAAATTAAAAAATAATTAAAATTATATATTTTCGTAATGCACATTCAGAATCTAATTACAAATATTTTATGAATCTTTTTAATATATCTGTAAATAAACATCTTGAATCTAATTACTCAAATTAGTGTAAATAATAAAAAATAAAAGTAAGAGAAGAAAATAAATAGTCAGACATGAAAATATGTGTCGTCAGTGTTAATATTTTGTTTGTAAATGAAGTATTACTTAATGTTATACTGACCATCTTCATCAGTCTGTCGAACATTGTCTGTTCCAAGCCTTGATTGTGAGCTGCCTCAGATCCCTGGATTGTTGGATCCAGTTGCTAAGAAACAAAAATCAGGTATAAGTAACAATAGGTTTAAGTAATACCCCAAATCGACAAAAATCAGTTCAACATTGGTAAATTTCCTAATTATTAATTATTCCTAAAAGATAAATAAATTAACTCTTTCAATGTCAGCATTAAGAATAAATATTTTTATATCTACCATTGTATTAAAAATTTTATAATTCTGTTAAATGTTGTTTTATCAATAATGCTTAGTACACAGTGTTAAAAGATGTTTTCGAAAGATACGAACCCGATCAAGACTCACATTGATACGCAGTGGTGTGTCAAGCAGTAAATCCTTCTTTAAAATCAGACATAGCATACAAGGATTACAAAGCAAAGGAATATACATAATTCATAACAAGATCAGCAAACAAATCTTTTTTTTTCATTTTTTCAGCTCGACTAAGTAGAATACAATTTAGTTGGTGCCCGCGGTGTATCGTGGAGGAAAACAGTTACATAATTTGTGCGGAAACCGAAACTAGGTTGCATTGACGGGACCCGCTCAGTAGTTAACTGGGGTTAATTCCACAGATATACTTTCATATAGGTATACTGAGAGTATTCACGATTGCTCTAAATATGTAGCATATAAATTTAAACTCTGTCTTCAAGTCTTATTTTTAATAAATGATTTTTCTCCGATTCTTCATACTAGTCCTTAGTTACTTGATTAACAACACATTACATTTTATTACTTTATTAATATTAGTTCTAGACCAATCATTTAATTATTGTACAGTGTAATGAATAGACTATAAAAACTAGATTTGAAAAATCGGATTTAATTATTTTTAAATACTAACAATTTCACCATTAATTGTTATTAAAATTAATAATCAGAGATGAAAATAATCCTGATTAATTTTATTTTACTTCCTAGTTGGCAGCACATCACAGAAACTTTTTATCATTCACTGCAGTATGTAAAATCTCTATTTATATTTCTGTTCTTTTAACCTTTAGGTGACTTTATATGAATAAAAACAAACAATGAAAGATTTGAAATGATACTCACATGGAGAGTACAACTACAAGGTAATTTATTTGATAGTATTATATCTTAATAGCTTAGAATACCTATAACTGTGTATATAAAAATATTTAGATATTTTCACATTTCTTTTATTTATTTATTTATTTATTTATTTATTTATTTATTATTATTAGGATATTGAACAATATTTTTGTTATTTATTTATTTATTTATTTTTATTATCAAATTTATTATAGCTGGTCAGAATTAAAGTTTATAATGTTTTATTAACACCTTCAGTGTAGGGCGTTTTGGGGAAGTATGCAAATTGAAATAAGTTTCTGCTCGTACTTGCCATGATTTTCTGAATGCCGGGGAAGGCTGTAGTAGATCAATAATTGCCTACATCAGCATTGGAAGTCACATCACGAATGTGCGGCAATTTTAAAAGTATGACGAAGATCACCGTCATTCAGCACCCTATCATATACATACTGCGTTGTGAAGATCAGCACTGAAAGTGTTAATAAAATACTTAAGTAATGCAGAAAAAAAATACATGAACAAGCACACTAAAAAAAATCCCAACCCCCCAAAAAAACCCACTTTACATTGCACAATTAATAAATATTTTAAATTTTAAATTTTTTTTTTTTTTTTTTTTTTTTTTTTTACAGCACTGGAGATGGGGCAGAAGAGGTAAGCTATCTGTCCCTGCCATGGGAACATGTCATCTACCGATACATCATGCCATGTTTGTCCCTCAAAGAGATATTCCAGCAGAGATACGTCAGCAAACGATTCAAGGAACTTGTCGACAGATACTTCGAGCTTACGTTTGTCATCGACATCAGTCGAGTGTCGGGCCAGATGACGTCACTTGCGTTTTCCATCATGGTCGCCAACAACCGGTGTCTGCGGTATCTGACACTGAGGAACGCCAAGGACTGGCTCTCTGACGAGCTTCTGATTCCAGTGCTGTCGAACAATCCCCATCTCCAGAAGCTGGATCTCTACAACTGTTCCAGTCTAGTCTGACGGCTGTGGCAGACACTGTAAAAGCTGCGTGTGTTGATTCTCAGAGACTGTCACTGGGTGAGGCTGTGGTGACGCAGTCTCATAACTTAGAACATTTGGACTTGACAGGGTGCTGGGATCTGCATGACACTGCTGTTAGTTCTTTGGTTGTGAAGTGTAACAAGTAGGACATCTTTTGTTATATATTTGCAAATAGCTGGCATAATCTTTAATGTAAATAATAATTTTTGAAATTTAAAAAAATATATATATAAAATAAAAAAAATAAAAAATAATCATTTATTAATTAATACTAATTTTTATCCAGATGAAGTCATTTTTCTGTTTAAGTTTTTAATTGTTACCTGTAAATTCTTTTAATGACATCTTTAATTATGTTATTCAGCAAGATCATTTTATTACAGTTACAGCACTTACCCTTATTAGGATCTATATATAGTAAGCAATTTCTGAACGTAATGAAAATTTGTAAACAAAATTAAAACAAAAGTTTAAATCTGAGTTTGCAAAATGTAACCAGATTTGTGCTGAATCGCCAATTTTTTTTAACTATATTTATCAAAAAATTAAAATTCGGTAATTAATTTTTCAATTTCTCTGTGATGCAAACATTGTTTATTTGTGTTATTTTAAAAGTTCAGAAATAAAATTTCAGACTGAAGTACCTGTCCCTGTCAAAGATCTATAGTCTCACAGACAATGCTATCAATGTAGTAGCTCGCTATTGTCGACAGCTCCGTCATCTAAACATCCAGGGTTGCTGGCGAGTCACAAACGATTCCATCAGGTACATTTTACAAATGAATGAATGTTTATTAAAAGTTTGATATCAAAATAATCAACGTAATAATAATTTGATGTGCATTTCCAGTAACACCATGCAGGAAAAAGTTTTTTTTTTTAATTAAGTTAAATATATGTTTTTTAAAAGGTTTTTAATTATATCAAAAATATTTATTAAGACAAACTTAAACTTTGATAAATATAAAATATATTGTATTGTGTACGTTTGAAATAACCATTAAATCATTTAAAAATTGCTGAAGCTTTGCAAATAAGCAGAAATAATTTTTGACCTTTTGTATTCATACCTAAAACAAATTTTGATTATATATTTTTTATGTTTCAGGCAATAAATATGGTAATGTAATATATAATAATGGATAATATTTTGATGTCAATTTGTAGGAGAGTTGGTGATTGCTGCCAGCACCTTGAAACACTACAGGTCAAAGACTGTCGAGATATAACTGAATTAAGCCTGGCACATCTTCGAGCTCGTGGAGTGAAAATAGACTGTGATCCTCTACCTGGAGCACAACTCTGTCTTACCTACTTTCCTCAGAATCTTAATCAACAAATCTAATAATGTAGATAAAAATTTACGTCACAATTTGTTTGCTATGGGGAAAGAAAAAGCAAAAAAAAAAAACCGAAATTAATGAAAATATACATCTGTGCTAGATTTATTTTTTGAGTTTAAAGAAGCACAGCTAAATATCTTTTGTGATTGGATAATTTTTATTGAAAAGTAAATATTAATGGACACTAATTGAAAAAAGCTGTAAGTAATATAGTAAGTTTATAATTATAGAATTAGTATAAACCAGTGTTGTTCATATTATTACGTATCAGAACATAGCTCCAGTGGGATTCATTTTGATTGTTGAGGTGTATCTTTGGTGGTATGAACAGATAACTTGAGTACATTTTATAACTGCTCCCTGCTTTTACTTTATATAAGAATCAATTTTACTAACAGTAGGTATAATCAAATAAAGACAATAAACTCAAGGTGCAAGATAACATTTTGTATTTTATTATGTTATTTTATACATCAACATACAGAATGACACACCGAGGATCTAACAACTTGGCAGTGATTTAATCTTGTAAGGATTACATTTATATCACATTTGCTTGTAAGAAATCTTGAGAGAAAAAAATTAGAAATGATCAGCCTTTACGCACCTTCACAGGTATGTTATTTTGCTGTTTTGCCTATTTGAAAACAGATTATCAGATCAAAAACAAAACAAAAAACCCAATGTCTTGAAAGTACGCAAAATATTGATAAGCCATTTGTGTGTCCCATCAGAAACAAATATCTAAAATGAATGTTTGTGTACATTTGTTATTGCATCACTATAACTTGTTTTATTATCTTCTTTCAGATAAATATTATCACATTTTTTTTTTACCATCTTGTTATTAATAATAGGAATTATGTTAGTTATTAGTATCAACATACTAATAAAAAAAATCTCTGTTAATTTGTATTTCTTGTTCAAACTTTCATATACTTTGTGTTACAATTTTCAGTGTTGCAAAAACACTTTTTAAACAAAATGTAAGCAGTCACATCATTTTTGCATCTACCAAATTTTATTTATTTAAAATTTACATATCAAAGCAGTTGAATTAAAATTTTAATTTATAATGTTTTTGATATAACTGCAAAGGAAGGCAGATCATCATCAGTATCGCTACTGTCTGGTGCTATAGGTTGTAACATTTCACTAAATTTCTGTCTTTTTAGTGCTGTTTTGTGTTTTATCTGAGGCAATTTTTCCTTCTGTCTCACTTTATCTTTTGATGGACTGGCCAGTTTGGTTTCTGACCAACTTTCTTCATCTCCATGAGCAGATGTCTGAGATTCATCATCTGGAAAACAATTAAAATTTTAAGGAAAATTTACATCCAGTCTCATATAAACCAAAACAGCTGTATCTCAACAAGAAGTATGTTCTTTTTCATGTGAGAAGAAAGTATAAAATCAAATCTATCAAAACCCATTCTAAAAAATATTTGCAGTTTACTCCCACCAATAACTATAAATATCATAGTTACTTCCCTTTGTTTCTATATTAAAATGTGAAAATATTGCATAAAACCTAATTGAACATAGGCATTTAGATTATTATCAGTTTTGTATTACTTTTCATATGATATTCCTAGGATAACAGAAAGGTATAACAGTGAAAAATCTTTTGCTGTCAGTGATGAAATACTATTTGTATTTTTGTTTTGCCAACATTTTGTCTTAAATATTTATTAAACTGGTGAATTACATGATATTCTAAAAAGATTTTCTTATAAGGACAAATTATAACCTGATAAAGACATTGGTGGACTTTCATTTTCTTTTGTAGTTTTTCTTTTTCTTTTTCCTGTCTGTTTTTTTTTCTTGGTTATGCTGCTTCCACTTGCAGATTCCTGACTTGAAATGTGTTCTTTGATGATGTCTCTGAGTTTCTTTTCCACTCTATCACTTCTCTGAATTCCATCAGGCAATTCTGTTTAAAAAAAAAAAAAAAATAATAATTTTCAAAAAAAGATTAAAAATGAACTGAGTGTAAGATGTGCATATAAAGTGTAAGATATAATTCAAAAAATATGTATAAATAAAAGAAGCTTCAGTGTTATTGAAGTGAATTCTGGATTACTACCTATTCCTTGTCACAGATCAGATCACAGAGAAAAGATCCCTATTTAATACCACAAGTCATTTTTATCTGCAGTGTGAAGTTACGGATACAATAATAATTAAACTATTTACTTTTTAGAAATGTTTTTACTATTAGATGATGTAAATTTGTGTTAAAACACAATTTTAGGTTTGTTTCATGATGACGATAATGTTTGAGGTGACCTGGCTTAAGAATAACAAAATCCCAACAAAAACCAGTATGGAATTTTTAGAGTTATCAGTCTTTTATAATGTAATCTGATATGCACTAGCATTTTATTCCATTTTTGTATGTTGTTATTCCCTTTATCATTATTAAGTCAACTGTAGTAGAAAATACAATACTTTTGTAATCTTAAAAATTAAATTTGTAGAGTTCTTATTGAGTGACCGAGCAGAAAAATATATTGGTCAATAGTACATATTAGAGAGAGGGATAACCAATAATGGAATATGCTTCACATTACAGCAATCTAGTTAATAAAACTGAATACATACCTTCACAGTGTTGTAGCATTTGTGACCAGAGGTTATTTTTAGACAGATTTTTCAGATTACCAACTACAAGAAGATGGTGTCTTGCTCTGGTTAAGGCTACATTCATTCTCCTGAAATAGATTGAAACATTTTCAACTTTAATATTGGTTGATATACAGCCAAAGATAAACTTAAAACTGACAAAAAACAACAACATTCAAACAGAACTGAAAAAACACCCCACAAATTAATCAACAAACATACCAAAATCAATCAACCTTTAAATGAAGACGATTTGTTGTTTTTAACACCTCAAGATGTTTCTGTATTGATGGTTATTAGGTCTCATTTATACAACACTGCAAAGTAATATGATATAAACACTGAGTTTTATTCTGTGGGGATGCAGACCAATTCCAAGATAAACAAACTCTAGACTACTTGAATATTTCATCATTTCAAACTGACCAGATGATAAATTTTGCTAGGTAAAATCTCACTTGTTGCAATCAATGAAGCCGAGACTGTTGGATCGAACACATGACAAAATGATCACATCTCTTTCTCCTCCTTGAAAAGCATCCACTGTGGAGACCTGAATTCCTTTCACTGCTTTGTGGCTTGCAGACCTGGTATTAAAACAAGGGAATTAATCTTGGAATTAAAAATTCTTCAAAAAACATAAAATTTAAAAAAAAACAAAAATGTTCACGAATTATACTCTGGAAATGGCATGAATTCAAATTTCATAATTTAAATGACAAATTTAATATACGAATAAAAAAATAGTGGTGTGCTTAATTTAATACTGGTATTTTTATTTCCTTTTGTAATGTACTGCCAATTTTTTTTATTAATGTTTAAATTCAAACTTCAGTTAATCATCATAATAACATCTTGCAGCAATATGAAAGTACACAAATACAACAGTTATAATTAAAAAAATGTTCTATATATCTGTGGAATTTTTATTAGAAAAATGATTTTAGAAAATACAGAAACAAAGATGCATAATTTATCACTGTTTATTATTCAGTGAAACTCAAATACATTTATGAGCACTGTGACATAGAAAATATAAATTATTATGCAAAATACTAGTTTTAACTTCAAATTAGTTATTAACATTAATTACGTTGTGTAATGTGTGCTGTGTGCATTCAACTGGTAAAAATAATTTATTAGAAAATGATAACTTTTGATGTTATCTGTAAAATTTTGAGCAAAATTGACCACAAATCTGTCTCCCATTAATCAAAGAGTTCCCACTCATACCTCCATGATGCTAATTTCCGTTTAATGTCTAAAGCATTACCTGCTGCTGTAAAGCAGAGCATTGATCTTGAACACCTGAGCTTTGTAAAGTGTGATGACCCCTATAACAGATGGGTCCACCCCTTCTGCAATCAGTGTGTCAATGATGAGGACAACAAACTGAGCTTCAGAGTCATTGTAGTAACTGCCAGATCCCTCATCGCATTCCTTACCACAGCCAACGTCATAGAAACACAGGGTGGGGAACGTTTGCTGAAATCGGTATTTGTTTTTAAAGCTAAGTTATTATTAATATAGTCACTAATTACTGATGTTATGTAGTTTTAATAAAATTTAAGTAATATATATGGTACATTGTTTTGAAATATACTAAATATATTGCAAAATATAAATATAATATTTTCTTCTTATGAGAGGAGCTAATTAAATTTTATTATCAATGAGAAAAATTCTAAATGAACGTTTGTTTATAGTTATTTACTAAATTCTATAAAAAATAAAGACAGTTAATAATCTTATAAATGTAACACTTTACACTTGAGTAAACAACTAGTAAAACCAAACAAGAAAAAGTACCATTTTTGAAAACAAATGTAGAAAAAGATTTTTCATTTTAAAAAGTTATATATATCGGTGCTCTGTGACTTTGTTAACACTATTGTCTTTTCAAAGAAACTTACAGAAAGAGGTTGACGATCTTGTTCAGTGATTCCATCTTTGAGCTGACTGTCATAAAACAGGTGATTTGATATAGCACTAATCAGTGGATGACATCTGTACTGGGTACGAAGTACCACAGGAGGATAGCCCTGAAATATAAATAAAATTAAAAAATTAATTAAATTTATATAGTTTCCTAATACACATTCAGAATCTAAATATAGATATTTTATGAATTTTTAAAATATATTTCTAAATAAACACCTTGAATATAATTATTAAATCCTTTTAAACAAATAATGTAAATAATAAAAAATAAAAGAAAGAGAAGAAAATAAATAGTCAAGACATGAAAATATGTTTCGTCAGTGTTAATATTTTGTTTACAGTTGAAGTATTACTTAATGTTAAACTGACCATCTTCATTAGTCTGTCGAACATCGTCTGTTCCAAGCCTTGATTGTGAGCTGCCTCAGATCCCTGGATTGTTGGATCCAGTTGCTAAGAAACAAAAATCAGGTATCATTAACAATAGGTTTAAGTAATACCCCAAATCAACAAAAATCAGTTCAACATTGGTAAATTTCCTAATTATTAATTATTCCTAAAAGATAAATAAATTAACTCTTTAAATGTCAGCATTAAGAATAAATATTTTTATATCTACCATTGTATTACAATTCTTATAATTCTATTAAATGTTGTTTTATTAATAATGCTTAGTACACAGTGTTAAAAAGTTTCTAAATGTCCCATACAAAAAACAATGTGAATATCTTTTATATTGTGTACCCATGTAATGAATGTGAACTAGGTAATAAATAATTATAAAAATATTTTAACCTTAGGATCCCCAACAAGGACAAGTTTTTCACATCCAAATCTAGCAATAGGTAATAGTGAAGATGGTTCTGTCATCTGACTACATTCATCCAGAACTACAAACTGAAATTGAGATTTAAAAACAAAATAGTAAAATAAGGAATAGAAATTTGCATCAATCAGCTATTATCATAATTATAATTTTATAAGAAAAAAAAGAAAGATATAATCTGAATAAATTTAAAAAAAATTAATAATAGGTTAAAAAATATAAGTAAAATAAAATAATATTTTTTTTTTTTATAAATTAATTAATTAATAAATAAATAATAATAATAATAATAATAATAATAATAAGATATTTTCATTTGATTAAATAATAAAATTAAACCTTATAATGTCTGCATGAGCAATAAAAAAAAAAAAAAAAAAAAACAAAAAACAAACACACAACAAAACAAATAAGCAAAATACTGAGAAATTAATGTAAAGAAATGGTAAAAAGTAAATAAAATAAAGATACTGACAGGGAATGTCATTTTGGCCAAACACTGGAAGTTTGCAGCAGCACATGTCACACCAACAACACGAATATGTCCCAGTTTCTTAAAGAAAAATATAAATCATATCAATAATTAACATTTCAAATAAACCACTATTTATTTAAACTTCACACCAATCAATGCTTTCCATGTGTGTTTTCTTGAAACTGGTTTTTAGAATTGTCAGTGATATGAAATAAGGTCTGTATGTTCTAGCTATATGAAATATTAGCTATAAAACTTATTTTACAACCCATCTATTAAAGTTTGTAATTTATCATCACATAAATTGTGAGATTACTTTAATTCATGAGACTTTAATATTTCAGTCAGTGTTTAAATTATAAACATAATTTATAATTTCTTGTAAAAATTAATGAAGTGGTTTACATATGGCTAATTACCTTTTTATTTTCACCAAGTCGATGTTTCTCAATGCTTTTCCTCACATAACTGCAATAAAAAAACAAAATTATAGGAAAATCACGAATCTCTGGAATGTCAAACAGAAATAAAACTTAAACAATAAATAAATAAATCCTTTTCAATCACAAAAACAGAGTGCAGGAATTTTTTTTTTTTTTTTTACTAATATAACTGTTAGCTCTATTTTTTCTAGTTTGATTTTAGGAAATCAACAGTAACTTAAAATTCTTTCTTTTTGACAAAAAAGAAGAAAATTAAAAATCTATTACAAACTTATATACAAATCTGTTTTAAAATCATAAGAACAATGCTTCTAAACATAATTAAGAAATTATCTTTATTAGAAATCTTTAAAATGCTGAAGAATATTATAAAAACTGAAAACTAAAAACTTCACACCCTTTCCCACTTTTTACTCTACAGACAATGTCCAGACTAGCTCTGCCTACTGTTTGTGTATATAAAATATCAGGACAGTTCTTACTTACTGTCTCTCTGATGCTGTCAGGTCACTTCTAAACATTTCCTGCAAATCTTTCAACTCCTGACTGTCAGTACCACTGGCATGAACACTGCAAATTTATTACACGTAAAAATTAACATACAAATTAACATTATAATAATATCAACAACAAAAACAACAGTAATAATAATAATAATAATAATAATAATAATAATAATAATAATAATAATAATAATAATTTAAATAATCCAACAAAAACAGAACAACAGTAATTTTCATATCCAGTTTTTAGTTTATTACCTGTATGGGAGAACTGGTTTGGCAATCTTCTTCAAACTGCCCACTCGAACAAAATCTTCATATCCAAGTTCAAGTAGTCTACAGAAATGAATTAGCTGTTTTAATAACTGTATTTAAATAGCAACAACAGAAACATTATTAGTAATATAACCCTATATAAGTATTAAAACAGGTAATGAACAAATGATTTGTAATTATTTCAAATTTTTTATCTCAGCTGTATAAAATATAATTGAGACTGAAAATGCAAATTCACCTAACTGTTTCTAAAACTTTTAATTAACATTTAAAATGATAAGAAAGATGCACTAACCCCAACAAAACTCTGTCCACTGCAACATTAGTTGTGGATGAAATTAACAGTTTCCATGAAAACATTTCATTGTCTACTTGATGATCATTCATCTCAAAAATCTCAACAAGAAACCTAATGATTATTGAGAGAAGAAAGCTTTTACCAGCTCCAAAAACACCTGAAAATGAATAATATTAAAATTTAACACAATCTCAGTATGTGATAAGGCATTAATAATCTAAACTGAAGATGAGGACAAATATGGATCTCATTTCATTTCTTAAAGAACATTTTCTATGTAAGTAACATTCTTTAAGAATACTTTTACTTTATAAAAATATAATATTATATCGGAGAAAAATTTAAGAGAAAAAAGTATATACCAAAGAGAGTTGTGACAGTGAAAAGATGGCATTGTTCAGTATTTCCTAACAATGTTATTATATATATATATATATATATATATATATATATATATATATACTTAATTATTAAACAGGACTAGTTACCAAAAAACCAAATAAAATTGGAAATATAAAAAAAATATGTATTTAGACAATTTATTTATACCAACAATGGTACAATTTAATCTCTAAATTTAATTTCAAGTGTGTGTGTTTTGAACATCATATACAGCAAATGAAAACTAACAAGCCTATTACCTTGTATAAGAACAACAGAATCACTTTCTTTCTCCTCAACGTTAATCATGGCAGCAGTTTTCATCAGAGCTTCTGCCTGGTCACAGTTTAATTTGTATCTGTTCACATAGTTACTAGCAATCTCCACCTATAACAAAATAAATCTAAAGTCTTTTCTAAATTCAGTAACCAGTTATGAAGACATTTTCTTTATTTGAATTCAAATGGAGATTATAAAAAATAACTATAGTAAAATGTACAAAGTCTAAAAGTCAAATAATTTAAGATTGATTTTTAATGTTTTTTTAATGTTGTTTTTTCTGAATTTTAAAAACTCAAGGAGTGTGTTTGCATGCTTCAGTCTAGTTCAGCTAGTGCATTAAAAAGCAACACCATGCCATTCTGTACACAGACATTTAACACTGATTATCAAATGTTTTAATGACAAAGAATTACTGTTCATTGCAATGATAACAGTTGATAAAGTAATTGAATTAATCAAAAACAAGTCAACATTCTGTAAGACATAAAACATAATAACAGTACATATCCTAAAAAGATAAGATAACAAGGTACTCTGGCAACCCTCACAGAAATAGAAACACAGGAAAATAAAAATATTGTAAAGAGATTAGATTTCAGACATTAATATCGGGAATAACTTTGAAGATAAAGCATACACACCACAAGATGACCTGGGACATGAAGTTTAGCTGAAGAATCCTTAATTGCTGGTACATTAAATTCCTTGTTTTTGTTACATCTTTCAGTATCTCTGAAAATTTTCAAATACATGTACTCAGCATCACAGACAAATCTGTATAATAACATCAAGTTTTAATTTAGCACTTAAAAATCTTTTGAGTTTATGGTCTAGACAAGTGTTCATTATTACTGGCTTTATAATAGACATGTACTAAATATATCATTAGCTTTGTAGGTTTTTTTTATATCTGTTTATAGTTTTATTTTTAGTATTTTTTTATTGTTAAAATAATATTGTGTAAGTGAATATGACATACATTCAGTAAATCAACAAAGCTTTATATTAATTCTGATTTTTAAAATGATTATAGTTGACTGTTATGATTGTCTGATGTGCTTTCTGGTAAACTGGACACTGAATATTAAAATACCTGATGGATAATTATTAAGAATTGTCCACCTGTTTAATTTTCACTTAAGTATCTCTCAGTGTATTTTCTGATAAATGAAGACAGTGTGAAAACCCTGGTTCTTACCTGTGGAGCAGGTGTTTCAGAATGGGGAGTGAAGTGGGCTGAATGTGATCCTGAATATTAACCATGCAGTTCAGTTCATTCGAAGCATTTCCAGCAAGAACTGCATGACAAACACCTGCAGATCGAAGACAGTTATTGTAAATCTTACTTTTATTTATTTATTTATTTATGTTTTTTTTTACATAAAATAAAATAATTTAGGTATCTTTGTTTTAAATTCTCAAATGACAGTCAATAATTGTTAATAATAAAATGCACCAATAGAATATCCAATTCTGAACTTTAGTCTTTCACAGCTGGAATTTTGTGACATCATCATTTATTAGGATAGACATAGTTGCTGAATATGCTTCCTCTTATTAGTCAAATTAGTTGTTCATAATGCAATTAAAATTATTAAAATTAATTATTAAAAAGTCTTTTTAACTTTTACATTGAAAGAAAGAAACTTGTAAAGTTAACTGATCAGCCACAGATATATACAATGATTAAAAAATTACTTTTTTTTTAATTAATGCTCTTTTTTCCCTTTGCCTTATTAATATAAGCTTGTATTTGTTGGCAAAAAAACGTATTTAAAAAAAATCTTAAACTGTACAGAATTAATATAAATACAATTTCTCAGTCAGTGGATGGTGGACAGTGGACTGTGATGTAGTATTCATTATATCTGTCAAAGTATTAAGAATTGCCAACATTATTTAGTTTTAAAGTTTTTGTTAAAGACCAAGAAAAAACATAAATAAGAAAATAAAAGAGATTGTTATTACTTTTTAAAACTAATAACACTATATAAATTATCTACACTTACATTCATTTGTCCAGTTTGAAGGAGAAAATCCTGAAATTGGTTCTATTTCCAGTTCATTGGCAGAGTTTGGACCAAAATACATACTCTTAGCCAGAAATGTTGTCCCAGGTTCAAAAGTTAAGTTTTGTGACACAATCCACAAATCATCTTAAAATGAAATAACATTTTTAAAAATACAACTAAATTATACATATATATTTCAAATCATGGTTGAAGGTTGTTACATCATATTAAAAAAACAAAATGATAATGTTATTAAAAAAAAGAACTAATGTGAAGTAAATACAAATTGAAATCAAAGACATTTTTTAGTGGAAGAACATTTTTGAAAATAACAAATACTCTGTGAAATACAAACCTTTTGAGAAGACTGAAGAAGATCTTTTGCTTGATAGCTTTATGTACATCAGTTTTTTGTCACTAATTTCACCTTGACGTGCCCATGCCTGTAAGAAAACATACCATGCTGTAAAATGAACAGGGCCAGATCCATTCAAAGCATACAAATAAAATCTGAATCATTACATGAAATCAAAGAACATACAAAACTATTACCTGGAGGCAAACTATAAGGACAGTGATAAAACTTGACATGAAGCTCCACAGAGCTCTTACAGGACTACTCATTGACAAGTTAATGAGAGCCATTTTACTGCATTATTTACAAATGTGAAATGTGCTGGTATGGCTGAATTAAATAAAAAGTTGGACATCTACACATCTTGAAAAAAACTGGAATCAATTTTCCACAAAAAATATCATTTTCTAGGAACCTATAACTGGGCTCAGAGCAAAAACAATTATTTAAAACAAAATAATAAACCCCACACCCCCAAAAAATAAAATAAAATAAAAGAAAATAAAAAATAAATAAAGAGCAAAAAGAAATAAAAAAAAGTGTAAAAAAAAAAAAAAAAAAGAAAGAAGGTTTACATGGACGTATCCAGTATTAAAAATTTCAAGGTGAATGTGGTAAGGATCAATTCAAATACAATATTCTGTATGTAATCAAGGTTACTCACAGGAAATCCTCTGCTGAAACTGCTGCGTGCTGGATGTTTTCTCACAAACTGACATTCACAAAAGAATACGATGTCGTGTCCTCGGAAAAACGCTGTTATACTGTCAGCATCATTAAGTCTTACACCAGACGAAACTGAAATTCCTTGCTTCGACTTCTTCATTTGATCTGCCCACTGGAAAAACTACAACAAGAAACATTTATAAAAAAAATTATCAACTGAGTTATTTAGTGTTTATAAAAAAAAAAAAAATTATTATGAAAGTTAAACATTTGAGGTTTTTTAAATGAAAGATGAGATAAATTTACAAATACCAAAAAAAAAATCAAAAAAAATCTGAAAATAATATTTTTTGTACTAATAATATATAAAAACATAAATATGTTTATATAGTTAAATAAAAAAAAAAAAAAAAAAAAAAAAAATTCTACTAATAATTTATAAAAACATTAATATGCTTATACAGTTAAAGAAAGAGAAGAAAAAGAATTTTTTTTTTTTTTTTTTTTTAGATTTCTCATCTTTTTTCCCCCAGAACATTCAGTTTTTAATAAAAAAAGAAAGAAAATACACACCTTGCACTGTTGATTCCTTGGAGCATTGCATGCATAAAAGAATCTGCCTTTGTTAACACCGTCTTTTTTCACCTGCACCATTTTAGCAGGCACCCCACACTGACAAGGTGGGTTTGTGTTAGCGTGAGAGGTTTCTGCCAGACAATTTCTGCGATCTAGCCAACAAAAAAAATATATATATATAGTTTCAATCATGCATTGAAACAGCAAAGTGTTACTCAAAGCTATATAATTTAGAAAAAAAAAATAAAAATAAAAATAAAAATAATAATAAAAAATAAAATATATAACATTCGTGCCAAAATATCTTTTTACTGGCAAAATTATATGTATACTGTTTCCATAAACAGTGCTCAACTGAATAATGAAATAAAATATATAGGATTAGTCACAATGGTTATTTTTTAAACATTTTTCATAGGGGTAAAACTGTATGTGATTAAGCAAAAAATTACTCCTAAAATATACACATTTTACTATAACAACATATTTAAAACAAATTTTCATTTAATTTTAAAAATGATGCTCCTCTCTGATAAGAACAATTTTTATGTAACTCCCTATGCATCAATTATCATATTGTTTTTTTATTATTTATTTTTTTAAATTCATGCATATATTAACTGAAAATTATTAATCATATTATTAATTTTTATTACCCAGTATACTCTTATTTTTATTTATTTTCTGAAATGGTGTGATGATCATTAATTATCCTACCTGAATTTGAGCTGGTATAACCAGAGAGGTCAGCTCTTTGCAGTGCTGAATGGAAACTTTTTGACAAGTCAAACAGCATTACATTAATATACTCTGAAAACAAAAAAACAACATTTATACATCAGTAAATTCACTTGTGATTTGATCTGAATCAAATAATAAGAAAATTTATACAAAAATAAATATTAAATAAATCCATTTACCACAGGTAACAAATGGAAGCATTTATATATGTTACAGGAAAGATGTATAATTCCTGAAAATATTAGAAAATATATGTATAATCACTGAACTGAAAGAAAATGCCCAGAGTTGGTGATGATACATGGGAAACCTAGGCATCCACAGAGACAAGGGTTCGTAGAAAAAGCAGACTGTCATATTAAGGACATGGTTTCTTGTTGCAGACAAGATAACAGTTCAACTGAATGGACTGAAATTTATTCAGGTTCAGAAGAACTCCAGTCTTCACAGTAGAATTAAGTGCTCCCCATTTGCGGCATTTTTGGGTTCTGATGCTTGCAGTGGTCTGTTACTTATCCTTCCTCCTGAAATTCTCCATAGATCTGACAATCTAGTCACAGCCACTGCATTCCCATTTTCCTGAGTGAATCAGACATCACACATATTTTCATAAATTTTCAGGAATTATAGACATTTCCTGAAAATACATGTTTCCTACAACATATATACACTCATACACAAACATGCACACATAAATAGAATAAATGAATAATTAATATTACGTTAATTATCTAAAATTTTCTAGCATCTAATACATGAATGTATAATTTGAAATGACAGATTTGAAGTGATTTATTTGACTCACCTTTCAGAGCTGCAGTGAGAACATGTTTGTAAGAATTAACACTGGGGAAACTGACTGGAATCACCACCTGTCTTAAAGGTGATACTTCATTTTCTACTTCAGACTTGCTTGGAAACTGAAGGTCACCACATAAATTACGCTGAAATTAAATAATAACAATAACAATAATAATTCATCAATATTATATTGAATGTTATCATATGCTGATTGAAATTTATATATTCACACAGACTAAAAAAACATACATACATACATACATACATACATACATACATACATGCATACATAAACATACGTTCATACATGTATACAATTTAATTATTATTATTATTATTTTTGGATTGTTAAACAATGGTAATTGTAATTTAAAAAGAATGTTCAGTCAGTACCTGGCTGTGTTTTAAAACACTTTTGGCTGATGAACTTAGAACAGGATTCTGGAATTTTCTGTTGACTCTTTGTGGTCCAGGCTGTAAAGATTTTGATGCTGAAACAGAGAGTTTGGTATTTTGTGAAACACTCAACTGAGAATCATCAAACAAAATTGGACTCATTCTGTTAAGGTTATTTCCATAATCCACTGCTGAAAAATGCATATCTGAATTTGTCTGAGTTTCATGTTTCATCTCTTCACTCTGAACTGAACAAATCATATTGGGAACTTGAAATTTATTCTTGTCAAAGTCACCAATTTTAGTTATCTTAAATGCAGCATTGTTATTGATTTCTTTTTCATTATAACACTTTGTTACAGTGTTGTTGTAGTTGCTCTCTATCTGTGAAAGTTCGTCAAGATCGCTAAGTTCAATAACTGGACTTGAGCAAACAGAACTGTTGTCAACCTTCTGACGTTCACAGTTATTTCCTATTACACTTTTCTGTCCCCTGCAAGTGTCTTCCAAGTATTCAAATTTAGTGAGACTATTATTCTCACATTTAATGTTACTTGAATATTCTTCAAGGTTCAAATTTATAGGGTTTGTAATGGTCCTTTCAAAACATTTTCTGTTAGAAGCAATGTCAGTATTCTGAGGGTTGGAATAAAGCTGAAATTCAATTCCTTCCTCTTCTTCTTGATGTAGATATTGGTCCCATCTTGATTTTCTGTTAAAACAGATATCTTGACACAAACCCAGTTCTAAGGATTCAAATGATTCTTCTGGTTTCCAAGCTCTTCTGTAAGTATCATCACGATTGTTATCATCATTTCTAATGAGTTTACTCTGAGTATGAATGTTCTCAACAAAATAGTCTTCATTTTTAACAGTAAAAACACCAGAATGATTTACTTCTTTATAACAAGGAAAACACAAATTATCATTTTTTATTTTCACAGCCTCATTTGACTTCTGATTTGAAAGAAGATTATATGAATCAGAAACCTGAGAATTGCTATCATGTTGACCAAACATTTTAATCCAGTGCTCAGGAACATCAATTTGTTTTTCAGATTCAAATGACAAACTGTTAGGAATATTTCGGGTGTTAAAAATGTCTGTAAGTTGTTTATTTTCATTTTTAAGGCAGATTTTGTCATCATAATATTCTGATTTGGTCTCCTCAGTTGAAACTGGTGTATGAGTAACATCATCAAATGGTAGAGTTTTTAAAGGTTTTTTACGCTGATGAGTTCTAAGTGCAAAATGCCTATTTGAAGGCATGTTGTTAAATTGCAAGAATCCTGTGCATAATAAATTTCTAAATTTAAAATATTTGTTTATAGATTTGCATTTAACAAATAAAAATAACAAACTTTCATTTGATCTAATTTAATTAGATTCAAATATTTAAAGAACTGTTTTAGAAATTTGTATTTATTATCATCCTATTTTGTTACATAAATTTTAATTATATACATATACATGCCTTTCCATTTATCAATTCTGTAGTAAATTACAAAAAATATATTATCAAAAGATTGTAGATTTAAACTTTTTAAAGATGTTATCAAATAACTTTGTTCTAAAAGCAATATATTCAGCATTTATTATTTTGTGAAAGTCAAGCTGGTAACTTTATATAAATGACATGCAAACAACATTAGTAACAGTAACAAAAATAATAAGAAAACGTAAAATCAGAAAAACAAAATGAAAAAAACAACAACTAAAAAACATATATTTTAATTTATTATATATAAAATAATAATAATAATAACAACAATAAAAAAATAAAATAAAATGAAATACCTTCCTTCGGTAGGTTGTTGTGAAATATTTAGGTAAAACTAAAGTTATATACCTCTATTGACTGGAACTTGTTGACATGTTTTTGGACTTTGTTCTGGAGCTGAAACATCCAGTTCTGTGTGGGGTACACCTTGAACCTGTTATATTAACACACATCCTTAAATACAGTGTTACATTTACCTAAAGTGTTATTCTTTGTTAAATATCAATTTAAAAAAAAAAAAAAAAAAAATTTCAGATATATGATTTTATAAAACTTTTTCCTTTCTAACATAAACTGGAATGAGTTATGTAAACAATTCCTTGCTTATGATTAGATTTGAGCCCATGGATTGAGAAGCTGTTTTCTTCCCTGATACGATTAAATAAAAACAATATGATTTGTATGTAACAACTGTTGATGTTAAACACTCATTGATTCATTTGAAATTATCATATAAATTTAATGGCAATTCTGTAGATGTACCTATTTACATTATTCAATTTAGTTTTAGTTTTTATTTCCAAAATTCATATGACATATTTTAGGAATTGTTAATTATAACAACTGGATTTTCTATCATATTTTTAAATTATTATTTAAGTAAAAGTTACCTGTTCTGTTTTGTTGTTGAATGCATTGTCAACAAACTTTGGTTTTTCTTCATTCCAGTCTATGTAAAAGTTTTGTTCCTGTGTTAAAATCTCTGACAACAGATAAAAAACACTGGAAATCATTTATATTATTTGAAAGATCACTTATTCTAGTCCCCCATACCCCAAAACAAAAACAGAAATAAAAACCAGAAACAAAGTAACAACCAAACAAAATCCAAACAGAATAATAGCAGAAATAAAACTAAAACCCCAAGTTAATAGAAAAAATGAAAACAACCCCACAAAAAAACAAAACAAAAATAGCATTAAATAGTTTAATTAATCTTTATGAATATGATAGAAGAAATTAATTCATTGCATATATTATTATTTTTAGTTTTTAATCTTATTTTCTAAAACATTTTATTTAAAAGTTTAAATTTGTAAAATATTAGAATTTTGTTTTGTCAAGCAAAAATGTATGTGTGTGTGTGTATATATATATATATAATTTTTTTTTTTTTACTATCATGCTTAATTCTAATCAGGTATTTGTCTTTTTTTTTACCTGGATTGACATCACGTTGCTGCAAATTTTCTGGAAAAATACTGATATCTGAATCTTGAAGATTTAAAGATTTCCCTGAACAACCTGGAAGACTAGCAGACGCCATCTGACTCCGAATGTTATCAGCAGTAACATCAACTTTGTCGAACACATCAGATACTGAATTACATTTGAATTCTGCCAGCTGAGAGGTGTCAAGACTTTGATCATTCACTGAAAACAAAAACTGTTCCTTGGACTGCTGACTAAACATATCAGTGCTTGGTGAACTTGTGTCAGAAATCAAAGGTGAGGTTTGAAAAGTGTTACGAGAAGTTTTGAATTTGGTGGTGTTTGGAAGTGATGAACAGTGAAAATCACTCAGTGAAGGTTTCTTTTCTCTCCTCACGTGAACAAATGTTGCACTGTTTGGCTGGCGACTAGCACGTGCTGATCTACTTCCCTTCATTTTATATTCTGCCAGTTTGTTAAAAACCTGTACAATTAGACACATGGGTTTATAAAAATTGAGAACTTTTTGTGTTTGACAATGGTGGTTTGGTAAATGCAGCTAATAACAGATCTCTCTGTCTCTCTCTCTCTTTTCTCACTCTTTCTCTTTTTCTCTCTGTATATATATCTCTCTTTCTCCTTTGTCTATTCTTTCATCTCTCTTTATGTATGTAAGTGTATGTGTATGTGGGTATTTTTAATCTCCAAATATCTATAACAGTTAATAATACATTTTATTGACAGAGAGAGTTAGAAAGAAAAAAAAAAGGTACAGAAAGAAAGAGTGTGTGAGAAAAAAAGATTCTGAAAACTTAATAATGAAATATGAGGAACATGAGAAATATCAATTAACAATACAGATGTCAGAAAATTCAAGTATCAAGATAAACTGAAATAGGCTTTAAATCTAACATCATGAATCTGTGAAATCACAAGTTCAGTATGGCTGCTATGCTTCTGACCATTTCTTTAGCACGTGCTACAAATTAGCCTACATACAAATTACATTCTTAACCTTTTACCTTTTACTTGTATGTACTGAATTCATAAACCTTTTAATACAGTGCATTTATCTCCAATTTCTGTCAGAAGTTTAGCAAACAACAGACTTGCCATATTTGTTATTTTATCAAGGTGTAAAATTGTTTTGTTTTATATGCTCCAAAAACATTTTTGATAATGTACCTTTAAAACAGTATTCAATCTTAAGAAGAAAAAAAAAAAAATAATAATAATAATAATGATATATATATATGTAGATAGATAGATAGATAGATAGATAGATATAAACAAATAAACAAATAAATAAGCTAGCAAGGAAATAATTAAATAAATAGACAAATAAACAAACAAACAATAAATAAATAAACTCACACCATCAATCATATTAGTACTGATATTTGTTTTGTTGTCCTCATTGAAAAGTTCTGAAGGATGAGGTAGATTAACGATCACTTGAGGAGAAACTAAGTCAAAAAATAATTAAAAATAATTAAATTAAATAATGTAAACTTGTATACTTAAATCAGAAAATCAGCTATTTCTAAATGTATCAAGGCACTGCAAAAGACTGAACTTTCATAATAAATTTTAAACATAAATAAATGTGTTTATTTATTATTGCACATTTACTTATAACTGTTGGTAAAATGTTAATTTAATGCATTAGTAATTCTGATTTTTATTAAACTTGTCTGCTTTACAGCAATCAATTCTTGAACTCTTATGTAATTAAAAATATAAAGATTAGTATCTTTATATAAATATTTAAGTGTGCTTTATAAAAGGTACAACTTGAATCAATTATTTACAAATAAAAAAATTGATATATATTTTTTTTCTTATCAATGATATCACTAATGTTATTATAAACATTCCTCTCATTTTTTCTTTTAAGTTGAACACCAAAAACACCCACAAAAGAAAACAAAGCTAAAAATAAAATAAAAATAAAAATAAAACAAAAAAAGAGCATCACTGATGTATAAAAATTTACTCTGATAAAATGTTACACTTCCATAAATATTTGGTTTTTAGTTTTGCTTACAATTAATTCAGCATCAAAAATACATACTGTGAAGTTAAAAATTTTGAATCACACAAAGATACACATATTATGTTATACATATTTTACACTTATCAATATAAAATTAATGGACAATACCTTTATCAAATAAAAGGCTGCTTTCTGAACTGTATTCATGTAAATCAGGTTTTATATCAATTTGAGAAGATTTTTGAGAATGTTTAAAAGTTGTCATAAATAATGATTCAGCATTATGATTTTCAGATGATTTTTCTTTCTCAAGTTCTAAATCTGACTGATTAATGAACAATGTTTCAGCATCAAAGTTTCTTTTTAGTTGTTCTTGAAGACCAGAATGGGAAGTATCATTAAAAGGTGTTATTTTGTTTTGAAACTGGCATCCATGACTGAAAGGTAGATGGTTAGTATTATTTTTCTCAGAATGAAGACCAGGCTGTTTTTCCTGGATACTCCAATCACAGTCTGATGGCAAGTCCTGAAAATGGTCCTGATTAGAAATTCCAAATTGCCTTTCCTGAATGTTATGAAAACCTGAAATATTCTCTGGTGTCTGAATTTGATACTGATACGTTTTATCTGATTGTAAAGCCTTAACATTACCAATATTACATTTTCCAAACTGTACTTCCTGATACTGAATTTTGCTTTCATCTGAATAATCTTCATGAATGTCACTCTTAAAATCAAATTTGTTTTTAGGTTCTTTAACACTGTCAGTAAGAACAAAACCATCGTCTTTTCTTTGTGAACTTTTTTCAGCTGAACAATCACTTGTTTTGTAATCATACAAATTTAACAGTGATTTTGTAAAATTTTCTTTTGAGACTTCTGATTTTGGGAAGTCTTCTTCAAGGAACTGTGATTTGTGAAAATTTTCTTTAGAGAACTGTGATTTTGGAAAATCTTTGGAGAACTGTGATTTGGGAAAATTTTCTCCAGAGAACTGTGATTTTGGAAAATCTTTGGAGAACTGTGATTTTGGAAAATCTTTGGAGAACTGTGATTTTGGAAAACCTTTGGAAAACTGTGATTTTGGAAAACCTTTGGAAAACTGTGATTTGGGAGGACTAGCAGTACTTTCTGGACTAAATTTAAGATCTCCTAGAGTTGGCTGAAAACTGTTTTCAGTGATTCTTTCAGACACTAAAGAGTTTTCACAGCTTGGGGTTAGAACATTATGACTTTCACCAGGATCTCTATCTGTATTATCTTTAGAAAAACTGTGTCTGTCTGGAGGTTCTTTGCTACATGATGTTGTAGAACTGCTCAGAGATCCTTGTTCACAAAAATCCGTATCATCATCTAACATTTGCTGAAAAGAAAATTTGTCACTTTCACTTTGATGTGCTGGATTTTCACAGGTACTAGAAGATATCATTTTGACATCTTTTATATCAACAGCATTTGATTTTTGAATATCATCAGTTTGAACATCCAGTGAATTTTCATCACACTTGCCTGGGCTAGTGTCTTCAACAGGCTGTGAATGCATTGAACATTTGACACTAGGAACAACAGAACCACTGGGTGCTGTTAGCCTGGAAGTGTCTGACAGCTGAGGACAATGATTAGTGTCTTCTACAGATTCATCCTCAACAGAAGAGGAACAACATGATAAAGGTGAGAAACTGATTTCAAAATTTAAGTCACTGTTTGGATTGCATATAACAGAATTATTTTGTTCAGGTGGAAGTTCAATCTTTTTAGAATCAGAAGTTTCCTGAATAAATTCATTATCTTCAGAAACACTCAAAGTAGCACTCTGCTTAATATTAGTACCTTCTTGAATCAATGAATTTACATCAAAATCATCTTGTATGTTTTGGGTATATTCAGAATTGGAATCTCTTTCAATAGCCTTATTTCTTGCAGAATTGTCCAGTATGATTTCATGTTTAGAATCATCTTGTTCAATGTTATTCTGTTTAGAATCTGAGTCATTAAACACACAATTATTTTCATTATGATGACAGTTATTTTGTAGAACTTTATTTAAATCAGAGTTTGTTCTAAAGTCCAAATCTTCAGTCTGCTCATGTTCTAAGTCACTATGATCAGCCTTAAACATTTCAGTATCTAATTTTACATGATCAGTATCCAGGGGACATATTTTTCTTCATCCATTGTTGGTGAACTTTTGGAACTTATTAAAGGTTTAATGATGTCCTGTTTGACTTCTGACACCATAACATTATCTGTCTTGAAATGTGAATCAACATTTACCTACTGTACTTTTACAACAGGTTCTTCTGACAAACAGAATTGAGTTAAATCTGACACTTGTTGACCCATCAACTGTTTATTACCAGTATCACAGTCTTGTTCATGTTCTGTGGTTGAATCTTTTCCTTTCTGACAATGTTCCTTCATTTGAAAATCATTTTCTCCATTATTTGTATTGTAATTTTCTGATTTTGATTTGGAACAGTTACCATCAAAACTAGAATCAGAGGAAATGCTAGAATCTGTAAAATCACTGTTGGCAGCCTTGAACAGTTTACTAACACTGTCACTGATCTGGTCCTTATGGAAGCATGCATCATCAGTACTTGCACTGTCAGCGAATTGGGCTGAAGATTCTCCTTGCTTAGAAAAACAAACATTACCCTGATTCACACACTCCTTATCCTTCAGTAAAGCCAGTATTTGAGAAGTGGATCGTTTTGTTCCTGAGTCAAGGCTTGTTATCTTTGAATTTGATAGTGACTGTTTGCTCATGCTGTTATAACTATAGCTGTAACTGGCATCAGTTGGACAGGGACCTGTTTGTAAATAATCTTGCTCATTTAGATCACAATTTATTAAACTGGCAGAATCTTTGTTTGTGTTTTCTGACATTTCTTCATTTTCAAACAGAATTTTATTTTCATTTAGATCTTTCTTAAAACTTGACAGTGAACTGTTAGATGGTGAACCAAACACTTTCCATGGCATCTGCATCTGATCTGGACTTTTCTGTAGCATCTGATCTGGACTTTTCTGTAACATCTGTTGACTTCTGAGGTTAGTCATAAATCCTGACATTTGAGAAGATATGCTAGCATCATCGTGGATTTTTTCTGAGTGAATGTATTGTGGAGATGTCTTTGTTTTATCAGAGTACATATTCATAATGTTTTGGCATGGTACTGGTGTCATTTTTGGGGTAGACATCTCTGAAACTGGTGTGGGTCTTGGTGAAAAACATGATATTTGAAAATCTGATTTTTCTGGAGATGGTGGTTTAACTACTCTTGGTGGAATGAAACCCTGAAATATCAAAAAACTTTATATTTTTATAACTACACACAAAAAGGAACAAAAGGGATATTGTTAATAATACTCTTAGTAACCTTAGTTTATCCAAAAGGATAATAGCTAAACCAATGGCTGCTTTGGAGAAAGGACCTAAGACTTGATTAAACATATAACATGTCTCAAATTATATTTGAATAAACTAAAAAATATTTCACTTACATTAAGAAATATGTAATATATATAACACCACTAATATATATAAAATTCAGTGATGAACTAAAGAAGAAAATCAAATTTAATTTTTTACAATTCTTAATTACAATTTATATGAACAAACCTTTTTCTTTCTTTTTAAGCCTGCAACAACACATCTGTCTGATGATGGTCGTTTGTGAGTTTCTTGGAAACTGATTGTAACTGGAGTCTGAATATTTTGCTTCTCTTGTTCCACCTGGATAAGGTAATGATCAGTTTCCAGCTGTTCTCCAGGTATTACATCACTTGACTTTACAAACACTGTATCCAGCTGAGTCTTTTTCTCATTTCTGTAAATCATCCAACAAAAGTTGTTCTCCAGACATGTCACTTGACTTTACAAAAATAGCCACTGAATCCTTTGCCATCCAAAAAAAAATAAATAAATAAATAAATAAAAATAAATAAATAAAAATAAAATTAAATTTACATGAAAAAAATTAAAAAAATACAAAAAGAGAAATAAAAAAATAAAAAAAATGAATAAACACACAAATAAACAAACAAAATAAATAAATAAATAAATAAACCCATTCCCCAAAAATGTTTTATAACAAAAAAAGGTAAAAAATAAAGAACAAATTAAGACATTTAAATTAAAATATTAAATTATCCAGACATTATTTTTATTTAAACGTTTAGAGCTTGAAGTATAAGTGAAATAACTAAAAAAATTGATCCAGATAAGAGACATTTTTTTTTTTTTTACTGAGTAATGAAAAAACTTAGTGTCCATATTTCATTAATATCAAAGAGTGCAACTTCAGATAGACTGTTTTGTCTTTAATATGGATCTTTAAAAATATTCAAATATTACAATAATTAATGTAAGGGTATGTCAGGATTCCATAAACAAAAATGTTTTTATTCATATATAAATTTTTTGAATTTTCCTTGTTAAGAAAGACTGATATGTTTATCAGTTTCATATATTTAAAATTAAATCAGAAAATGTCTGATAAAAATGTGGTGACAAGGAATCCAAAAACTGTGAACTTATTAAAGAATGATCATTTCAAATCAAAACATAGGAATTGTTTTTTTTTTTTTTTTTTTTTTTTCTTTTTAGAATGTCAGCAAACAAAAAATAATAATAAAATAAAAAATACAAACAAAGAAACAACTTTATTAACAATTTAGAAAATTTTCCAGTTATAAAAAGAAAAAGCCCTTTATCCACCATTCCATGCATACAATTTAAAAACAGTTCAATATTTCTATTGTTCGAATCTTAAGGAAATATTTTATTTTCCATATAGAGGGGTTTTTTTCTTCAGATTTCTGAGTACCAAATAACACCTATAAAATATTAACCTTCAAGTATTTTATTACAGAAATTAGAATGATGAACTCTGATAACCCTCTGAAGTATTGTAAGAAAAAACAGTTTTGACCCAAAACCATCAGGTACAAAACAATAACCTGTCAATATCACTTACTTTACCTGAACTTATTAACCAGTAATGATTACCAGCAAATCAAGGAACATGATGATCACTGAACCATGCAAACTCATTAAACAGGAAACAAAAACGAATGTTTAACAACTCATTTGATAGTTATTGATGTAACTCTGCTGCAGTAATTTCACAAAATTACTGTTTTCTTTAAGCTTATATGTCGTGCACTTTACTGAAGATTAGGCAATAAAAATAATAATAATCTGTTTACAAGATAATATTTGTTTATAATAACATCTAATAAACCAACCAACAAAGAAGGTTGCAATTATGATCATAAGTTGAAATTCTGCTAATATGTAAATTTCCATATCCGTAAGTGGAGAAAATAGAACTGTATTATGCATTATGGTTATCAAGAAATAGAATCAAACTATATTTCTAAATCTTTCCCATTATTAGCAAAGATTATTTATTTATATTAAATATATGTGTGTGTGTGTGTGTGTGTGTGTGTGTATGTGTGTGTGTGTGTGTGTGTGTGTGTGTCAGTATGGGGGTATGGTTGTGACAGCAAAAAGGTAATGGTAACGCTAAAGAGATTCTGATCCATTGGTCTGTCATATCTCATACAATAACTCTAACTGAGATACAACCGTCTGAAAATATACAGTTTAAATATATTTAATGTAAACCACTGGTAAAGGTAGTAATTAAACCCATATACTGTGCCATCCCAGCAAAAGTAACATGAGCATTTGTACTCCTAACTCGATTCAAATAAATATTGACTTTCTTCAGGAGCAATGTATCAATGACACCTCAGACATCCAGTAGGTCGTAAATATGAAAACTACTGCAATAAACTACCCCCTTGAAAACTACACTAAACATAGTTTGTTTTCAAAACGTGCCACTCTGTGCTTAGTCTTTGGATGAATGTCACTTTGAAAACATTTGACTTGGTTGCATCATCATGTATTTTGTGTTCACTTTCCACTTTTGCATACATGCACACACACAGAGATAAAATAATACATACAGATATAAAGACAAATATAACATTCTTTTCATTATTTTCAAACAGACAGCCTCTATTTGATTATTATTATTATTATTATTTGACTGAATATATGATTCTAGTTATATGCTGAATATACAGATATTTTAATTGGACAAATATGACATTGAATGACAGATACTGAATTTAAATTCAAATGTTGTTTTCTTTAATGAGCTTACTATGTCCATAATAACAATCAATATGTCAAGTTGAAAGACATGAAACACATCAAACGTTTTTATGGATCACCCTTTTATCGATAAATAATAATTTTACAGTGAAGTTGTTACTTGCTGCTTTACCAAAACAAAAAGAAATTTAATTATAGATGTTAATATTTCATTTCTTTTTCTCATGGTTTTCAAATAATTCTGATATTTAAATTCAGCAATAAGTCTTACTTTCATAAAGAGCCAGATAGAAACCAACACACACACAAATGCATACCCTAAGTGTTTGTTATATACTAAATCTTTTTCAGTATTTTTATCTAGAAAGAAAACCAATATCAACAGAAAGTTTTGATCTTGAAATAAGACTGAAGTACTTATACAAAGTTCAAAGAAATCTGAAAGTATCAGATGATAACCTAATGACAGAAAATCTAATAACAGATAATATACAATTGCTGAGCAGTGAACATCCTTTCTTATGAATGCTGTAAATTTTATTTATTTACAAAATGCTTTTCTTCATGTCAACGAAATCTTAATCAATCCATATTCAGGTGTAAATAACTGCTCAGTTATCTAACTTTAAAAACATAAATGTTGTAATAATTTTAACTCCAGTAACAACTGTTTATTTTAGTTGTTTTATTATTTTGTCTGTGCACACATCTTCAGCCATGTATATACTGCTGTACAATAAATGCAAATAAATACAAAGATATTCAGACTATGCTAAAAATTCAAGGCCAGGCTAAAGCCATATTTACAGTTCAAAAAAAAAAAAAAAAAAAAACAGCTTGTTTGAAAAATTAAGTGTTTAAACAGTATCAGAATGTCTTGCATTGTTCCCTTTTCACATCAGTAAAAATATGCAATACAAACCTCCCTCTAAGTCAAAATCACTTATTTCAAGTAATGTACACAGTCTCACTGTTGACCATGACTTAGTATATGTCATTCATGGAAATGATTGTACTTGCTTCACAGTCACAAAATCTAGTGCATTGCGTCATACCATGGTAATTATTTATTTAATACCCTTGTCAGTATGTTTACTGTGTCTATAAATATGTCTGAACTTTTGAATTTAGAACAAAACTGCATAGAAGAAATGTCCTTACATAGTACATCAAGAAGAATCTTGTCATTTAAAACAGAGATTTTTCTGGTCGTTAATAAAAAAAATGCCAGCTAATAATTAAATTACTGTATCATATCAAAATGAGGTAATCAGTAGTTACTACCCTCTGTATTAATGCTAATGTTCAGGCATACAAACAAGTTAAATTAATTTTGTATACTTCAAAAAAAAAAAAAAGGGCTTTTTGATGCAACCAACTCTATGTTAATAATAAAGTAAAATAAATAATAACAAACTCTTTATGATAATTAGAGGCTAAATCTTCCCTTTTTTTTGTCATTTTGTAAGCTGAAGTGTAAAGAAATTTTCTACAGAGAAGAATGCAACTATGCAATGATCTACTGGTAGTTTTTCTCAATTGTTCTGTCTTTCTCTGAATAAGGTGAAAAAAAAAAAGAAACTGCCATTCTCTAAGCCTCATCATGGGCTTTTTATTTTAACACAAATTTAAAAGAATGATTACGAGAAAGATATAAAAGAATAATTTTTAAATATATAAAATGTTAAGCACACTACCTTAATTTAAAAGATTTGTTCTGTCTAGGTTATTAATCTGATTTTCTATTTTTTTAACATTGTACCTTAGTTCTGTCTGCCAATACTTTCAAAGTTCCATCCTGCCAAACTTTGGCTTTCTTGGTCTTCTGGTGAGTGTACAAAACCTACAAATTTAATTTAAACTATTTTCACTTATATATATATACACACACATATATATATATATATATATATATATATATATATATATATATATATATATATATATATATATATATAATATATATATATATACACACACACACACACACAAAAATGTATATATAAAAATATTAATTTATGTTTTAAGGAATCACTAAGTTTTGAAAAAGAACTGCATGTTTGAATATTCAAACCTATATATATATATATATATTAATTTTTCAATCTTCAATTCCCTATCTATTACAACAACTTATTTTAAATCCATTCAGCAATTTAATACAATAATAATAATAATAACTGTTTCTGTAACATGTTGGTGTGTATATAAAAATAAGAAAATATACTAAATTAATTTTTAATAATTATTCTGTTACACATATGAATGCATAAGTACTGAAATATTCATAACACAATAACAATGATGATGATGATGAAAATTAACAATAAAATATAGTTGCTGAAATATGAACAATAAAGGATTATGGGTACAAACCTCAAATTCTTTTGCAGCCATGTTATTTCACAGAATTCTTTTAAGTCAGTCTTCTCTTCTGAAACAGATGCAACAAGAATATATTAATATTTCAGGTTTATTATTTTTTTCCCATGAGACAAAATCTAACAAAATACCTGAAAGTAGAGAACTTTTATTTTCCTATTATGTTCATTGTTATTTTTATATATCCTCCTCTCTTCATATCTATTCATACAGACATTTTAATATGGAGACAAAATGTTTTTACTATATGTACACAGGTATGAACAGACATATAATAGACAATGTATGTAATTAACAATACCACATATATACACATTTATATTGGCTTTTTATTAATTCAAAATATGTATTTTATTTATTTATTCAGTTTTAATGTACTAAAAAATGTGTATGTATTAAATGCCAATCTTCCTAACATATCTGGTTTAACTATTAATTAACTGGAAAAATGTTTTTTAACAAGATTTGATTTTCTTACCCTGAACAAATTTTCAGGCTCTTAATTAAATTGTACCTGTAACTGAAAATATTCCTATAATTACCTATTTATCAAAGATATGTGTAGGTGTAAAATATATATGCAATAAAACACTGCTATTTAAACCTTTGAAAAACTTGAAGTAATTTTATCCACTTATGATAAATATCCCTATAAACAACATTGTCTATTTTCATATCTGCCACTGACATTTTGGAAAGATATGAAAAGATATTATCTACAAGAGATTAAAATAACTACTACTAACTAAATTAATAAATCTGTGCCCAAAATGGTGACAAAAAAAAAAAACAACAAATAATAACTGGCTGTTCAGTTCAAACATTGCCATTATAAATTATGACAGCAAGTTAAAAATAGCAAAAACCCTTCATCGGTTATAATATGTACAATAAAGTTCACTTCTACGCAGTGTATTTCAGATAACAGGACAGCCAACATCTTACAATCTATTTTTGACAGGCATTCAGTTACTTCACATCTAGGATGGAGAGAAATGGGTAGACGACATGAATACGCCTATTCGCAGCTGACGACAGAAAAGACTGTAGTAATTGTTTTTATATCAGTACTGAACGTCTTCATGCTGATTGGGAACACAATATCAATTGTCACCATTGTCAAAACTCCCACTCTGCGGAATCAGAGCTACTACTGGTTTGTTCTCAACCTGGCCATTGTCGACCTGCTCAATTCACTGACTGTGGTGCCAATACACACTGTCTGGGACATTCATGGAAAGTGGCCATTCGATCAGCTCTTCTGTAACATTCATATATTTTTAGACATTGCTTTCAGTGCTATAGCAGGTTACTCCACAGTTCTTGTATCATTAGACAAATTTATTGGCATTACAAAACCATTTCTCCACCATCACAACAATACTTCAGTGGTAGCCATTGCCTCTATTGCAGCAGTTTGGGTCTTTTGGCTAACGTTTTCTGCCGTTTCTGTATTTGCTGGAATTGCAAGGGATTCTAATTTAGATAGAAACCTAACTTTCATTTTGGATCCTTGCAATTTTATAATGACTGACACATATGCAATTTCCAGTGCTGTCGTTTCATTTTTCATTCCACTGATTATCATAGTGTTCACAAGTGTCCAAATTATATGTATTGCAAGAAGACACATTTGTCGAATAGCTGCAAGCAAACTTCCTTCAAGTTATGTCGACACTTCTTCAGGAATTGACAGAATAAACCCTCAGAAAGGAACAGACGAGAGTCCTCTAAGCATGATGTCTACGAGCAAAATGCAACAGATAGCAACAACATCACAAATGGAAGGCAATCAGACATCAGTAACAACAGAAATCAATTCTACAAAAAGACCTTCGAAAGGTTTTAAACCGGTGAGAAGATCTTTTCAAGTGTGTCGTGCTTTTGGAACTGTTATGATTGTGACAATTTTCTTCATCATCATGTTTGCGCCTTACTGGTTTGCAGCAGTGATAGATGTAGGCTGCAAGTGCATTCCGCCTTCTGTGTTTGAGGACTACTTGATTGTTTTTTACTATATGCATTCTTTGGTGAATCCGTACATATACATGGCCACAGACAGACGATATAAAGCAGCCATTGCAAAGTTGTATAAACAATACTTCAAAAATAACAAAGTTCATGTTGCAAAAAGATCCAGTTTGAGTAAAGACAAAATGTAACACAGATACAGTTGTTTGTTTTAAACTTATTATTTTTTGGTGTGATACATTTTGTTTGATATTTATATTATATATATATATATATAAAAAAAAATTATGTTTGTATTTAAAATTATGTACTTCTTTTTCAGGAGCCAGCTGATTTAAATCACAGCTTAAATCAAATTACTGTTTTTGTATTTATTTAAAAATGGTTTTAAAAAAATGATCTTATATATTGTTTTTTTTACTAATTTTATTTTTATTTAAGGAACACTTCGTATATAAAACCAGTGGATTCCAAAACAGTTATGTATGTAAGTGTAAGTGTAAAATGTATTTAACATTTTCAAACACCACTTTTTAATATTGACTGATTTAACTAACTTAAAAAATAAAAAATAAAAATAAATGTTAAACATCACTAAATTAAAACAGTGACTTCCTCTTAAAATGTGGGCTGGTAATCATACTCAGGTTTCATATTTATCTTCAAATTTAAGAACTATTTTGTGGAATATTTTGATGTTTTATATTCCAATGAGAATGACATTTTAACCTTAGTAAAATTTCTATATTTATATATATAGTTGTAAGAGTTTGAGACTGTATATCCTGATGATTTCCTCCGAGTGGACAAACACTTATGAAACTGAGCAGTTTTTCCATTGTCTAAACATTTTGAATATAGTTATCTTCATTATCTTTCACTGAGTATGAACTATTTTGTCTGGAGATAAATAAAGAACATATGACTATTGACTATGAATAGAAAATAATATTTGAAGCATTTATATCATATTTAATGGACAAACATATTTAAACTGTTGTTGAATCTTACAACAAACATAAAAAATTAATTTAGAGCAACATAATTATTTTAATTACCTTCAAGGAAATTACAAAATCAAATTGTTCATTTAGTTCAACAATTCTCAACCTAGACATTAGAAAAGCTAAAAACATGACCTAACAAAATCAAAATCTCTCAAAATAATTTTTTATTCTCTCTAACTTTTTTCTTTTCCTTATCAGTGACTTTAAAAAAACATTTTGTAAGAATGATTAATAATCAACTTTACTATTTTCCTAACTAATGAGTCAGTACATAAACATTTCAACAATAATTAGAGAAACAGAACTTTTGAGGGTAGACAAATACTAATTTATCAAAGATATGTGTAGGTGTAAAATATATATGCAATAAAACACTGCTATTTAAACCTTTGAAAAACTTGAAATAATTTTATCCACTTATGATAAATATCCCTATAAAAAAAAAAACTGTCTATTTTCATATCTGCCATTGACAGTTTGGAAAGATATGAAAAGATATCTGTACACTTGGACAATCAAGGGAAATAAAACAACATATTATTTTTACAAAAATATAATTTTAAAAAATAATAAGAAAAGAAGACAGAAAGAAAAGAAAGAAATGATAAAAATATATAAATAAAATAAAAACATTAAAATAATAATAATAATTAATAACAGATTTCTTGTCTTCCTTTCTTTCTTCTTTCTTTTTTATTATTGTTATTTTTATTAATTACTGTTATTATTTTAAATAAATTTAAATATGTGTACTATACACTTTATTATGTTGTGGTATACTAAGTAAATAATATAATATATATGATATTCTTTAGGGAAATTTAAAAGTACAAAAATACATTACATGAAGCATTGAAAATATTTAATCCAGATATATTGCCACATTTGCATCTCTTTTGTTTTGCTGATAAAGGTACATGTATGTATGTATGCACATTTCATAAATATCGGATTCAGTATTAATTATTTATTTATTTATTTTTATTTTTATTTTTATTTTTATTTTTATTTTTATTTTTATTTTTATTTTTATTATTTTACTGTTACTGTATATTTAACAAAACTGTTAATAACATAATGATACTTATAATGAAAACAAAAGCTATTTGTGCAGTGTCTTAATCAGAAATGGTGATTTCCATAACTCAAAACTTGTTTCCAGTTATCCATGTTGGACTGTAATCAAACCAAAACAAAATAAAAGATTGAGTTCCTAATCTTCTGCCTCCTTTTCTTTTTATATTAAACAAAACATAGCCGTTTAAAAAATTTAAATTTGTGAATTAAATCGTTGATTTAAAGCATTCCATAACTGTACTTACAAGTATACAAATCTCCCGCCATTCATTTTTGTTATGAATTTAGTGCGACCATTTCTACTCAATTAAGGGGCATAACTCTATCAAAATCAAAATGACAGCAGCTCGTTTTAACACATGGAAATAGTTTCGAAACTTCAGTGGAATAGAAACAACACGATGAAGTCTTTTATTGTTGAACAAATCTGTTATGTGCTGATCCTGTTACTGTTAATACCAAAGTGTACACAATGTAAGTAATATGTAACAAAACGTACTGACCTACTATGACAAAATGTAATATATAGTAAGATACTGATAATCAAACAATTATGGTTAAATTTAGGGAGTTGCAATCGCAGTAATAGTTTTGTCCTACTTATAAACATTATTAACGAATGAAACTAGTATTTTTATTTGACCGAGCAAAATATGGTGATAAAAAAGAAATAAAATAAGGAAAAAATAAAATAATGTAAAAGTTAAAATTTGTTGTACTGAGAATGCAGTGTCAATTATGATGATTGTTAACTAATACATCATTACATGTCCCGAAGGCACCAACATTCGTGATATTTTCGAGAAATGTCACCTATATATTCTCATTTTTACCAAACGTTTAATTTGAAAATATAATATAGTATTTTAGTGAACTGTCAATAGAAATCAAGAAATTAAATCAGTTTACAAACTGATTTAAATTTTTTTTTAAATTAACAAAATTTAAATGCATGCCCCTTTTCAGCGTCTCTTCATACTAACTGATAGACTTGAAATATATCATATTACAAATTAATGCATGGAATGTGGAAGTCAGTCAGTCAAGAGATACAGAAAACCTTGCCAAAAAATAGTTTCAGTAATCAAACATCACTTGGTTAACTTTAACATGTAACAGGAAAGTAACAAAATGTATATTGGTATGTATTGAATTTGTATATAATCTGATGCTCACTTGCCTTTAGACATAAAAACAAGTTTTATCTTATTTTTCTCATTGCCCCTCCTGCTGTTGTTTCTAAATCCTTTTGTCTGTCAACAACATAGTATTCACACATTAGATTTTTGTTTAAAACTATTTAGATAAAAATGTCAAGGGCCTTTGACTACCCAAACTTTAGAATAGTAAGGTTACAGAGAATGTGTATGTATATACATATACGTGTGTTTGTGTTTGTGTTTGTGTGTATGTGTGTGTATATTATATATATATATATATATATATCATTATTATTTTGTTTATCTTTAAAGTAGTTTTATATACATACAGATATACTCAATATACATAAGAACATGATTGTTTTGTTGTTTTGTCAGTTTAGAGAAACATGACATTCATAATGTCTGTTATGGGTCATAGATTTTTACTGAATATTAATAAGAAATTTAAAAAAAACACTTAAATTCAAAGAACCCAAATGGTGTGCCACATAGTATTATTTAAGTATATAATGTTACATTTTTATTTGTTTTTTAAAAATTTGCAAATAAATAACCAAAAAGTATTAGACAGAGGGAGCATTTGTACACAGCCAAATTTAAAAGTGGAAATACTATGATGAATACACAGGACATTTTATCAGAGGAAATGCCATTTGTCATATATGTGTATGTGAGTGTGAGGGACTTGGCAAAACAATAATAAATAATCTAATAAAAAGTATTACTCATAATACTGCACTTTAAATTTGTTTCTTTCTTTATTTTTATGATTTTACATGAAAGCAAAAAGAAAATTACACTTTATTATAAAGATTATATTTTATTATAAATTTTAATAGTCAGTTTTATATTTAATGCATTTTTGGCTTGCTTATTATTGTTATTTAAAAAGTAAATATAATAATTAAATGAAAATAAAATAATAAATATGTAAATACATAATTATTAACACATATTTTTGAAATTATAGGTTTACACATTTTTTATAATTTGTTGTTTGTTATTGTGAAAAGTGTATAAAAATTTCACATTTCTCTTGGTATATAACAATATTATTACTGCATGGTGAAAAAGAACCCCCAAACAAACAACAGTCTTTGTTTTAAGCTAACTGTAGAGCATAATGAAAAGTATTTTCCAAAAAGAAGAAAAAAAAAATGGTGTTGCTTGTTCTGTAATGGAAACCAGTTTCTTTGGCTGACTTCCGTATTTCAAGTATTATGTATTGCATTCTTCTAATTTTAGAGGTAGCTAAAAAAACAAAAAAAACCCCCACTAAAAGTGTTAAAAAGCCCACTGTAAACATAAGATAATGCAGGAATTGCAACTGCATTGATCCAGTCTGACAGTGGAAACTATCAGATAGCTTGAAATTTCGTTATAACACACTCACACACACACACACACACACACACACACACAGATACAAAAACTGAAAGTACATGCCTAGGTATTGTGACTTTTTAATAATAAATGCAAAATGTCTGCAAATAATTAAAAAAGAAAAGAGAAATGTAAACATACACAAATACTAATATGAATTCATAAGAGTGAATGTGTGTGTGTGCACAATTAGCTTTGTTGAAGCATTCTATTAATTTTTCAGTATAATTTTAACCATTATCTTTAATAATAAACAGCTAATATCAATTTTTCTTTCATTATTCTAGCATATCCTACAGATAATCTTTTGTTTGGTGCCAAGGATGAAGATTTGCACTTGGAGAATGTAAATGAAGGACTTGGACATGATGAAACAATAACTCATCAGGTACAAGTGGATCATCCCCCAGCACCTGTAAGTAATGGTGGACAAAGCTCGGAAAATGATGGAGACCGTTATTCACTTCCACATCTTCCAAAACTTGTGCTGGAACCAAGTGATACAAAACTCGAACCAGCATTGCCTGATTCCAGTAACAGATCAGAAAATCTTGCAGAGGTACAACTTAGCATTTCTGAAACAAACAAAGCTGAAGATAAACAGACTTATGATGGCAGTAAAGATTCCATCCATTTTCCAGCAGTTTCAGACAACACAGAAACAAATCAGGCAGCTCAAACTGGAAATGTAGATGAAAAACATTTTGTTTTACCACCACTCAGAGATGATGATGATGTCATAAAGCCAGAAAACAATGATGAATATGCAGATGTTCATCATCCTAGTAATCTACAATCTAAACCTGATCAGGAATCTGATAACGTTACTCCAGATGTTTCACAGAATCAACCACAACAACATTTTCAGGAAAGCATACCCAAATTGCCTCCAGTGCAAAATGTTGATGACACAGGATCAAATCAGGCAGCTGGAACTGGAAATGTAGATGAAAAACATTTTGTTTTACCACCACTCAGAGATGATGATGATGTCATAAAGCCAGAAAACAACGGTGAATATGCAGATATTCATCCTAGTAATCTCCAGTCTAATCCTAATCAGGAATCTGATAAAGTTATTCCAGATGTTTCACAGAATCAACCACAACAACATCTTCAGGAAAGCATACCAAAATTGCCTCCAGTGCAAAATGTTGATTACTCCCACCTGAATGTAGCAAATAAAACAGATGTTAGGCAGAATCTTAATGAGGGAAATGTTATTAGTAATACTGGAGGTGAATATTCCATTGACAGGAAGAATGATGATGATATTCATCCAAATTATGATCATCAGATAAATAATTATGTTGGTCAAAATAATGTTAACAATAATCTAAATGATAATAATCGTGTGAATATTAACAGTAAACTGAATTATTATGATCATCTGAATGATAATGCTCATCAGGATGATAACAGTCATCTGAATAATAATTATCATCAGAATAATAATGATCATCTAAATAATAATGATCATCTAAATAGTAATGATGATTATAATTTGATTGAAAATAACCAACAAAATGATAATAACCAGAATGACAACGATCACTTGAAGGACATTCAAGGTTACAACGATGCTGGAAATTTAGGACAGGATGTTGCTGATGCAAACTATGATCTGCCAGCTGTTAACAATGATGACACCAGCCTTGATGAGAAGATTAATAACATGGGTAATATTATTTATTTATTATTTATTTATTTTATTATTATTTGTTTTTAAATTTATTATTATTTTTTTAATACACAAAAGGAATAATCTGTAACCAAATATAGATGTTTGGCTGCTTTTGTACTTTTCTCTGGATGATTATTTGTGTGTATTGTGTGTGTGTGTGTGTGTGTGTGTGAGAGAGAGAGAGAGAGATATAGCTAGTATATTTTAATTTTTGATGAATTGTTTCAGTAGGTGCATAATTTACTTAGAAACTTTCTTCTAGAAAATATATGGTGAGTCTTTGGTAACACAAAGAGCCTAAAGGTGTTTGCATACTTCCAGTTATCATTTTGTTAGCTAGTCTTAGATAATAACAGAAAAATAATACAGTTACAAAATGTCCTTCAAGGTCTCAAGGACTTGCATTAGCTCTACAGTTTTCTTCTACTGTTTTATGTTCCTTCAAATGTTTCATTAAAACTAGTTTAAAGTTTATAAGTACAAGCCTTTTTTTTTTTCATGCTAAAGGTTGAAACTTTTTTTTATATAACTAGATATATACTTTAAATGCATACCAAAATATAATGTTGGGATTACGTTTATCAAAACTGATTTTAATTATAACTAAGATTCTAGCTTTACATTATAATGATTATTAAAATATTTTTGTTAATTTTATTTATTTATTGTTTTATTTATTTATTTATTTATTTATTTGTTTGTTTATGTTTAATATGTATATTTACAGTTTCTGTTATTTATTTATTATTTTATTCTATTTACTATGCTTGATTCAAAATGTGAAAGTGATGTGATAAATTAATGAAGATTAGGGAAAACAACCCACATAGATTTAAGATTTATTAAAATATATACAGTACTAGGTTACAAAAATAATTTTCTTTATTTAAATTTATTCCATTGATTATAATCTTATCATCACATAGCACAGACATTTTATGCTCTCTCACCTTGCATTATACTGTTTATAAAAAGAATACTAGTTTTTGGCAGCAAAAACTGTGTATCAGAATGCACAGAGAAGAACAGATGAAAAAATAAAACAAGGAATCAGACAAGACTTTAAAGTGTTGAACCACATTTTAAAAAATGTTTTGTAACATGTCTGTTACTGTGTATGATGTTGTTATTTAATATCAGAAACCAAATATGTGCATTGAGACTTTTAATAAGAATGAAAGTTTAGGTGGACATACTTCATATAATATTTAATCATAAGAAATATTGGTGGTTTCTTCATAGGTGGGTAGGGGTGTGTGTGTGTGTGTGTGTGTGTGAGAGAGAGAGAGAGAGAGAGAGAGAGAGATATGGAAAATGCATGCACCATTGTACATGTATTTGTTTATACATGTGAAGCTGGGAATTAAGTTACATCATTGCCTATTTGTTTACATGTATGGATGTAGATGAAGATGATGAGGATGTCAATGTTGATGAAAACGTTGATGATGATGACTGGTATTACAATGGAGACCATGGTAAGAACAGCAGACAACTGAAACTGTTTGCACTATTCTGCAATACAGGGTGTCCACAAAAGTAACCGAACTGCAAACTTAAATAAAATTAGATATTAAAAATAACAAATTTAATTCCATCTTTTGTGTCATTTTATGTTATCTTTTGTACTATTCATTTACTTCTGTCAGTAGTAGTCTTTGGAATGAATTTTTGTTCTTCGTGATTGAGACTTCTGTTTTACCGCGACGATGCTGTCTTTTAATACTGTTCATGTTCCCATAGGCGTTCCATGTTCTTTCTCTTGCAACTTGCTCTCCAGGCAGTTTCTTTCTGTAATGCAATAAAGGCAGACGTTACACCTGAATCTTTTCACTGATCTTATTGGTTTTGTTCCTACGTCATAGCTTGATTCTTATTCAGCATGCACTACTGGACTCTCCATGGTTGACTTTGGAAACTTGCCAAAAAGTATGTTGCATGTGTTGTCAAAAGGTGTCATGATTGTATCGAAGTTCAAGGTAGACATTTTGAACATTTGTAAATACTAAATATACAGATTAAATTTGTTGTTTTTAATATCTAATTTTATTTAAGTTTGCGGTTCGGTTACTTTTGGGACACCCTGTATATCTGCATTTTAACCACATTCATAATAACTGCATGGATTTTCATTATATTTATTTTAATACTGAACTTATCATCATACTAGAGATGCCCTTCAGTGGTTGGCATGATATTTTAGATAACAGACAACTAAAGCTGTTGCATTGTTGCATTTATTCTAGCTTTGTCTGTCATATACCTATTTTTGCCAAGTTCTCAACATGCATGGCATTTGTTATTTTTATATTTATTTAGATCATTATTAAGCTGCATATCATACTAGATATGGTCATCGATATATCTCTTCAAAATGGCAGAAAAATTTGAACTATTTAACATTTATTTATTGGGTTATTTTTTCATGTCACTTAGACATGTTACAAATGTTATGACATCTGATATAAAACTGAATTTACTTTCACGAGAAATGAAACATATTATGAATATTGTGACATTTGGCATCAGACTAAATGTGTTTCTTTCTCACAAAATGAGTCGATCACTTTCATTTTTTTTTATTTAGTGAAAATTCCCATTCAGTTAGTAGGTCTCTGATTTATCTAGTTTTGACCACCTCAGTTAAGCTTCATGATGCCAATATTCAGGTCAACCACTGACCACTTTTGTCTAATTTATGTGCTTTCTATAAACTGTTAATATGATTAATTGATGTCCAGTTTTTGTCAGATCTGTAGATGAAAACTGACTCGGTGCATAAATATTTTCTTTTTTCATTAGTCTTAATGATAGTGCTAAAATAATATAGTCTCACATTAGACAAAATGCATGTAGTATTACGTTCTTATGTAACACAGAACTGATTTAATATTTAGATTATATCATATGACATAATCACTAATAGTAATAATAATAGTAATAATAATAATAACAATAATAAACAATATAACAAAAATAATAACAATAATTTTTTATTATATATATATATATATATAAAACCATGAAAAATAGACATTTCATGTTTTACATATTACTTACTAACTTTTCCTGACATATAAGTTAAGAAGACCTGTTATCAGATGAAATCAAGGACCCAGACCAGTGTAATAAATCTTAACGGATATCTTAAATACATTAAGAAAACAAAAATTTGTTATTCTTTCATTTTGAAGAGTTTTAACTATTAAAACATATGTCTTAAGGACTTGCTGATTGGTTGTTGTTTGAAGTCGTGAATGGATTGAAAGAGATCAGAGATAAAATCTTAACTACAAACAGGTTGAATCCATGCATTAAAACATTAAGTCTTTATTAGTTATGACACTGTTTTTTTTGTGTGTTATTTCTCGTTCTTTTGTGGATATGTTTTTTTTTTTGTTTTTTTTAAATTATTTTGCTTTCTTGTTTTTCTCATTTCCTCAGTTTTGTTTGAGTTTATTTTTCATTTTTTTTCTGTTTTGTTTTATTTTTGTTTTTCCCCTCCATATCTGTAGTTCTGTTTTGTTTTATTTTTCTCTTCCTTTCTTGAGTTTTGTTTTCTTGTTTTTCTCTTTATTTCTTGAGTTTTGTTATCATGTTTTTCTCTTCATATATTTCTTCAATTTTGTTCTCTTTTTTCTCTTCATTTCTTCAATTTTGTTTTCTTGTTTTTCTCTCTATTTCTTTAATTTTGTTTTCTTGTTTTTTCTCTTCATTTCTTCCTTATTTATTTTCTTTTTTCTCTTCATTTCTTCAGTTATGTTTTCTTTTTTCTCTTCATTTCTTCAGTTATGTTTTCTTTTTTCTCTTCATTTCTTCATTTCTTCAGTTTTGTTTTCTTGCTTTTATCTCCATTTCTTCAATTTTGTTTTCTTGTTTTTCTCTTCATTTGTTCAGTTTTGTTTTCTTGTTTTTCTCTTCATTTGTTCAGTTTTGTTTTTCAGTTTCTTCAGTTTTCTTTTCATGTTTTTATCTTCTCTTGTTTTTTTGTTTTGTTTTCTTTTTTTTTTTTTGAGAGTTAAACATTTATCAACCAGATGGCGAAAAGAAAAACTGACCATCTGTCTCGTTCTGTACATATAACCAAATCTACATAACAAATATTCCTCTGTTTTAATTATCCGGTGATGTGGGTGATAGCACACCTGTGTCCACCTGTGTAACAGCATGTCACTGGAGAATAGCAATAAATAACACACGTACAAGGTGACATTTAATAAAGGATAGTTAATAGAGACACATATACCTGCAGGACCACTGATAAATTATTTATTTGTTGAGTTAACGGTTCTATTCTGTTAATGTATGTGGGATGATGTTGCAGCATGCTGTCAGAGTACAAATACAGTAAGTATTTAGGATTTTGAATTTCTCTTTCTCTCAAAATGAATATTTTGTTCAGAAAGTAATCCATTATTTATCTTCCTTAATAGACGTTATTTCTTGTTGAACGTAGATGCTTTTGAAAAAAAAAAATAATAATTAAAAAAAAATCTTTTTCACAGTCGATGGTTGACCAGCTCTGTTTATCTTTCAAATGGTTGTAATGTTCTTTATATTTAACACACCATAAGTATTTGCTTTTCTCTATATGTCAGTGGTTCAAGATTTCTATTTTAAACGCACTTCAGATACATACATTTACTCAACCATGAGAAATATCTTCGAAATGTTTCTTTTCGATGGTTGTTTTTCAGACCTTCAAATGCACATTAATACTGAAGATATTATTTGTAGACCTTTGCCTCTTCGCTGTTGTTATTTATTAGACAATTTATTCTGAATCTGATAAACAGGCTCTGCTGTAGCATACTAGACAGCTAATATTTCTCTATTCCCAGGCCTGCCAGACATCTTAATTGGAAAAAAAAAAAAGACAAAATAACTGTCTGAAAAACTCTGTACAATGGCTCAAAAAAAAAAAAAAAAAAAAAAGCCCATGTTTACAGTTTTAATGGCAAAATAACTTGAACTAGTAACATGAATTTCTTAAATTGTTAAACACAACTTTGTTAAACTTTTTTAACTATATTACTTTTTTTTTTAAAGATTTTAATATCTAGATTGATATGGTTATTATTATTATTACTAATACTGCTGCTGTTACTATTCTTATTATTATTTCTATTAGTACTACTACTACAGCTACTGCTATTATTATTATTAATATTTGTTTTATTTTATTAAAAAATAAATAACTGCTCAATAACAGTTTTGGCAAGGTAATAGAAAATTACACCACATAAGGCCAAACAAAACAATTCCTTAACTCAACTAAGCTTAGTATTTCTTAGTATTATTATGCATATTATCAATAACAATATATATGTTTATATTATATAAACTTTCATCCATTGTTTTGAGGAATAACTTTTCTTTTAATAATTTATTCATCTGCATTGGTATTTGTTGTGTGCAAATTCAACATCAAAAACATAATTTTATATAAATCTGTATTTTTTATTTTGGTATTATTATTTTTTAATTATTATCATCATTATTATTAGTAGTAATAGTAGTAATTTTTAATTTTTTTACATTTTTAATTTTTTTTTTTATTTTAAAAAAAACAATATTTTTTAATACATGACACAGTTATCACAACTTTCTGACTTTCTCTCTCTCACCCCCTGACTCTGACTCTCTGTTTCTGCCTCTTTTTTTCTTTCTCTCTTTTTCTCTCTCTCACCCTCTCTCTTTCTTTATTTTTAATAGTGGAGAAACTTTTTTTGTTAGAACTTATTCTTAGGGCTTATTATGTGTAACAGTTACAGGGTAACAGTTCACATTTAGTGTAACTTTAAACTCAGAGGACACAGTTATTTGTCACAAATATTTTTTATGTTGCATTTTTATTTTTATTATTTTTTTATTTTTTTATTTTTTTAAATTTTTGAGAAAGGAAATAATAATAAAAAAAAACCCAGAACTTATAACAGATATGTATATTTTTTTTTTTTTTTTTTTTTTTTACACGTTTTCCACATGCTTGCTCATGAAAAATGTAGTATGGCAAAAAAAAAAAAAAAAAAAAAAATAGGTTACCTTTTTTTTTCTTCTTCAGTGTGAGAAAGTCACTTGATATTTCTTCGTGTTATACTGATTTTTTCAGCTTTCGATTAAATTTAACAATTATTTCCTTTTACAAGCTGTTTCACTTTTTCAGTTTCAGTAAAAATGTTTTTTGCCAAATCAGCAAAAATATATAATATGTTACTGCATTTGTTTTGTTTTGTTTTGTTTCTCATAAACAAACAATTCAATCTTTTTTTTCCCCAGTGTATGTTCCTGCCATATTTACAAAACCCATGTTTTGTTTATTTTACTATTGTCTGTATTATTATACTGCATGTCCATTGTGCATTCATTATTTTCAGCATTTGAATAATATAATGTTTAGATTTTACAAAGAAATAAGCATGTAATGATTTTAATATTAATAAGGTTAACTACATCTTAGGCCAAAATTAAGTTCAGAGACTTATTTGGAACAAGAAATAGTGCATCTTGCATATTGTCAAAATTAGTCTCCATTGCTAAATGTTTGATATGCAAGATTTATTAAAATTTTTAATAATAAACATATTATTGGCCAGTGTGGATTTTGCTAAATTTTATAGTAGCAAATACTTATCACTTACTTGAAATATTTGTAACACAAACATCAAAACATTAAAAAGTTAAAAAAAAAAAAAAATAATAATAATTAAATAAAAAAAAAAAAAAAATGAAATTAAACAATTTAATAATAATAATAATAATAATAGCTTAATTATGATGTTAAATAAAACTATTATTGTTGTTGTTGTTGTTGTTGTTGTTATATTCAGTTTTTAAAAATATTAAAAATTAGTCTATTTTGTAATGCAACAGTTTTTGTTTTATTATTTTATTATTATTATTATTATTATTATTATTATTTTAAAATTTTAATTTTTTTGGAAAATGGAAAGAATTATAAATGAAAAAAAAATGAGGACAGAAGCCAGTTTGGAGAAAACATTTATGATAGTGGCCAGAAATGGAAAATGGAAAGTTTTAAATAGTTTTCTTTTAAGTTTGAAATGGAAAATGTTTAAAAGAATGAGGACAGCAAAGTTCTCTTTATAAGTTTGGAGAAAACAGTTCTGTTTTGACTTATTTCCAGCAATAGTTTTTCTTTATAAGAATGATAATAGTTCTGTTTATATAAGTATTATTTAAATAGTTTTCTTTTATAAGTTTTAACAGAGAGTAATAGTTCTGTTTTATAAGTATTATCTTACAGCAATAGTTTTCTTTATAAGTTTTAACAGAGAGTAATAGTTCTGTTTATCTTAAGTTTTCTTTATTATCTTAACAGAATAATAGTTCTGTTTATTTATAAGTTTTAACAGAGAGTAATAGTTCTGTTTTATAAGTATTATCTTACAGCAATAGTTTCTTTATAAGTTTTAACAGAGTAATAGTTCTCTTTATAAGTTTTAACAGAGAGTAATAGTTCTGTTTATATAAGTATTATCTTACAGCAATAGTTTTCTTTATAAGTTTTAACTGAGAATAATAGTTCTGTTTATATAAGTATTATCTTACAGCAATAGTTTTCTTTATAAGTTTTAACTGAGAATAATAGTTCTGTTTATTTATTAACTACAGCAATAGTTCTGTTTATAAGTATTATCTTACAGCAATAGTTCTCTTTATAAGTCTTAACTGAGAGTTCTTTACATCAGTGTTATCTGAAAGTGATAGTTCTCTCTCTCTCTCTCTCTCTCTCTCTCTCTCTCTCTTTATATATATATATATATATTCACAGTGATAGTTATTTATGTAACTGTTAACTGAGAGTAATAGTTTCCTCTAGGTGTTAAGTTAGAGTGATAGTAACCTATGTAAGTTTTAACTGAGAGTGATAGCTATTTGTGTGTAAACCTAAGCGTGATAACTGTCAATGTAAGTGTTAACTCAGCAGAATATTTATCTGTAAATGTTAACTGAGGGTCATTGTTCTCTCTATAAGTGATAACAAAGCAGTAGTAGTTCTCTATATAATCTGAGCGATAGTTCTCTGTTTAAGTGTTAACTGAGCATTAGTTTTTCATGTGTTAACAGAGAATGATAATTCTCTCTGCATATGTAAAACAGTGATATTTCTCTGAATTAGTGTTAACTGAGTGACAGTTCTCTAAGTAAATATTAACAGAGGAATAGATTTCTATGTAAAGTGTTTAATTGAAAGCAATGTATAAATGTTAACAAGGAGAATACTGGGTATTTTGTTGTATGTTTTTTTGTGGTTTAATTTCAGCATTTGCAGGCAAGAACAGTGATGGGGTGTTCAAGGAGGACGTAGTGGAGTACAATATAATGAAGAAACACGTGAACACTCCCTCCAGCATGGTTCTCTTCTACACCTGGATCATCCTCATAGTCCTCATAACTGTCATAGCCGTGTCTGCTTTTAAGTACCGTTGTAAAGTAAGTCTTTACCAATTACGCTGTTTATTTAGTTTTTCAAGTCATTTTAACATCAACAAAACCTTTTTTTTTTTTTTTTTTTCTGAACTAGTCACATTAGGGATGCATATTTTCCCCATTTCCTTAAAAGCCACCAAAACAGTTCCAGTTATTTCACTGTTGTCAGATTTAGGTAGTTTTTATTTAAATTTCAGGAAAATGTTCAAAAGTCAATGAAAGTCACTGAAAATCATGTTTTGTTGTTTACCAAAGTTCTGTTCTTCAATACCAGTATTTCTAGCAGAGCAGTATTTTGCAACAATTCCAGTTGTCAGTGTGTTTTAGTGACAGTCATAGAGTAATCACAGATGGGTGCACTGAGTCACACATATTTAGACTCACACCTAATTCTATGTGCATCTTACCAATCATTATTGCTCCCGAGAGGTCCATAAAATCATGAGGATCGGATCTTAAAAAAGTAATTAAAATGTCAGTATATATCTTTTGAAGTTTAGCATGGCAGCTAAATGATAGTGAATCAGATATGTATTTCTGAAGAAACCTGATAATAGAAAATTAAAATCAGTTATATATGCATTTTGCTTTATATTCTTGAATATAATTTATACATAAATGTTTTTTTTTTAAATGTGGGCACTCCTTTCCACCCTTGTCGCATTCAAAGAATATTTGATGAGGTTAAGACAATAACTCTTGTTGTCATTTCTTAAAAATAAATTACTAAGCTTGCCTGGGTACTAGTACAAACATTCGTTACTAATTTACATGTAATTTACTGGTATCTTTGTTTCTTTTTAAAGGTGCTCAATACATTTTATTAACCCGAAAGTTAATTTTGATCACTCGAAAGACAAAAACCTTTGTTATGTTTTGGATAGAATAAACTAGAATTTTCGTTCTGCATTTTGAATGTTACACAGATAAATTATATGTTTAATCATTTGTTTCACAGGGCAGAAATCTCGTGAATGGGTTCAAGTCTAGTGTGAGAAATGGAGCACACAGATACAATGATGAAGCGGAGAAGAAACTTTTGGAAAATGTTTATACCTGAGATTTTTATTTATTTTTTTCACTTTTATCTGTTTTACGTAAATAATTTCACAACGTTACTTTTATTTCTTTGATCTCTTTGAAGTGTTCATTTTCTGATAAGGAAAAAAATTCTTATCATCTCTAATATTTACCTTTCTTTTTACAATGGTATTTTAACAGAGATCTAGTTAACTGACTGCAGTTAACAAACTAAAGATTTCTTTTTGCATACAGGTTTTTAATTTTATAACAGATAATTTAGTCTTTGTGCATTTTTGGGTGAAAACATAACTGATACAGTTAAATGATTATTGAATTTTAAAAATAAATACCTGCCTTTCAACTATTGACCTTGAATATCTGTTTGTGCCTTCAATAATGCAGGTTGTGTGTGTGTTTGTTTATATGTATACTTGTGCACGATCCTTTTTGTATTTGTTAAGCTATATTATCAACATATGTAACTGATAACTTTACATATGGGTGTTTTTTTCATTTATGTAATAAAGGCTACATAACAGATGAATATTATTTAACAAAGACTGCAGCTTTTTTGTGTTACTCCACTGGAATTTATAGAATTATTTACTTGTATTCCAACAATACACAGAAGAGTCAGGCTATTTTGTGACATTTTGTGTGTTAAATTAGTGTCATTATTTTTACACTAGAATATTTCAATAATCATTTTGTGATTGCTTTGGTTGTTACTCTAGAACTGTCTTTTCTTAAATGGTGTTTATGTTTCAAGCAATGATACAATATACACATGCTTTATATATGAATTACATTTGAATCATGCTTTGTTATTGCAATAAAGCACACTAAGCTTTAGTATTTGAATCATGTTTTGATGTGATGACGGTTCAGAGTTCTGTTGAACTTGTTTTAGTGTATAAATTGTGATTGATTTTTTATCATGTCGTTTTAATTTTATTTGTGTCATCAGCTGTTTTTATTATTTACATTTTTGAATTACGTTTTATCTGTGTTGTCATTTTTATATGGAATTTGGTATTTTCCACAACATCAGTTCTTTCTTGTCTATAATTTTATCTTTTTAAAGCAGTTCCTAAAATATTTTAATACTGTATATGAATTATCTCATTTCTTTTCCTTTGTGATATTTTGATTTCATTTATCTGCATTTATTTACCAAAAGTTTCTTTAGATGCATTTTGTTAATACTCTTTCAGTTGGACCTTAAAGATCTTAATACTTTAAAATTAGATTTTAAATTTGTTTTATTTTTATAAGTTTTAACAATTTATATTTACTTAATGTCATTTTGTTTTGCTTTCAGATTTTTTTTTTTATCAGAAACAAAAATATATAAACCATATTTTCATCATTATGATGTGTATTTTAAGAGATCAAAGTCTTCTTAATGTATCAAAATATAAAATGTTTTTTTAATATACATTCAGCCTGCCTTGTCCATTGGTTTATGGCTCCAGGAACTAACAGCACAAATAGTGCAGATGTGTAAGATATTCATAATGAATGATATAATACAGCCTTATACATGATCATAACTTGAAACCCCTTCTGTGAGTAGTATTAAAAACAGCTAAAACACACTTTAATTCAGTATTATAATATACGTTATGCCATCATAAGAATAGAATTTACTACATAACAGTTTAAATTTTATATGTGTATTTTATATATATGATAAAAACTGTGAATGTCAAAATATGCAGATAAGACAGGCTGATTGTATATATATTTATACCTATATACATTGCTGAATTGGAACAGTTCTGTATCAACAAAACTAAACCTGTAAATCAAATACAGTATATGATACTGTTTGTTTAAAAATCTGATGGTTATGTATCTGTTTATTCTGCATTTTAAGTAGAAGTACCACACAGTTCATTACTTAGTACTCAGTGAAAAACAAAATGATTGAATGTCAACCAGTGAATTCTTAAATATTCTTCAATAACTACCTGTGTTTGTTATTGATAACCAATATATATATATATATATATATATATATATATATTGTTTGTTTTTCACTTCTTTTCTTCTTAATTTTGAACATTTTCTAACATTATTGTAGTTAATTTAAGCTGAAAATAAGCAAGTTCAGTTTTTGTAAACTGTGCTTGGTAGGTCAGGTTCAAAGATCAAAATATATTATTTATTAAAACAACTGATAAAGATTTGAGTAAATAACCAAAAAAAAATACAAAACTTGGTAAATCAAAATTTATTGAAATACAATGGTGTCAATATTAAATATAATAACATATTTAAAAAACAATGCTAATATGTATTTAATAAAACTTTTTATTTCATTAAATCAAATATAAAGCAATGAATAAAAATTTTTAACAAACACTTTAAAAACAGTTTGTCAAAGTAGGCCAGTACTTATCCTAATTATTAAATAATACCCATTTTAAAAAAATGTATTTTGTTTTGCTTTCAGAAAGAAAACAATTTTTTATATATATAATTTTGAATAATTTGGCCAGTTAAAATTTGAATTAAAAAAGAGTGTTATAGTGTTAATAAGCATAAAGATATTAAATATTGCTTAAATGTATTTGTATTAAACTGTTATTATTATGCAGTGTTTGTTTAGACTATCTTTCTTTTTGTTGTATTTGAAATATAGTAATTTATCAAACAGATATAACAAACAAAATATATTCTGTCATACAAAAATTAATCTATGGATGTCTTTCTTATTACAAATGACAATCAAATGATTGTGAAAATTCCACTCATATATAAATATATATAGATATATATATATATATGTATCTATATACATATACATATATATATATATATATATATATATATATATATATATATATATATTTTAAAACAGATCTACATTATGTTATATTAAAAATAAAGCCAAACTGATATTAAGAACATGAATAACTTAATACATTTGTTTTAGTTTTCAATATATACACAAGTTTCATAAAGTCCCAAGATCTACAATTTTGGCATTTATTAAATACATTTTTCATTCAATATATATATATATATTACAAGATGTATATTATCAAATAAGGTAATATTATAATGATATTTTGCTTCCTTAACAATAATAAACTAACATTATTTCTCTGGAGTTGCTGTTGTTAGAAATATGGCTTTTCAGTGTTTTGTTAGCTGTTAAAATACATTTAAAAAGTTGGTTTTTTTTAAATACAGATTCATGCTTAAATGTATTCATATTAAACTGTTATTATTATGCACTGGGGTTTAGCTGTTAAAATACATTTAAAACTACTGGTGGAACAGTCTTTACTGATTATAATTAGCTGGACAGAATTAATACTAGTTTAGTTCTATGTATATAAAATATTAACAAATATTTAAATAAAAAATAAATAAATAAATAAATAAAGGGATCGTTATAGTGGAGATTTTAAAAGTATTATAATGAATGAGCTTTGTGTGTGTTTTTTTTAATTAAAACCTCATTTTTCATTTCATATTTGATGAATTATCCTGTCCAGTATTTTAAAAAAAGACTTTAAAAATGTCTCATCTTTGTGAGATGTTTAAATTTTACAATGGGTTCTAATTAGTATTTTCTTCATTAGATTACAGTATTGTAGATAATAATTATTATTTTTAATATTTGTTTATTACATGTAATATTGTGTTAGCATTAACAATGTAACTTTTAATTGTTACACTGATGTCACTGTACTTAAAATGTATATTTCCTTGGTGCTACCTAGTAATTTTTTTTTGTTTGCGTTTTGGGGTTTGGTCTCTGGGTTTTTTTAATTTACAAATAACACATAAATTTATGTGTGTATTACTAATAAAAATCACAGTTGATATGAACAAACAAAAATAGTCCCAAAATTAATCTCTATTCTGTCTTTGGACATTTTTTTTACATATAATAATTTTTATTTTGTTTTACATTTTCCTATAAAAAAAACCCCACTTTTCTTGATAATTCTGTAATAACATAACAAATTCTATACTAACATCAGTGAACTGAAAACACTGCCTTTTGTAAACAATTGTGTTCTAAAACAATTATATTTTAAAATGTCAACTGTTATAAAATCATCAGTTGTATTATAAATTAACTGATCATGACAATGAAATTAATGCATCATGCGACATTAAGATGCATTTATATATATATATATATATATTAATCATGTATGTATCTTTCTGGTTTTTTAATGTGGGTTTTGTTGCAGGCAACAAGGGTATTTTAACTTGGGAGAATATTGCATTATAAACATATTTGTGGGTTATATTTTGATATGGAATAAAAAAAGGTTTCAAAAAAATTCATATATGCTTGTGTTTGTCTTCTCTTTTTGGTACATAAATAAACACGTTTATATATTAGAATCACTTCATTTATATCTTAAATGTATATATGTCAGAATTTCAGAGAAAACCAATCTATCTTTATTACTATAAAATCGTTTTGTATTTTCTCTAAACATTATTAATTAAAGTTCAGAGAAGAAAAAAAAAAATATATATATATATTGTTATGATGGATGTCTGAGAATATAAATTATTAATAGTGGATAATAAACTGTATTTAAATGCTATGGTAGTAATAATGATGAATTAATTGTCTTTGAAATTTATGATATCTGTAAATGACTACAGGACTTTATTTTATACAAGTCCAGCTCTTGATAATGAAATACAATAACCAACAAAAAAAAAAAAAAAAAAAAAAAATATTGTGAAGAAGAGATCACAAAAACGAATTGATAAGTAATGTTGGTTGTTAGGAATGCTGTTTTTAATTTGTGCCACTGTTAATATAAACATGACTACGTTTTGGTCGGCAAACCTCTCAGAAATTAAAACTGACATTCTTGTGCCAAAACTGGTTTCACCAATTACAGCTAAATTATTTGTTGTAGTTCTTGGTGCAGGTCGAAGAGTTAATTACTTAATTTCTGAAGTTAGTGCCAGATTATCAATTTCCACATCCACGTTGTTGCTTTTTTATTTTTATTTTTTACGGGTATTTTTTTAAGGTATTTTTTTTTATTGTTTTTTATATCTAGTTCATGATTTTTTGTGCTTCTTCGCAACGTTTAGTAATACAAAACTATATTTAACATAATATACATAAATAGACACACACACAAACACACATAATGGCTAATTTGTTTCTCTTTCTTTTTTATGAATATGCATAAAAAAGAAAAAATGCTTCTGTTAATTAATAAAATAAACTATTTATATTTTCTTTTCTTTTTTTTCGGGGGCAAGTGTCACATTCAGTGAAATTAAAATAAATTAACTGTCTACATCTGTGGGTTCGTAACACGGTATTCGTCTCAACCACTCGTCAATATCGTAATGGATCTTTTTGTATTTCTGAACGTTGTGTAAGC
>CM022679.1:9579668-9599668 GCA_012295275.1 Chrysomallon squamiferum
CCATAAACAGATATTTAATATTTCTCGGGAGTTTAAACGATATAAACTTTAAGCCACTTATATCTATTTCTAACAACTAAATTAGCTTATATTCGTTTCTGACTCTCTTATGTTACAGTGTACATGATCATAAGACTGACAACCTTTTATTTTCATGATCAAACAATAGAAACTCGCTCTTCAGTGGTTATTTGCACAAACTATAAAATAATGTCTTCGTCAGGTTTTTAAATCCATATATACGCGAACTATTTAAAATAGGGAAACCTCTTCACTGAAAAAAAACAACAAAAACAAAAACAAAAACAAAAACAAATAACTATATAAATAATGGAAAACTGAATAACATTATTTGTTAAATTTGACCAAATATAATAAGGTTCATTCCAATGAAAATAAAAAAATAAAGTTTTCTTCAAATTATTTCCATATTTTAAATATAACAACTGGTTTGTTTAAATAACTGCACTGATGTTAGATATTTAACCACACCTTTTCAAATGGATATTTTTGTATTTTGTTTTTTTAGATTTATAAATAGCGCATATCAGTTATTATTTCACACACACACACACACTATTAAACACACAGACACACGGGACATTCACCATTCCATTCATCTGTCTTTAAAGTTATATATTAAAAACAAAAACAAGAAGAACAAGAAGAAGAAGAAGAAAATAAACAAACAACAAAAACAGACAAAAAAAAAAAAAAAAAAATATATATATATATATATGTATATATATGTATGTGTATGTGTGTGTGTGTATGTTTTATTTGTATCTATTTAGTGATTAGTATTTATGTTTGTAACGATATCTGGCCGTTTATATTAATAATATTTGATAGCATTTATCTCGTATATTATATACATTAACAAAATCAAAGTAATTTTTTTGTTTGTATGTTTGTTGATGTTGTTTGTTTTCTTGTTTGTTTATATATATATATTAGATTAAATCGGTGTTTTGCATTTCAGTAATTCAGTAGAGTATATCTTTGATCTTAGATTGAAAAAATAATATATCAGTGTACTTGTATGCGAGAGAGAGAGAGAGAGAGAGAGAGAGAGAGAGAGAGAGAGAGAGAGAGAGAGAGAGAGAGATTCTTTATCTATAATGATGACCTGGTGTAAAATGAAATAATTATATAATTATATGTCCTTGTAAAAAAAAAAAAAATAATAAAAAAATAAAAAAATAATAAAAATAAATAATAATAATAATAAAAATCCATTATTTTATATTAGCGTTGTTATTAATGAAACAGTGTCTTTGTTTCCCAGTGCGTTATCGCGACATTTCCATTTCACTGTGACCGCAGGGGTCGGTGAGGCAGGCAGTTAGCGGTGTGTGTCTAATGTCGTGCTTCTCAAGTGTACATTAGCTCGGATGCTGACTGTAATTAGTGACACTTCGCACAGAAGTGAGCCGGTCCGGTTTATCCATTAGTGGAGGATGGGGGTGTTTCCATTACTTACAGAGGACCAACATTTTCAATATCCCCGAAGTTTTTTGAACTCATGTTATGGGATCCCTTCGCAAGCTGTAATGACGTTTGGGGCGAACGTCTTCTTCGATGGGACGGTTTTCCGTGATAGATTAACTGTAAGATAAAATAAAAAAAATAAAAAAATTAAAAATTAAAAATTAAAAATATTAAAAATAAAAAATTTTAAAAATAAAAATTGATTGAAGCAGTATGAACTAAAATCGCTTCTGGTGCTTCTCCTATGATTTTGGCCCTGAAGCTTAAAATTTATTACTTTCATAATGGATTGCTCCTGCATATATATATATATATATATCATTGACAGATATATGTATATGTATGTATATATATGAAATAAAATTCAGTTACAAACCAGATAACCTCTAGCTTGATATATAGATGCCACAAAAAAAAAAAAAAAAAAAATTTGATTAATGTTTGAGCAAAATATGCATGGCATTTTGTCTTATTATAATTATTTTAAATTTCTTTACATCTAAACATTAAATCAGTATAATAATACTCTATTCATGCCTTATAATAATTAAATAGACTGATATACAAATAAATAAATAAAAATAAAGTAATTAATTATGACAGTCATGACTATACTACTAATATTATGGGAAAATAATAAATAAATAAAAAAAAATAAAGGAAAAAGTCTACGATTTGAAAAGCGTTGTAAAAAAACAAGTGCACTATTTACAGTGTAAAAATATTATTATTATTATTATTTTTTTTTTTTTCACATTAGAAACAACAACAAAAAGTTGGATATAGGTGATCGTTTCCGATGATGTTTATTATTATTATTATTATTATTATTATTATTATTATTGCCGAGGTCAGGGTAGTTATTTCTAATAAATTTACCATTAAACTAATAAAATTTCAGCTACACAGCTAAAATAATAATAAAAAAATAAAGTGATAAGAAAGTAATTTAATTTGTTTTTTTTTCAATTTAAGAAAGAGAGAACTGGCAAACCATAATCGTTCTCAATTATTGATATTAAAATAATTGCAGCTATAAAATTAATAAAAATAGAAGTAAACCAATAATAATAATAATAATAACAATAATAATAATAATAATAATAATAATAATAATAATAATAATAAAAAAAATTAAAAAAATTAAATATTTTTAATAATAAACAACTAAAGCAACGAAATACAAAAGTTAATTCTTATTTTTTTTTTTTTTTTTTTTTTCAGTTTAAGAAGCCGAGCTGTGGTGAAACGTAATCGTTATCGAAGATGTATCAGTTTTTAAGACTGCCTACGAGCTGCCCTTGCTATCTCTCTGATTACAAGGCGGTCATTAAACCAGGACAACCGAGACTTGACGTCTGCTTTCAAATCACCCGAATATCCCGCGCCTTCCGGTTCCGAGCTATCGTATTCCTGCGCCACGTTATTACCCATCCATCACCCCGTTGGCCGTGTAAAGCTAAACCAAGCGAGCGAAATTCATTTGTGTACCCGACACGTAAATGGATTGTTTCCGATGTAATTGAAGACGGGCGCATTTTTCAGAGATGGAAACTTTTCAGCGAAAACGTTATTACAAAACGAATCACAATATATCACGAGAAGTGTCAATTAATATAAAATGTATTACTATCATCCTTTCTTTCTGCCTGTGTTTATTTATTTATTATTATTGTTATTGTTATTATTATTATTGTCATTTGTCATTTGAGTTTTTAATAATTAATAATGATGATTATGATGATGATGGTGAATACGGCAATGATGATGATAATAACTGTAGATAAATCGCGGACACGGCTGCAGAACAATGTTTTTTCTATTATTTATTTATTAATGTATTTTATAATTTATATTTATAGTTAAAATATAACTAAACAGTTATATATAATGTTGAACAAATAAAAAAACAGAAACAAATAAACAAACAAGAAAACAGAAACAAATAAACAAACAAAAAACAACAACAACAAAAAACCCCACACAATTCCAACCACCAAACAAAATCGCATGAAAATATATATAGAATCTATTAAAGCTTTCCGTCCTTACAAACGCTGGTTTTTGTTCCTATTACTATGGAAACAGAAATTTGACATGACTGAATGCATTGACACAGCATGAATTATCCCCCTTTAAGAGGCAGACGATAAAACGATATTGTTTTCTTTTATTCTGAATAACAAAAAAAAAAAAAAAAAAAAAAAGAAAGAAAAAAAAATAATAATATCAACACTGCTGTTTTTAGCAGAACAACGGAAATTTAAAAAAAAATAGAAAAAAAAAAAAAAAAAAAAAAGAAGAAGAAAAGAAGGGGGAAAAAAACAAAAAATATTGCACTGGGCGGTACTGAATCTTGTCGGAGCTACATTTTACTGACATAAGAAACTCGGCGACAACTAAAGCGGTAGACGTCAATCAACAAACCACGCCTCCCCGTGTGTGCGTTGAGCTTACCATTATCGATGCAAGGATGTTTATTCTTGGTAACTGGATCACGTATTCATTGATATGTAAAGAACATAGCATGCGGCACGAGATAGAAGAACGATAAACCGGATCACGGCATTATTCAGGGGTTGTTAGGCTTCCCAGCGAGTTGCTCCATAGAATCTATGGGCTTGGCGGCCATTGATTGCACGAGTGTTTTACGTGGGAGATAAAAAGCCAAGTGGCTGCGGGGCTGTTTGTGAATAAGCTATGGAATTACATAGATGTTGACGTGCGTGTGAAATATTCCGTGCTGGGCTGGATGAAATGTAGGTCACAGCTCTTAGAAGGTCAGCTGTGTGTGTTACGTTGTGATTTATGGATTTTTCGGAAATACTTCGTTTAATTCTTGTGGAAATTTTAAGGTAATAAAGAAAAACAATTTTTGACAACTTTCTCTTTCGTATTTTTGTTAAAAAAAAAGCAAAAAAAAAAAAAAAGAAAAAAAAAGCGCAGCATAAATGAATTGTCTGTCAAGTCGACGTATGATTTATTTTTATTACGTAAATAATAGTATTTTCTCATTTTTCGAATAATAGATATAACTGTTAATTTATTATTATTATTATTATTATTATTATTATTATGTCATTAATTATTTCTGTTTTCTGGGGTTTATTATTTTTTATTTCTATACTGTAGTAAAAAAGGAGTGTAAAATGAATTATTTTCGGGCAAGCGATGCAAGGAAAAATCTTTCAGCTTTGTTTTGTGCAGCTGAAAGACTTAACAGATTTGCTGACTCGCTCAAAACCTAGCAGCCATCTTTGTTAAGCTGCCTGAGAGAGAGAGAGAGAGAGAGAGAGAGAGAGAGAGAGAGAGAGAGAGAGAGAGAGAGATGTTATTGACAAACTATAAAAGGTAATAAAAAACGAAAAAAGAAAACAGAATAAATAAACAAACAAATAAATAAAATAAGTGAAGGTCACTGATCGAGTAAAACAGTAAAACAGTAAAGCAGTAAAGTGCGCTTCAGTATACTGAGTACGGGTGGGTGGTATCAAATAAAGCGTGTTTCGATTGACAACGTTGTGCAAGGTGTCACCAAACCACCCAAACAAGCACACGTCGACTACGGATGAGTCATAGGGTAAATCTTTCGTGTTTGACCATTCCAGCGAACATGAGAAGCACAAAAAAACAAAAAAAAAAAACGTGACCCTTAAACAAAAAAGTAAATAAAAATAAAATAAAATAAAATAAATAAAAAGAAAACAAATTTAAAAGAAAAAATAAGTAAATAAAATAATAATAATAATAATAATAATAATAATAATAATAATAATAAATATTTAATATATATAAAAACTATTGATACTAAAATTACACTTTATAATAAAAAAAAATGTTTCTCTTTTTTTTTTTTTTTTTCTTCTGCATTAGTAAATATTTGGTCACCAAATTTAAAAGTTAATTGAAAATTAAAATAACACAGATAAGTTATTAATATAAATATGTAAGCATGTAAAACATTTTAGTTTTTTTGCTGTTTATTGTTTTATAAAGACGTCAAAACTGTTGAAACATTTTGAATTTTATATTATTTTTTTTTTTATTATTATTACATGTTGTTTAAATGAATAATCTTATGTTATTTTGTACATAATGCAGACAGAAAATGTAATATTAACACAAGTTCTAATGAATGCAAAGTAAAAATAATAATTCATCAATTACTGATTCATTTAACAGTATTTGAAATATAGTTATAAATAAATAAATAAATAAATATATATATATATATTTATATTTTTTGTTGAGACGTTTGACTTATAATAATGAGGACATAGAGATATATTTTTTTAAATATCTAATTATAAAAATGTAATTAATTAAAACAAAATAATATAAAACTTAGAAATACCCGACAACTAAAAATAAATAAAAAAATAAATAAATAAATAAATAAATAAATAAATAAATAATAAAAATAAAAAAATAAATATTTCTTTTAAACCAATAGAATTATCATTTATATATATATATATTATTATATCACGTTCAATTTTAATGAATCCTATTTATCGTACTGCTGTTAATAAAACTTTGAATTACAAACTGTTAACTAGTGCATTTACAGTACACAACGGTGTCAAAATGTTAAACGCGTGCGAAGTTATTTAAAATTAGTTCAGTGTAAAAATAATATAATGTAACGTAACGTTATTTAATGGACTGTTATGTAAGGTTGTTATATAAAGTAATGTAATGTAGTACAGTAATACATGTTTTTGTTTATTTATTATTATATACTGGGCTTTTTTTTTTTTTTTTTACAGCATTAACAATTTGTATTTATCATATTAAAACATCAGGTAAAAAAAAAAAAAAAAAAAAAAAAAAAAAAATCAACAACAAAAAAAAAACAAGACAAAATACACCGTTGATATAAAAGTTATTATTCTACAAAATGTTAGTTTTGTTAGTATGTTAGCATCAACAAGCAGATTTTTAAAAAAAAGAAGAAATATTGTAATAAGGATAGAGAGTGGACATGTAAGTTTGTCTTACTTTTCTGTTTAGGATATTTAAAAAATATTTATTGGATAATGTCCCTATTAACGTGATTTCGGCAGTTCTGTTATAGCAAATTAGTTAACTGATTAGTAGTTGTGTAGGTTATTTCAGGTGATTATTTTTGAGGTGTAGGAGTTTGTACTTTTTAAAATTATTGTTAAATGTGAAACTAATATAATTATTTAATGGAAATTTTTGTAAAAAAAAAAAAAAAAAAAAAAAAAAAAAAAAAAAAAAAATGGAAAAGAAAAAGAAAAAATAGGAATATATATATATAAATAAAATTTATTTATTAACAGTAATAACGCTACTTGATAACTGATATAATATTTTAGAACATACACATTTATTTGTATGTAAAATAACGTTGCTGCATAATTGAAGTAGTATTTAAGAACATTTATTATACGTGAAATAACGTTACTTGATAACTGATGTTGTATTTAAGTATATACACCTATTTATTGTACGTGAAATAACGTTACTTCATAACTGATGTAGTATTTAAGAAATACACATTTATTGTATGTGAAATCATGTTACTTGATAACTGAAGTAGTATTTAAGAACATATTTATTGTATGTGAAATCATGTTACTTGATAACTGAAGTAGTATTTAAGAAATACACACATTTATTTTACGTGAAATAACCTAACTTAAGAATTTAAGAATTGAAATAGTATTTAAGAAATACACATATTTATTGTACGTGAAATAACCTAACTTAAGAATTTAAGAATTGAAATAGCATTTAAGAATTACACATATTTATTGTACGTGAAATAACCTAAAAAACTTAAGAATTTAAGAATTGAAATAGTATTTAAGAATTACACATATTTATTGTACGTGAAATAACCTAAAAAACTTAAGAATTTAAGAATTGAAATAGTATTTAAGAATTACACATATTTATTGTACGTGAAATAACCTAAAAAACTTAAGAATTTAAGAATTGAAATAGTATTTAAGAATTACACATATTTATTGTACGTGAAATAACCTAAAAAACTTAAGAATTTAAGAATTGAAATAGTATTTAAGAATTACACATATTTATTGTACGTGAAATAACCTAACTTAAGAATTTAAGAAATACACATATTTATTGTACGTGAAATAACCTAACTTAAGAACTGAAACAGTATTTAAGATTATATGCATATAATAAATGTGTTAAACTTTTCTGTTTTCTTTTTTCCCCTTAACTCTTTGACATAGTGAGAAAATAATATTATATTTACTGTTACAACTTTTATTTAGAAGTACAAATGTATATAAAAATTATCAGAATCCGAAAAATATATACTAATTCTTTCAATAAATAAATAAATAAATAAAAACAAAATTAAATTGAAGAAAAACTAAATATATGTGTGTGTGCGCGCGCTTGATTATATATATGAAACAACACATAAAGTAAAATCGCAAATAAATAATAAAAATAAAAATAATCATAATAATAGTAATAAAGAAAAAAAATAGAAAAAATCTCTTTAAATTACATGATAAATATAAAATATTTATACTTTTATTTACCGTGCCATTAATAAAAACGAAAATGATATTAAATAATAATAATAAAAAAAAAATCACATAAAATCAAATCACACACACAAAAAAAAAAAAAAAAAAATAAAAAAAAATAAATATACAAAAAATAATATTAATAAAAAATTTTAAAAATAAAAAAGGAGAAGAAAAAAATAAAAAAATAAAAAAAATAAAAAAAATAAAAAAAAAAAAAAAAAAATCTCTTTACATTACATGATAAATATAAAACATTTTTACTTTATTATTCCGGTGCAATTACTGCGGATCGATAAAGCTTTAATAAAACTAAAACGGTTATCGAAATATTGCTATTATTTATATAATAAAACATTAATGATTTGATATATGTATAATTATATGCACTGTAGGACACTGTGAATAATAGCCTAAAGGTAGTTTTATTATTTATTTATAATATTTAATGAAATATTTATTCTACAAGAATTTGATTTCAGTTAATGGAATATTAAATAATAATTTTATTATGTACAATTATATATATATATATAAATAATTAAATCATGTAAATAGTTTATACAGTATATATAAGGTAAAAGAAACTATAACGACGGCGTCTTAATAAGAAATTCAATATTTTTGTCTACCTTATTTTTGGCAAGAAATACTACACTTAGCAATTAAACATTAAATGCTTTTAAGTACACTGTATTCATGGATTGATGTAATAAAAAGGTTATAATCTGAAATACGTATTTTGTGACTAGAAATAAAGTTTTGTTTGTTTAACAAAAGTGTTTGACAAACTGTATTATTGTTATTATTTATTATTATTAATGTTTATGTTATTATTGTTATTATTATTAATGTTTATGTTATTATTATTATTATTATTATTATTATTATTTATGCTCATGTTATCTGTTATTATATATATTTGTTTAAATCTTTCTTGCAAAACTGAATGAAACTAACAAAGCTTATTTTTATAGATATTTAATTATTTTATTAAACTGAATTACGTATATTATTTAACAAAATTTAGTGAAAGTAACATTTCATTATATATATCTAACACCAGCCTTAACTGTTTATTGTTGATTTGTACAATAATGTATAAAATTGTTAAAAAGTGGTGTTAAAGAGACAAAATTTGTTGTGAAATATTAGCTTTGTTTAGGGTTATATTTTAACTTTAGTTAAAATAAAAAATAAAAATATATATATATATATATATAAACATATAACTAATCAAAACCAAATATAATAATAATAATAATAATAATAATAATAATAATAATAATAATAATAATAATCATGATAATGATGCTAATATTAATAATGACATTAATGATAAAGAAACGTTCTGACAGTTCTGAAGAAAGAAAAAAAGAGCAACAACCCCCCCCCAAAAAAAAAAAACCCAATAAAAAATGAAAAAAAGGAAACTAATACTGATATTATTATCAGACGATAAAATAAACATGATGCCAATAAAAAGCAATAGACAGGTGATAAATGAAGAAGAAAAGAAGAAAAAAAAAAGAATTTTATTTAACAACATATTCGGCCATGTTTGATCCACAGTTACCTGGCTTTGTTATAACCGGTAGTGAAATGACCTCATTCAGAATCGGGGCACCTGTCCAATACTGGAATATTTTGGGGGTTTTTGGTGGTGGAAAAAAAAAAAACAGTTGCTGACCAGTAACCTAAACTCGAAGCGAAAATACTAAGATATTTCACCTACGTATTGATATATTACTGTCGTTGATTTAAGGTTAACAGAAGAATTCAGTAGATTAATTTGCAGACAATCAGTTTGTTCAGTATTAATAAAAGAATTGAGTAAATCTGGGTTTTTTTTAAAATGTTAATAAAAAACTTCAGTATATTAAATTACAGACAATCAGTATGTTAAATGTTAATAAAAAAAAAAAATTCAGTAGATTATATTGCAGACAATCGGTATGTTAAATGTTAATAAAAAAAATTCTGTAGATTATATTGCAGACAGTTAATTTGTTAAATGTTGATAAAAATTAGATTTTTCTTCTTATTGTTATTTACAATAAGATAAAGGCGCTGTTCAGAAGTAACCGAAAATTCCATTCGCGATCGCAAATTACTGTAATGTGCGTCATAGTATTACGTATTTTCTTAGATATTTCTGTTACTATTTTCTGAGATATTTTTGCACGTATTATCTCACAAATATCTGTGCCAATTATCAGATATTTTCTTTTTATTAAGAGTTCATTTTTTTTTATGATTATCCTGAGATATTTGGTGCGTATTATTTAAGATATTTTATACGTATTATCTAAGATATTTTTCTACGTATTATCAGATATTTTTGTATTATTATTGTTATTTTTTATGTATTATACGATATTTTTGTATTATTGTTGTTATTTTTATACATATTATCTAAGATATTTTTTAATTATCTGTGATATTTTTGGACATACTATCTGAAATATTTGGTCCGTTTTATCCGACTTATTTTGTATTATCTGATATATATTTTTTTTAATACGTATTTTCTGAGATTTTTTTTAGTACGCATTCTCAGATTACAAAGTATACATGTCACTCTGCAAAAGCAATAATAAAGACTTAAAATATCAAAAATATTTTATTTTCTTTACACCGGAGCTCTCTGATCGATGGTGGAAAAAAAAAAAATAAAAAGAAGAAATAGCTGTGTTTCTTCAATACACAAGGCACCATGAAACACAAAGGGAAACTATCTTGTTTAGTAATTAATTCATGAAACCAGAACCATGGAAGATAATAAAATAACCCATACACGCTTGACATCTTATTAATACTAATAGCTTCATTAGCGAATTTCAAAGACGTGTTTTGGTTTTAAATTACCAGCTCAAAGTGCACAATAACCCGTGCAAGTTGTGTTGTTGATGTTTGTGTGTATTTATTTACTTTTTTAGATTTTTGTTTTTAATTTTTTGTTTTTTGTTTTTAAATAAAAAAAATTATTTCATATTTCTATTAGTAAAAGGAAATAAATAACAAAAAATAATAAATAAACATACAAAAAAAAAAAAAAAAAAAAAAAAAACAACAAAAAAGACTAATATCTGATTTTGTAAAAAAAAATGTTTTAATAGAAAATGCATATGTGATATTTTTAATTTTATAAATATATGGTATTCAGCTACATATAAATCATATTTTGTATGTTTGTGTATGTTGTATTCTTCTTTAAAATATATTTCTTCACACATCAGTCAGTATTTATTTATTTATTTATTTATTTATTTATTTATTTTCATTCATTTTTATATTTTTGATAAGCCTTTGTTATCACGTCCCCCCCCCACACATTCTGTATCAGCTGTTATGATACGAAGTAATAAAAATATAAAAATATATTATGTATGTTAATAAAAAATTCAGTATGGGACTATGTTTATTGACAAATTTCTTATCAGGTTTTTGTTTTTTGTTTTTTTTACCCAGTCTCTGGATTTGAATTACGCTAAATATACGATAACGGGTGTTTTTTCGTAAAATACTTCACGGCCTAGGAATATTTCAGATCATGAATTTTTCTGTTGCTTGGTACTGTAATCCTTACTGAGATTTCAGAACGGTGATTCCACCATTTTCCTAATGTTAATATTCTGTATGAACTTTTTTGTCCTTGTTTTTTTTTTATGTAATTAATTTCAGTTTATGTCGGTAACTATTTTAATTAAAATACATTAACAAATAAATGGTTAATCAGTGTGATATTAATAAATGTAATAATGATTAAGGAAGTAGTGTTTAATTAAATTCTATGTAATTGCTTTTAATTATTCGAAAAGTTGTGAAAACCAGTTCAAACAAGTATTAAGATCATTTACAATATTTCTGCAATAGATATTTTGTAATGTTGAAAAAATATTAACAATAATATCTTCATTAATAATAATAATAATAATAATAATAATAATAATAATAATAATAATAATAATATAATAAAAAATAAAATAATAAAGTAAAATAATAAAGAAATAATAATAATTTTAAAAATAATAATAAGATATGATTTCTTTGTAATTTAAGACGATCAAAAATTTGGTATGATGTTTGAAGTCGACTCTATCTTTTCAGTAAAGAAATAAAATTATAATGCCAACATATAAAATAAATAAAATAAATAAACTTCTGGGATGTTTTTCTGAGTGCACCATTAGTTACATACTGAAATTCAAAATAAAAATAATGCAAATTTAAATATAAATAAAAATAAAAATACAAATACAAATACAAATACAAATACAAATACAAATACAAATACAAATAATAATAATAATAATAATAATAATAATAATAATAATAATAATAATTGTAGCTGATGTTATTATATTAATATTATTATAATCACATAAATAAATAAATAATAAATAATGATTTAAGTTACAAGAAGACAGTTTATTTAAAATAATAAATGCTAAAAATAATAATAATAATAATGATAATAATAATAATAATAATATTATAAATAATTATATATATATATGTATGTAAGTATGTATGTATATATATATATATATACACACACACACACACACACAGAGAGAGAGAGAGAGAGAGAGAGAGAGAGAGAGAGAGAGAGAGAGAGAGAGAGAGAGAGGTCTTACTGCGTTTTATATAAAAAATAAGGTTTTAAAACAGACTGATTAGATGATCGTTCTGATATTAAAATGACTCGGCTACATCCGTGACTCGACAAATTTCGCATAATAGAAATTCGAGCCGCACCTGTGATAAGGGCCGGAATTACAGCTGTGTTAGAGGAAACCCGAAACACCATGCCACCCAGCTATTGAGTCACACCGTGTGAACTTCGCAAAGATCACTGATGACCATAAACGACAGCAAATAACCAGCGTAATTAATTATTTTAAATTTGTGTTTCCTGCTGTTCGAAACTGGTTAAAAGTGATTTGACCACATTCAGTGAAGAGGCTGAAGATAGTTTTTTTTTTAATTTTTTAAATAGAATATATTCGGGCGATTATTTATTTATTTATTTATTTATTATTTTGTTATTTCTTTTATTTTATTTAACGTCATGATTAAACTATTATTTTTATTACATTTGTTGTTGTTGTTGTTGTTGTTGTTATTATTACTTTTCTTATATATATATATTAACTTAAATAATTATTTTGACTCAAATGTCGAAAAATACATGAAGATTAAAATAAAAAGATATGCTAATTTTAAATCACCGTTAGATAAAACAGCACTTTTTTCTTTCTTACACACACACACATACACACACGCACACACGCACACACACACATATCTTTGTTCAAATACAATACCATTTAGAATTATAAACAAACAGACTGATAAAAAAACGCTCGAACTCACAAACACACAACACAGGACCAGAATCGCCGAGTTATCTTGGATCTATCACCGTTCGTTCATCTTAACTCATATTATTATTATTATTATTATTATTTTTTTTTTTTTTTTAAAGGAGGATGCAGTTTTTCAACACGGCATCTATTTCCACTGTGTCAGACAGCTAAGCCCAAGGTCGTGACCCCGCTGACACGGCGGCCATTGTCTGAACTCGACTGGGATCAGCGTAACAAGACAGGGTTAACTGTCTATTGTTCACGTCACCTTTCTTTATGTTACAGTTCGCGGATCCTGCAAAGCATGGCTGTTTGCTTTAAGAAACAATATACTGAAGAAGAAAAATATTATTCTGAAGAAAAAAAAAAACCTTTTCAAGATATTTTTTTTATTATTTTCTTTTTTTTTTTTTTTTTTTTTTTAGCAGCGATAAAAATTATTAAAGTCACTGCTGCTATAAATTGGTGTGGGTTTAGAAAAAGGAGGAAATTAAAAATAATATATAAATAAATTTTTTTTATTACTGAATGTCGTTTTATTCGTAATGCTGTTTTTAACTGCAGTGTTAATACTGTTGTGTATATGACAATAATAAATTATTTAACTAAACATCTGTTGTTGTTGTTGTTGTTGTGTTTGTTTAGCTTTTTTTTTTTTTTTTTTTTAATTTGTTTTGTTGAGTATAATGTTCTAACAAAAGAAAGCCAATACATCAATATAAGTACATGAATAGAAATTCAGGTATTTCTTTTCACGCGAAAAAAAAAAAAAAAAAAAAAAAAAAAAAAAAAAAAGAAAGAAAAAAAAAAAAAAAAGAAAAAAATACAGCTTATTAATTATATTTAATTATCAGAGTGATTGTCTTGCAAACACACACACACACGGAATAATACGGAACAAAATAAAAAGAAATAAACAAAACATAAATAAACAAACAAACAACCCATGCAGGCAGTTCAACTCTACCAGTGTTAAAATAGCTAAAGAGTTATCTTAGCAATTTACCCCTGAAGATTTTATCAGTTCTTTCGATGCAGCGGCTGAACTTATACAGAAACATTAACACATTTTCTACATGGCATTTTCTTGCATAACGTTCACACTCACTGTCTCTTGCATGATCACAAAATGAAGTTTTTTTTTTTTTTTTTTTTTTTTTTTTTATATCTGTATCTTTTTCTCAATGTCACATACTTAAACTCGCGGGAAAAAAAAAAAAAAAAAAAAAAAAAAAAAAAACAAGTTCAGAAAGTGGAAAAATTGTCAGTAACAGTATAGCTTGTACTCGTCTTTCAGCGAAATTCCTTTGCTGGCGAAAGGTTTAAGTTTGGCGCTTAATGTTTATGCCACTACAACAGCTTAAAGTATGTCGACATATTCCAGATGTCAGTTTAGTACTTTCGTATTAACCTCTCGGTCTGTGATCTGTTTTTCAGCTCGTGATATTACTGGGGTGTGTTCGCGAAATTCTATCTAGATTAAGTAACAGAGAACAAAAACATGTAGGATAATTTTATTATTTAATTCCTTGTCATACCGATGAAAGTTAATATGATAATTATATAAATAATGTATGTAAATATGTATTTGTGTGTGTTTGGTAAGTAGATACGTAGGTATGTGTATACGTATGTACGTACGTATATACACATACGTGCGTATGTATTTTTATATGTGTATGTATGTATGGACGTATGTACGTATGTATATGTATATATATATATATATATATATATATGTACGTACTTATTTAAGTATGTGTATGTAGGTGCACATATATATATGTATGTGTATCTATGTATGTATGTATATATATATATGTATGTATGTATATATGTATGTATGTATGTATGTGTATATATGTATGTATGTATGTATATATATATATGTATGAATGTATGTCTGTCTGAATGTATGTATGTATGTATGTATTAGTTACGACAAAAGCGCTCGTTTCTTCACTGTCCCACTAGGTTTTCATGTTTGTCTTTGTATAAACACACAAGCTGACAGTGTGTTAGCTAATACACTTTAATATGCTACAAATGGGATTTGTAGTAAATTGGGAGTCTTCTTATTAACGTTAGATTTGATGGTTAAGGAAATTACATTAGACGAAAATTGAATACCTTTCAAAACAGCTGAAACTGCAATGTTGTGGTAACGTAATGTCTTCACTCGTCGAAATTAATGTGAAAAATAAATACGTCTGGTTCAACAGAAACGTAATGAATTATTCTAAACAGTCTGTCTGTCTTTTTGTCTGACTGTCTGTCTGTCTGTTTGTTTGTCTATCTATATACCTATATGTCGTTTTTTTTTTTTTTTGTCTATCTGACCATACATCCATTCATTCATTCATTCATTCATTCATTCTTGCATCGATCATTCATTAGTCCCTGCAACCATCTCCATATCTCTCTGTCGTCTATCTATTTGTCTGTCAGTATGTCGTCTTTATATGTATATGTCCATTTCTCTCTCTCTCTCTCTCTCTCTCTCTCTCTCTCTCTCTCTCTCTCTCTCTCTCTCTCTCTCTCTCTCTCTCTCTCTTGTCTCCGTCCGTCAGTCATTTCGTTCATTCATCCATCTCAATCGTCTGTCCGTTTTGAGTTTCTCTCTTTCTGCTCGTCGACACCTACCTTTTTTATCAAGGCAAAATTACCTTTAATATTTCTTTATATGTATCGACAGAGAGTTGAGAGAGCGAACACTGTGTACTATTAGAAAACTCATCAGACATTGCTTCCGTGATCAGTTTTTCTGACTGCCTTGAAGTCAAGTACAGCAAACACCATTACAGATCGGTAAAACCGTCCTTCAGGTCGGAGTAACACATAGTCGGAGGTCACTGTAACATGGTTTAATGCAAAGGTTGTTGTGATTTCAGGTCAAAATGACGTAATTTCAGTGTCAGGGTAACATACGAATGTAGATAGATAATAGTCGAGAATTTCCCTGTGTTGTGATTGGAGGAAATGTGTGTTAGTTTACTATTATCTGCTATCATATTTTTTTCTGTTGATACGAATTCATTTGTTTATTGTGAATTCTTAGCTGACACTGTGAAGAAATCATTGCATGCATGAGGCTTATGTCTGATCAGTCTGCAACAGGTTTTTTTTTTTTTTTTTTTTCAGCAAGAAGAGTAGGCCTACTTGTTGAATGCAGAATGTTTCACAAAACACGATAATGTGCATGTTCAAAAGAGATGTAAATAGATGAAATTTACTTTACAAATGAACAAAATGTTTAATGTAGAGCAATTCATAACAGTGGTTATGACGATGGCGAAAATGTAAGTTCAGCTAGTCAGAGCAAAACCTGTGAAATGTAATAAACGTGCGTTAAAAACCATAGACCATGTTTCACAAGAGCTAAGATAAACATGAAAAATCACCGCAAATTTTCTTAACTCTTAAAGGTAGTTTAGAATAGCGTAGAATATCGTTCTAATGTTCTTGTATTATTATTATTATTACTATTATTATTATTATTATTATTATTATTATTATTATTATTATTATTATTATTATTATTATTATTATTATTATTATTACTATTATTGTTATTATTATTAATGTCGACATTACCATTACTGTTTGTTTCAACATTTCGAAATACCTTTTTGCAGAAACTGAAGAAAATTTTGTACGGATACATTATTTAATAGAAGATTGGTTTAGGCATTCATTGCTTTGTTGCTCTGTGACAATAACGATGTTAATTACTGCGGATATGGCCAGGCAGTCCCCTGCACAGTTTCAAAACCGTTAATCCCAGCCGCAAGTTGAAAATTATTGATTCCAGGACCTCGACAGTAAACAGAGAACGGCCTTTGTTTAGTAATGTACAATTAGTGGGCATTGTTAAGAATATGATAACAAAAGGTTTTAAAGGAATACAGTGGTTTTCTGTGTGAGTTTTTGTCTCAGTACAGTTAGAGTCACGGCTCGTTGAAGTGAATGTTAAAAATTGTAAAAAAAGCTTTTTTTTTTTTTTTTTTTTTTTTTTTCTTAAATTTATTATTATTGTTATTATTGTTATTTTTGTTGCTATTGTTATTATTATTATTATTATATTTATAAACCCAAATAAAATCAAAATTAAATAAATAATTAAATTTAAAAAAAAAATGTAGAGACAGAGAGATATTCAGAAAACACAATAAAAGGGGAAAATAATAAAAAAATAAAATAAAATAGACAGATAGATATTAATAATAATAACAACAACACCACTAACGACAACGATGATGACGACATTAATGTTCATCATCACAAATAAACATCATCATAAATAAACAAATAAAAAAGAACAACAAAGTCAGGTTGTTATCAACATGTCAGTGAAAATATATTTGATGAGACAATTGCATAACAAAGTTTGATAAAAAGTAAAAGTTTTCAAGCTTAAACGAACAGTCAAGTAGGTCACAAAAATACGTCACAATCATATTATGTACATAAATCATATTATGTGTATCTAAACATAGTGGTTATGACGTAACCTCTCTTTCACGTGTATTTATATATAATTATACATATATATTTTATGTACAATAGTTATTTAAAACATACGATAGCTTAAATACGTGTGGTATTAATTCAGAAGCGGAGATCAGTTAGTTGAAAGGTCAGGTATATTAGATACAATCAAAAAAATGTTCTTTGTATTATATTTTAAAGAAAATGAACACTTTTTTTTTTTTTAATAATTTTAAGTATATATTTTAAAAACTATAAAAGAAAATTTATTGTATCTAAGCAAGATATTGTTAAAGGAATACTCAGACCAAACTGTTAAGATCTGAAAGAGTAAAAAAAATTTAAACAAATTAATATTCGTTGACTCTAAGCAGCTTTACTGTGTTTCGAGCCCAGTTCTTTCTGCTGTGTTATTTTCAAGAAGTTACACAACTGAAGGAAACGATCTAACTGTGCCAGTGTTTGAAGAAGGCAGTAAACTCAGGTGTATTCTGATTATGCTCTGAATGTTTGAGTTAGTTTGCAGCTGTTCATATAAAAATGTTTATGAATCACTGCAAGATGGTGGAAAAAGCCGAGAAGAAACAAGAAAATAACCAAAGTTCGAAAGAGGCTGGTGGTACACTGATACAATGTGTCAATAATATTCATTAACAAAATTACACAAATCATATTAAAATTAAAAACAATAAAAAATAAAATAATAAATAAATAAATAAATAAATAAATAAATAAATAAAAGAACAATTAAAAAATAAAAAAAATAAAAATAAAAGAAGCAAAAAATCTCCAAGCTATTGGAAGAAAATATTTGTGTACATTTTTACAGTTGACTAATTTAAAATATTGTACAATTTTTTTCAGAGTAAATACGTCTTTTTAATCACACATTTACAACAAAGAAGAGTTTTAAAAACCTATTATATTAAGTTTATACTGTCTATAATACTCATATTAAACATTAATACAGATCAAACTTTGTTGAATATCCACATTTTGGTCTGAGCATTCCTTTAAACAATGACATACACTAGACAAAACATTCTGTGGCTATCATGTATTCAACACTCATTCGTTTTTTCTTAATAATAATAATAATAATAATAATAATAATAATAATAATAAAAATAAAACTTAATTGTGCGCATTTGTCATAGAATAATGCATTTATTTAATATTTAAAAATTCTGATTTACATAATCTAGCTGGCCCGTAACCAAAAAAAAGAGCATGCGCTGGAAAGATGGATGATCGAAGGATCTAGATAAGTGGAAAAAAAAGAAAAGAAAAACAACTGAAGTGTTCCTTTGAAGTGTTCCTTCGAAGTGTACCTTTGGTGAAAAAAAAAAAAAAAAAAAAAATTAAATATATTCTGCATACTTCCACTTATATTCTATTATTTATTTATTTATTTATTCATTTATCCTTTTTATTTTTATTTGCCATCAAATATTAATTAATAACGAAGAATAAGAAACAAAAGAATTCAGCCTTAAATTTTCTGGGCGACGCCATTTTTCTTTGATCGTGACGTCATTGAATATATATTATTGACAGAAGGGAACACTTCAATAATTAACCCAGTCAACACTTCATAACGTACTTGAACGAATTGTCTTTTACAAGCAAAACAAAAAAATCCTGTATTTTGTACTCGAGGAAAAACAGCTCTACTGCTTGTTTCTGTGATGAACTGGGATACAAACCAAAACCTACCAAGTGTTCGTTAAAGTCAAAGTTACTAACAGCTGTGAAAGAGAGGTGACACTAATGTTGCTACGTGGTTACTGGCGTGGTTTAAGCCGCAGGATCAATCCTCTCTAGTGCGCCAATTAGGTTAATCCCCGTTCCAGCCATTTTCCACACTAATGATTTAGTAAAAAGTACTGATATGTGTTTTTCTGTCTGTGGTAAGGTGTAAATAAAAGATTGCTTGCCGCTAAATGAAAAACTGGCGTTGACACTGCATAATTTAAAATGAAAAATGTGATGAAAAAGGCATTCAGTAAAATATTTCTTTCTAATAAATCATAAAAAGTATCATACTATAGCAATAATATTTGTTAGTTTTTCACCCTCCATCTAACAGTATAAAGAAAATGTGTTAGCTGTT
>CM022679.1:9602168-9612168 GCA_012295275.1 Chrysomallon squamiferum
AGAAGCAAAGATAATGTCATAACCATTACTTTCCAGCAGTAGGCACTTTAGTTTGCATTTTCGAATCACATTTTCAGTCACGTTAAATTTTCACAGACAGTTTAATAAATCCTTCATGAAACACAGAATATCTCACAACCTTTTTTTTTTTTTTTTTTTTTTTTTTTGTTCTCTCTAATCATCTGTTATATAACCAGAGTGTACACAAACCTGATCATTTCTGTTTTTTTTTTTTTTTTTTTTTATGAGCCACAAGTCAATGCTGAATGTTCAGAACTTTTTATATATACACTGTGAGGAATGATTCATGAGAGACAGACAGGCGGAAAGTTTCTATTCACATCGTTATATAAATGAATATTTATATACTTCAGTCACCTTGACGACACACGCTCGTAAAAGAAAGTTTTCAATACTAAATCAGTTCACTCTAGTGATTCTCGATATCACAATTTGATGACGTCATCTGTGTTGTGTATTTTTAAAAAATCACGTTTAGTACTGGTATCAGGCATTTTAATACAATTTCATTTCACTTCTTCAGTTTAGCGTACATTAATGATTACTGTTATTATTATTATTATGTTTTTTTTTTGTTTTTTTTTACCGAAGTAATGAAGTTTTGCATTCCTTTTGCAACATTAACGAACAGCAAACACTTTTAAATGACGTAAAAATGTCATCAAGTCGAGTCTCTCTCTTGTATTTTTTTTTTATTACAGCTTTAACCAAACTGATTACTTCCACATTCAAATCCTGATACATGACGTCTCAGATTTTAATTCTGTGAAAACTCCTCGAGTATGAAAAGATCAGATGACGTCTGCCTCGTACTTGTTGACAATGCCCACGGTCGGGTCGTACGATCCAGCCAGATAGTAGACGTCAGTGCTGTCGTCGTTGGAGGACGACTTCTTCGACGTCTCCATCCGCCTCTGTTTGAAGTCCGTGTACGACAGCACGAGACATTTATGAGATATCGTCTGCACGTCATTTTCGTCTTCGTGGGATGACTCGAACAGCGCCCCCTGCAGTGAGAAAGAACTGTCTGTTTATACACTGAGTTTTCTGACAGGAATGATAATTTTGGTACAGAAGTGTGAAAGAGTAATAGTCTGTCTGTTTTAAATAAATATGCCATAATGACAATATTTTGTTACAGACTGCTTTCAGTTTCTTATTACAAATATCATTTTCTTCAATTTTATTCAGATAATGTATAAATGTATATTGCAAACAGAATAACCTACTGGACTGGACTGGGCATATATTTTCACTGGGTAGTGTTTGTTTCTTTTTCAAAAGCAAAGACATACAGCAGGGTTACGAAACTGATAACCGACTTACCTTAGGGTCAAGTAGTTTTCGACTGCCTTTAGTTTCCTCAAAATGGTACATCCATTTGACCTTGACCGTCATCGAACCCCCCCACGACTCCCACATGCTGTCAATGCGACCCACATACGGCAGATTCCTTCTCCCAGTCGACAAAAACACAGCACAGTCTCCGACCTAAATTACAAGAAAATAATTTGAATGATTAATAATATCTCTCAGTGACCGGTTCAATGTCAGGAGTAATAAAAATCAGGGGAACCAAAGGAAACTGTAAAAGTCTCAGATGCTCTCAGTGATCGTGTGGTTCAGTGTTTTGTATTAATTAGTGTGATAGGTAAACACGTTTAATAAGGAGTTCAGTCAAGACACTTACTGATATTCGTTCTTTTCCTCTCACGATGGATTTAAAGAACTCTTTCCTGGCTTTCCCTTTCATACCCGGCCGCTTGGTGCTTTTGCCTGCCCATTTCCACAGCTTTTTAGCGGGTACAAAGTCTGAAATATTTATAACAAGAAGACATGTACAGATGTACACCTAATCTACTAATCTCTCTCTTTTTGTTTCATTTTCTTTCTCTCTTTGTCTATGTTTATCATCTCTCTCTCTCTCTCTCTCTCTCTCTCTCTCTCTCTCTCTCTCTCTCTCTCTCTCTCTCTCTCTCTCTCTCTCTCTCTCTCTCTCTCTCCTTCTATATAAATATGTTACACCTTCTTTTATCTCAGTAAATTCATAACCGTAACATGTTCATACAGATTCATACATACTTACGTATATACAGACACACCTAAATATAGTGAAGAACGTTTATAAAAAGATTTATCCTTCAAAAAGTATGTTTTTCTGTTGTTTTTGTTTGGGTTTCTTTTTAGTTATTATTAGTTTTATAGTAATTATTATTTATTAGAAAAATCCCTAAACAGTCATTTAGTAAAGCTATAACTCACTTTTGTACTTTTCAGCGGAAGACATTCTCCTTTTCTTTGGCTGTTCAGAATTTGATTTTTGTTTGTTTAACGAATTCTCCGATTCCTGCTTACTCTTGTCACTCTTAGCTGAGTTTTCTTCAGCGCTGCTCTCGTTCGAGTCATCAGAAGAGATCACTTCATCTTCGTCATCGTCGTCTTCGTCATCATCTTCCTCCTCGTCGTCATCTTCGTCATCATCATCGTCGTCGTCGTCGTCTTCTTCGTCGTCATCGTCCTCGTCGTCCGAATTGTCGCTCTCGTGAGACTGGCGAGAGAAGTCGTTCAGCTTGAGCACGGACGGACGCAGCAAAGGATTCGGTTTCCTCTCCGATTTGGCGCCACCGCTCAGAGCCGAATGCTCAGTCGCGTGGCAGCTTCTTTCCGACTTGCCGAATCCTCCTGCTCCTCCTCCTCCTCCTCCTGCTCCTCCTGCTCCTCCTACGTCACCGCCCGTCTCCTTGGAAACGTGCTTGTGCCTCGTCGGAACCGGGTTCAGGGTGATGGTCGGAGTTCTGGTGTGCTTGTGGTTCTTCGGCTGTTTCGACCCGTCCGCCTTGAACACGTCCTGGTCGTTGCACTCGTCTTCTTCTTCTTCTTCTTCTTCGAGGAGGACGTCGTCAAATTCGCCGGACGTCGTCGCGTCGAGCGTCCCCGTCCTCTTCTTGCCGCCTTTGTAGTTGTCGGCGTCGCCGAGGGAGAACAAGCCGTCGCTAGACTTTCTGAACTCACTGTCGCCAGACGTGGTCCTTCTGCGCCGTTTACTCAAGTGCAGCAGAGGATTCGGGTCGTAGGCTGAAAAACACAAAACAAACAAAACAAACTGACTGATGCGGTTAAACGTGTTTTACTTGTAGCTGCGATTTCGTTTTTTATCACGAATACATTTTACCCAGAGAACAGCTGTCAGTAGTTAACGTGAGTGACTATCAGAACCGTCACTACTTCTTTGAAAAAAAAGCAAGTGACTATCAGCACCATCACTAGTTCTTTGAAAAAAAATCAAGTGACTATCAGCACCATCACTACTTCATTGAAAAAAGTGAGTGACTATTAATAATAGTAACAGAACATTGTAAAAAGTGACTATTACCATTTGCAAGACTTTTACTATGGAAAGTGGCTGTTACCATTACTAATATTTCTTTATTAAAGGTGACATTACAATTAACTATTACAGCTATCAACTGTAAACTCTCAAAAGTTTGCTTACAATCAAGTGACCATTACAACATGTCACTGTTAAAAAATGAAATGTTTACTTACAAACAAGTGGAAAATCTTCTGGAAGAAGTCGAATATGGTCAATCGGTATTCTGCCAGAATCTCCATCGTCAAATTCTACATTCACTGAGTATTTGTTACTGTGTGGATTTGGACTTGCTGGGAACGAAAATAAACAGTTCTTACATAAATAAAGATACACAATAATAATAATAAAAAAAAAATAATAATAATAATAATAATAATAATAATTATAATAATGATGATGATAAAAATACTAATATGACGATAATAATGATAAAGATAATGACGATCGTGACAACAATAACAAAAACAATAATAGTAAATAAAAATTAAAAAAAACGAAAACAAAAAAACAAACAAAAAAACAAACAAAAAACCTCCACAAACTGCACACAGACAACAAAAAAAGTCCATTTATAAACAAAGAACAAAAATTAATTTCTATTAATCATAAAAAAGAAAATGAAACAAACACACAGATAAAAGAAAAACAACAAAAAGTAATGAATAAATCACCATCGACAATAACTAAAAAATACCCCGTAACAACAAAAATAAAAACAACCAACAACCTCAACAACCAAAAAAAAAAAAAAAAAAAAATAAAAAATAAAATAAAATTAAAATAAAAAATAAAAAAATAACAATAACATTCAACATATAATATCTAGAAAAATAATTAAATATTCAACAAACAAAATAAAAATATCGACCAGTAGCAAACAAGAACATGATTAAACAATGTTTGCCACGAACATATTTTATAAATAGAAATATAAATAATAAAAATAATACTGAATGAAACAAATGGAAATTTTGGCTAAATGTACATTCAAAACCCACCATAGACTGGCTCTTTGTTTTAAACAGTACCCTTGGTAGACTGACCTCATGAACAGTTCAAAAAGATAATCTGAATAACTTCAGATTTAAAATACATATATATTTGTTAGCTGATTAAGTTATGACTAATTTAGTATGATTCAGTCTTTGAAATAAGCTCAAAATACAATTTAATATACGTTTGATTTAAAACAAAACTCATAAAAACAGCAACAATAACAATAACAACAGCATCACATCAATGATAAATGATAATAACAATAATAAAAACCCCATTGCTTTTATATCCATTCATTTCAGTAAATTTAGTTTAACGACCGAATTATTGTTTCAAAATTCATTTCCATCGAAATGTATACAAAATATCAAAGCCATACACTGAATGCAATCTCATTTCAAAAAAAAAAAAAAAAAAATAATAATAATCAAAATGAGAAACAATGAAAAAATAAATCCATTATAAAAAATGTCAAAATTTTAAACCATAATCTTGAAGGAAGACTAGAATGAACATCATTTCATTAATCTGGTAAATCGTGAACCTCTAACTATTTTCAAAATAAAGGCTTGAATTAATTTCCTTCCTTCTGAAAACACGAACACACTGGATAATAAACAGTACTGTTTACTCCGAATATAAATAAATAATTCTTTCTTACATTCTTATTTTGATTTGTGTCCGTAGCTATGTTTGTTTTGTCTATAACACTGTGTTATACTTGTATTCACAGCTAACAGAATTGCCCTTATTTATTTTACTTTTTATTTTTATTTATTATTATTATTATTTTTTTTTTTTGTATATGGCGCTCTCTCTCTATGCTTTGCGAAAATGCAATCATCCTAGTGAACCGCTGGCGCCACCTGGTGCCAGGATTATGAAACTCTCTCGTCCAACCTGGCTGTGCTATTGCAGAGCCTACTATTAAATGTCTGCCCAGGAGTGAATCGATGTTTCAGTATTCTCATTTTACTGTGCAACACATTAAAACGTAAACAGTTTGACCTTTTTTTTTTTTTTTAAATGTTCATTTCAAATTCCCTAACCCTTCAAAATCATGTAAGTTGGTGGGGAATATTGGTTTTGTGCATTTGTCAGAAAAAAAAAGACTCGAAAATTTTGAAAAAGTCGGTACGTTATGGATAAGATAATAAATTAAATGTTAAGGTCATGTAATAAAATTAAAACAGAAATATACAAAAAGAACATGGTCAATTATTTTATTTTATCATTATTTTTTTTTTTTTTTGCACCAAGCCTACCATATTTGTAATGACGTATAATATAATTAACCACTATAACGACATTAGTAATTACATATTTTGTAAACTCACTCTCTTGCATTTAGTGTACCGGTTAAGGCTGGGAATCCATTCACCCAATAACGAAACGTCCCCGTGACGTTTTTTTGATATCAGGTGAATGGAATCCCAGCCTAAGACGTTCAAACACAACGCAAGAACTAGATACAGTCACGTGACTCACTCTTAGCAACGGTCCCTGGGTACAGGCAGCTGAACTGCTGACTCCAGTAGGCACAGATACGTGTCCCCTCGGGTAAACAACGACCAGAGACGGGCTTCACGTCCACAATCTACAATAAACAACGTCGTCAACTACAGCGTTTTTCACGCTTAAAACATCATCAAGTTTATTCAGTAAAAGCAAAAAAAAAAAAAGGTAACAGTTTACATTGCTACAATTATTATTGACCGAAGCAGCGATGATCGTCGTGTATGAGAAATGAATCGAAAAGCGCGTTTATCAGTCGTAATTTTAAAACGTTATTGAAAACTCCAGCAAGATTCTTTTCGCTAAACATTAGGTATAAAATCATTTAGATTAGGTATAAAGTTTGTTATGTATAATCTTCAGTCATTTAGGGTTCAAGTCGTATTATCTTGGGTTAAAGGCTGCCAGAAAATATAAAACATTACACAACAGTCTTTCGTAATTTAAAAATGTTCTTCCGTATGTAGTTTTCTTTTTGCTTTTTTTTTTTATGAGTAGTTCTTGTAAATGCGTCTCATACTACAAATTTATCTAATTAACGTTAATAATATATTATTACAGTTTCATTTAATAAACATTTTATACATTCTTCTTGGAATAACTGAAAGCAGACATATATTTTACTGATAGTGTTTTTTTTTTTTTTTTTTTTTTAATGATTCTTTCCTTTATTTTATTATTTTTTTTTTTTTTATGTCTTTTTTTTTTTTTTTAATGATGAAGAAATGATTGATGAAAACAATTACAAGTGAATTAATTCGACTGTTTTTTTTTATGCAGAGTTCATTGATTTTTATTTTTTTCTTACCACGTCTTTTAAAATCTCTTCTTGGGAAAAGATGTAAGGTCGATGGCCACGTGAGTTATTGACTACAACTCCGTACCTGAAAAAATACACACCGTCAAGTTTATACCTGAAATGTCCCTTTATTTATTTAATTATTTATTTATTTATTTATTTACTCATTTCATTTCATTTCATTTCATTTTTTTTTCTTTTTTTTTAGTATAAATATATACATTTTTATCATTATCATTTGGTTTTCTGACAAAATAAGTAAGTAAAATGTTTATATAATAGTGAGGATATCTTTGCATCAGTTAAACGTGTATGTGTGTATGTTGTGTGTATGTATGTATATATGTGTGTGTGTGTGTGTAAATATGTATATATGTATTTGTGTATGTATATATGTATGTATGTATGTATGCATGTATTTATGTATGTATGCGTGCATCTATGCATGCATGTATATATATGTATGTATGTATGTATGTTGCATGTATATATATGTATTTATTCAAATGAGTGGGTATCTATTGATGTATATATGTAGATATAAATGTGTTTATGTATACATGTGTATGTGTATGTTTGTACATGTATGTGCGTATGTGTATGTATGTGTGTATGTGTATGTATGTCTGTATGTATGTATGTGTGTATGTGTGTACATGTATGTGTGTATGTGTATGTATGTGTGTTATATTGATGTATGTGTGTGTGTATGTATGTGTGTGTGTATGTGTGTGTGTGTGTGTTACATTGATACACAGCACACACTCACACGTCTGGAGGGTGGATAGCTCTAACTGCGCCTTCGTAGAAGAGTCCGTCTTGTAACATGAGGACACGCAGTCCGTCTTTGAGTTCGTCCGTGTTGATAACACACGACCTGGGCTCTGTGAGCAAGTTAACACTTTTACATAACAACAAGATAATACTTTAACAAGTTGACACTTTAACAAGTTGACAATTTAGCAAGTTGACAATTAAAAAGTTGACAATTTAACAACTTAACAGTTTAACACTTTAACAAGTTAATAATTTAACACTTTAACAACTTAACAGTTTAACACTTTAACAACTTAATGATTTAACAACTTTAACACTAATGTTTAACAACTGACCACTAACATTTTAACAATTTAACAAGTTATCAAGTTTAATAGTTTAACACTTTAACAATGTAACACTGTAGCAATTTAGCACTTTAAGAATGAAAAAAATTAATAAATTAAACAATTTTATTAGCATAGGAATAATTATTCTGCAAATGGTGTTATAACAAAACACATGTTTTTTGTTTGTTTTTTTGTTTTTTTAAAATGAAATACATTTGTTGCTGATTCAAATTAATTTGGTTGAAGTGGGTTTTCGGGACGTTACTAGATTAGTATGTTAGTATGTTGGTGTAAGCAAAGATTGTGTAGACGAGAATGTTTTCACTCATGGAATAAAAACAGTGAGAACTGGTTAGATATGATAGATATACAAATATTTCACAATCATTTTGTTTAACCGTTTGTATTTTTTGTGTTGTTTTTTCTTTTCTTTTCTTGTTTTTCTTTCTTTCTTTCTTCCTCTTTCTATTTTTGTCACATAATTATATCTGATGTCAAAAAGGGAACGGTCGTAATTTCAAATATGTAATTAATAATATGACGAATCGATTTTATGCAGAATATACGTTTGTATAACATTTGCTTGTTAAAGACTAAAAACATATAAACTGTGTTAAGGATATCAGTAAACAATAACATCATGAACAGCACAAAACATCGGCAACAAAAAGTTAGGGACAGTAACAAAATTCAACACTGGATATGATCAACTACATTAAAATAAAATAAAATAAAATAAAATAAAATAAAACATAAACAAAATAAAACAAAAAAACACCCAAATAACTATTAATAAAATGATATTAGTAAAATTTTAATTTTGTATTATTTTATTTTTTATTTCAAAAATAAATTTCTATCAACCACAACAACAACAACAACAACAAAAAAACAAAACAACAACAACAACAACAACAACAACAGCAACAGCGATAACACAAATAAAGATAAAGCCACTGATTATAACTGAAATTTAAGTGTCACTAAAGTACGGGACTGACTAGTTTTTTAACAGACTGAGTTTTTAAACTGTCTCACTTACCTTGGTGTTTGAGTTTGATGAGAGGTAAGTCATCCCCGTCACTGTCTGAACCCGACACTTTGCGTTTTTTAACAGTCTTCCGTGGCTTGCCAGCAGTTCGCGCGTTCTGCAGTAATAATAATAATAATAATAAGAAGAAGAAGAATAAGAATAATAAGAACAAGAAGAAGAAGCAGATGAAGAATAGTAGAGCAGTAGTAGTAGTAGTAGTAGTAATAATAATAATAATAACAATAGTAATAATAATAATAATAATAATAAGAAGAAGAAGAAGAAGAAGAAGAAGAAGAAAAAGAAGAAAAAGAAGAATAGTAGAGTAGTAGTAGTAATAATAATAATAAATAATTATAGGGATAACGTTCGGGTAGTAGTAGTAATTATAGTAGAAGTTATTTTAGTAGTAGTAGTTGTAGTAGTAATACTAATAATAAATAAATAATAAATAATAATAATAAATAATAACATTATTACTGCAGTAATAATAAAGTAGGGATTGTGATAGCAACAATAGTAGAAGTAGTAGTAGTAGAAGTAGTAGTAGTGGTAGTAGAAACAGCAGGAGTAGTAGTAATAGGTGCAGGTGATTGTGTAACAGTAGTAGTAGTAATAATAATAAGACGATGTAGTAATAATAGCAGTACCTCTTGTAGCTTTTATTTGATATCTAGTCGCTATAGCAGTATCAAACAAAGCAAAATAAAATAAAATCATGTTATGCAAAGTAACAGTAATAGTCATAACAAAAATAGAATAACAAATAAATATTGTTATTGATATTTGGCAAAAATCATTATTATCTTCTCTAGTTTTAACTCACGTTTCTTTTCTCTTCGTTAAAGCACGTTTTCCTGTTGAAGGACTTGTTGTATTTCTTCTTTACTTTCTGCGTCAGCTCGTGCAGACTTTTTGCTTTTTGTACTTTTGCGCGGTCTTTGTCCTTCTGAATCTGGCTTTCGCTTTTGACCTTGGGGGATATGGGCGGACTGGAGAGTGGTTTGAATTCGGGAGGTTTCTTGTTTTCCCAGGGGGTGTTGGGCGAAGGCTGTGGGCTGGGCTCGCTGAGAAAGATTCGCTCGCTACGACGGCGACACCATTGCTCGTCCAAGAATATTGGCTTCAGCTGCGTTTGGCCGTCAAGCTGGAAATAA
>CM022679.1:9617168-9624668 GCA_012295275.1 Chrysomallon squamiferum
TAATAGTAATAATACAATAATAATAAGAAGAAGATGAAGAAATAATAATAATATTAATAACACAACAACAATACTACTACTATTAATAATAATATAAAAATTAAAATAAAACAATAAGTGTATAACTTAAAATATTTAAAAATCTCTCTCTCTCTCTCTCTCTCTCTCTCTCTCTCTCTCTCTCTCTCTCTCTCTCTCTCTCTCTCTCTCTCTCAGTAAAAAATTGTTATTACCTGAGCCTGTTTGAGACTTAGTGCTTGTTGTCTTTGTAAACGTACTGGGTTTCTTCGTTAAAAAAGGTTTAAACTTTCCTAGAAAAAGAAAACAGAGATGATATAAAACGTATATTGATCTTCGAAATTATTAATAATTATTATCGTCAACATTATCACCATCAGTATTATTCTTCTTATTTTTTTTATTTTTTTTTATTAATGCTGTCATTATTAATGTTGTTGTTACGGTTATTATCATTTGCTTTTATCGTTATTATTTTTATTGTTGTTATCATTATTACTGGGTTTCATTATTATTACTGGGTTTTTTTTTATCATTATTATTACTTTTATTGTTGCTTCAGTCTTATTGCTTTTATTATTTATATTATTAATATTATCAATGTTGTTGTTGTTGGTGGTGGTGTTGTTGTTATATGTTACTTCGTTCCTGCAATAACCTACCTTTCGCTATGTTTGCACCTGGAGGTTTAAATAATTTGCGTTCATTCAGCATTGATCCAGATGACAAAGATTTTTCATCATCAGAAGTGTATTTCTTAGCTGAAAAAATAACAAATAAAAATTTAAAATGTTGTTATTAATAAATTCAATAATAATAATAATAATAATAATAATAATAATAATAATAAAAATAATAATAATAATAATATTAATATTAATAATAATAATAAATAAAGAATAATGCATATATTTTTTTTTAAGTTTATTACAAAATGTATGTTCTTCGGTAAACAGAAATATTTTAAAAATTAAATTAGTTAAGAAAACACGTGATGCTTTATTATTATTACTATAATTATTATTTACATATATATATATATATATTTTTTTTTTTTACAAGAACTGCCGTATTAATAGAAAATTATTTTAACATGTAAACCGAAATCACACATCGCATTATTTTAACGCTCTCAACAGGAAAAATTAACGTAAATAAATGATTACAAAAGAATAACCCTTCCTGGAGACCACCCCGTGTACAGATTTGTTTCAAATGACAAAACCGAACGAAATCAATCGCCGGCTTAACACGACCGAAACAAAGGTCAGCGTCAGGGGTCACGTTTTGTTGTCGGGTATCACACTTTTACACTGAGGTCGCAGACGACATTGGCTTGTAAATTATCGCTTGATTTCGCTAATTAGCAACGTAGTGGCTTTGTACAACATCTGCTGGCACGACTGACAAGGCGGGCCTCTCAATAAACGACAGAAAGAAAGAAAGAAAGAAAGAAAGAAAGAAGAATGAGAGAAAAAAACGGGGGACGCGTGTACTTCAGTTTGTCAGTGTCGGTCCCATTGTGTTCATTTCGGGATGTTAATTTCGCGACATCCGTTGTCATTTTCACATCCAGTGGTGCACGACGGTGCGCCATGGTTGACGTGATGAATTTCGTGAAACCAAACACCGACGCAGGCCGCCAGAGGCATGAATAATTTACCATCTACAAATACCTCGGACATCACCGGCAGTGAAACAATTAAAAGAAGCACATCGATTATAATGAGCAACAGAAATGTGTCAAAAATCTCTGAACTAATTAATCATACTCCGATAAATCGACACAAACAAAAAAACCCCGTAAATTGGCCGTTTCTTTATAGATTTGGCTATTTTTTTTTTATTTTATGGCATCGGCAACAGATCTGTAATAGATTGAATTTCGGATGGTAACATATGGTTTGTAATATTAACCTGCCGGGTTTTTTATTTCATTTTTTATCTTTTTCTTTCTTTCTTTTTATTTGTTTTTCATCTGTTAAAATGTTATTCCGTTTGTTCATGAAGCATTTTCCGTTACGTTCATTAGAGAAACTGCAGAAGAGTTTCATGAATTTTTAATTTTTTTGATATAAATTAATTTGTTAATGTACGAAATTATTCCCTCTCTTTGTTTATATAAAAATGAATGAAATTTGAGCTGAATGCTTAAAACTAATTAATATTGGTCCACTATCCAATATTTCATCAATTAATTACCTAACTTTATTTCATTTTTTTTTTTTTTTTTCAAAATAAACATCCTGGTCCACTTTAGGGTTTTACTGTTCATAAATTACTTGAATTTTATTTACTTTATTATTTATTTAATTATTTATCGTCATTTTTCCAAATGGTAATTAAATTATACCAGCTTTGTTATGGGCTTACTCTAGATCGTAATATATCACTGTAGCTTTTACTTTATATCGTAAACGCGATCTCTCTTCTCCGCAGAAGAAGAGAAATATTCATCAATGACATATGCATTATCCAAAATATTGAGCATAATATTCTACAATTGATTTAAACACCATTTAGTCCTGATTAGTCGAATATAAGAAGTTTTGACATCTCATCTGAGTTGCATTCGGTTTTAACTGTTACTTTTTTTCATTTTTTTTGTTTTCAACTCCAAATAATAAGAAAGAGACATTACAAAGGTATAGAACACATTAATATAACATCATCCACCAAAATGACAAAAGCCGACATTGAATGAAGTTCTGTGCTTTTTCATTTCCATAACTTGCTATTGTATTTAGCAGTTCAGCTGAAGCATGTAGAGAGGTCATAAAGATTGATTCACATTGTACAGTTGTAGTTTTACATTGTCTGGCGACGTTGTTGTTGTTATTGTTTCGCTGCACTTTTTAACCCGGATACGGGAATCTGCCTCATTACAACGCCGACCGTTTTCTTCTTCTCCTTTTTTTTGTTGAAAAATACATGTTGAACCAAACGAACTCATTTCTCCCTAATAACCCTTAATCCGTACCCTGATCTAAACCCGTTCTCCTCTTTCTATAAATAGAAACAAAGCCTATGCATCAAAAAAAAAAAAAAAAAAAAAAAAAACAGATCGACTTTCGTTGCCCTTAAAGCTTAAGACCAGAAAATTGTGAGCAAGTCAATGGCCTCGAATTGGTCATAGCCAATTAACAGACAACAACAATGGGCCAAACAGTCGTGAAAAAAGAAATAAGAGGCATTATTAGTGCACCATCACTAATTAATAGACACCAGATACACTCGAAGAAGGCAAATCTCCGTATTTCAAGACAAAAAAAAAGCCGATACGAAGTTTTTGTTATTTTGTCATTTGTGTTACTCGCTATGGGGACTTAGCCGATGTCGGTTATTTTTGTTTTTCGTTTTCTAAATCAGGTCTTCAGATGAAAAGACATAAAAGAAGAAGAGGACAGATATCGTAATGGCTCAGAGCCGCTCAGAGTGGAACTGAAAATAATTTTGGTCTTAGAACAGTTGTTCAGATGTCACTGTTGTGTTACGCTGACAGAAGAGAAATCTTACACAAGCAGCTGAAAGATCCTCGGATTGTGATCAAGGAATGAGTTTGAGATAATTTGAGATGTAAAATTTTATCCCTTTGTTTTTTCTTCTTTTTTTTCTAAATAAGTATTTTAATGTGGTAAATACATTCTACTGGACTTGTAAAGCTTTTTTTTTCCAAATGTCTTAGTAGAATCAGAAGGGAAATATTTTACTGTGAATCAAAATTTATCTTCAAATTTTTTACTCTCTCTCTCATTTTAAATTGCTTAATTCAACTTATTTAATTAAAATATTTTTACAAAACGTCCTCACATGAAAACTACGATGTAAATCGCTCAGATGTGTTCTTAAAACAAACGAATTAAACCGTTCAAAGAAATAACATGGAATAAATGTAAAACACACACACACACACACACACACACACACACACACACACACTGCCGATAACGTGATATATTTATACACATCTTTTGTGATAATATTTTAAAGCCGATATATTTCCATGAGATATGAGTGTCGCTTGAGGAGTCCCGTGAATTTCGTGTCTGAAATGAAATTTGATATCTCTGTTCTCGATTCTCTTCATAAATAATATAGCATTTCGTCTGACAATAAAACATCTTTTCTTATGTAACTCGAGCATAGTAATTAGTAACCATCGAGAGAAGTATGGTATTTCTGCCTTCATGTATGTTTCATTCGACTGTTTAAAAGACAGGAAATTAACACGTCAGACCAGAAAAAAAGCCGAAAATGAAGTAAGGGAAGAAGTGAAATGAAAACGAAAAGAAACGCAAGAGGAATAATAACAATAACAATAATAATAATAATAATAATAAATAGTGATAATGATAATGATAAATAATAATAAATATAATAATAATAATAAAATAATAAATATAATAATAAATAATAATGATAATACTGATAATGGTTATGATAATGATGATGATAATAATGATAATATTGTAGTTGATGATGATAATGAGAATGACGATGATGACGACGACGATGATGATTGTGATGATGATGGTAATGATAATGATAATAATGATAATGATGTAGTTGATTATGATGATCATAATAACACGTAAAAATTGCAATAATGATGATAATAATAATAATAAGAAGAAATGATAGCACTTCATCCATACAGTTTTATTTTGTAAATAATTTTAGTTAATTTTGTTTAAAACTACCATATTTTTCTTTCTGTTAGCTATTTTACAAAGTGTCACTGTTATATATAGAGAGAGTGACATGCAGTCCCTAGACATTCTATAAGCGATACATTCATTAACAATATGTTAACTACAGTTCCAGATAACACAATGCAAGCCGACGTATTTCTTTTCATATTATTATGCTGTGTAAACCCTCATATTCTTTTTAAACGTATTACGCTAGATAAATACAAAGATAATTATAAAATGTTACTGAGGGTATTATGCAATTAATACAAAAGAAATTAATAAAAGTTTTTTTAATTTTTTTTTTTTTTTTTTTTTACCTGATCATTATGTTTAAGCCAGTTTGTTTAATATCATTTTGTAAAGTACTCAGTAAATAACAGGTTATTTCATTTCTCAATCGCTTTAAGAATTTGCTTTTTTGGATCGGTTTTGAAATGGGAAATGGGTTTAATAATGTAATTTTCGCCAAACATATAAATATAATTACAAAAGTTCGTGGGGATATTATACAATTAATACAAAAGAAATTAATAGAATTTTTTTTTTTTTTTTTTTTTTTTTGCCTTACTGTAATATATAAATCATTTTTTTTTCCTTCTAAAAATAACATTACTCTATGTAAATAATAAGTTGTTTCATTTTTGAATCGCTTTAAGAATTTTTTTTTTTTTTTTTTTAATCCGTTTCGAATTAGGAAATAAGTTTAATAATGTAATTTCGCAAAACATAGCACACATACACACACACCCGTAAAGCAATACAATACAAACATAATATAAAACATAGTAAAAAAAAAAAACAGAAGGAAGAATTAAATCTATTTATTAGATTAAGTTTATTCAGTGGGACCATAAAATAGTAATAACAACAACACTGGCGAGTATTAAGGGAATATAAAGTTACAGTAGTGAATAATTAAAATCTATTTACATTACGAGAACAATGTTATGTTATAAACAATCATCTAACCTGTAGGTGACTTGTTGCTATAGAAACTGGATCGTTTCTTAGCGACGCTGTTAATTTTGTTATTGCGCATGGCAGAGAACGTCTTCATTTTATCACTTTTCACCGGAGCAAGCTGCAATTAAAACAACATACATTTAATTATAAAATATATTTTTTTCGTGTAATATAATTGAACACGCCAGTCCAGAAACAGTTTATTAATCTCTAATACATCCAAGCTAAGAATGAATTAAGTTTCCGTAATAAAGAAGCTAGTGATATAAAAAAGAGTGTTAATTAAATCGGTTGTGGATAAAATTGTTATTAACCGATTGGGTGGATTTTGTTATTTTAAATTCAAATTATTCCTAATTGAAAAAAAAAAAAAAAAAATAAGGAGTAAAAATAAATAAAATAAAATTAAAAAAAAAAGTAAATAAAATAAAATAACAAAATAAACGAAACTGTATAAAAATAAATACTGATGTAGCATGGCAACTAAATATCAAAAAAAAATAAAAATAATAATAATAATAATAATAATAATAATATATATATATATATATATATATATATATAAACTAATATTTGTACCATAAAATAATGATTTTATAAAAACATAAATAAATAAATAAATATATAAATTAGAAAACAATGAGCATGGAATGATAAAACAACGCTCCCCCACCACACACAATCCCTCCCATCGAACAGAATGTGCTTGGAAGGAAACAAACAAACAAACAACAAAAAAAACCACCCAAAACCCCCCAAAAACGCTGATAGCAAATATAAAAATTCGTAATACTGACGCTTCTGAACATTCTGTCCACTAATTCTTCTGCTAAACGCTTTTTCTTGTGATGTGCTTCTCTTGGGCTTGTTTTTTGTGACCTGCAAAAGAGAAAACGTAAACATCTTCATACTAGTCTAGAAATAAAAAAAAAAAAATAATCTAATAACCTAAATCATTTCATACAAAACCACTGTTTAACGTTTAATGCGGAACTGCTAAACGATATATAATTATTATTGGGGTCTGATTGAAAAAAAAAAAACTACTTAGTAGTTATTGATAATTAAGAGTAACATTATCATTAGCAATGAAACTGATAGCTGATAGATAGATATTTGATGAAAGCTATGGTTCCTTACAGTAATGGCAATAATAATAATAATAATAATAATAATAATAATAATAATAACAGTACAATAATAATGATGATGACGATGATGATAATGATAATATTGATGATAATGTTAATGATGATACTGCTAATAGATGATAAAAATGAAGATGATGATGTTGATAATGTTAATATACTACTGTAAACACTACTTTTGATGATGAAGATGATGATGATGATTGTAATTAGACTTACGAATTTTCTTCTTCACTCTTTGAAGTAAAGAATTTTCTTTTTCTTGGTCTACCAGGACCTCGCTTTGACTGTGACTCGTCCCTGTTAGAAAACAACAAGAAACTGCTAGAAACCATTTTATATACAAGACAGAAAAAAAAGAGAAAAAAAAGAGAAATAAAATAATAAGGCACTCTAACCAAAAAGAGAAAAAAAGAGTATGAGAGAAAGAGACAGAGAGAGAGAGCGATACTTGATTTTGATATAATTATTAATTTTGTTCTCGCTTCTTACATTAATAACTGAAGTTAAATCAAGATAATAAAATGAAATAAAATGAAATAATATAAAAAAACAAATAAAACACATTCAGCAAATATTTGCAATATTTATTATTCAAGACATAAAAATGCATCATTTGCTGAAGGCTATTTATTAAATAAGAATTCGCGAAATTTCTAGCCCTTATCCTGTTGACA
>CM022679.1:9629668-9637168 GCA_012295275.1 Chrysomallon squamiferum
TGTACGTATGTAATTGTACACAGGTATTTTACAGGTGTAACACACACACAAAAACACAGGTGTGCAGAAAACTCTAACCTGGCCAGGTGTCAGCTCTCTCTGGTCCCCAACAGAACTGTGCGGGGAGGTCGATTCAGTCACGTGACCCATGTGAGACTGCGACGGTAAGAGATGCTGAAAATGAGGATGTGCAGCCTGCGCCCCGTGTCCACCTGGGAATGCTGGCCAGAGTCCACTCTGGTCAACGAAGTCTGTTAAAACAAATAATACCAGTAATGAACAATGCAGTCTTAGCAATGTGTGAAAGTCCCAATGAAGCTAATAACAGTAAATCTGTCAGTATTCAATAACAAGCCAACTTTTTAATAATATCAGTTTTAATAGATGTATGCAGAAGTAACAGATTATTTCAAATATAATGAAATAACACATATAATGAAATAAATAAATAAATATATATATATATATATATATATATATATATTATATATATATAATATATGTGGGTGTGTTATTTCATTATATATATATATATATATATATATATATATATATATATGTGGTCTGGTATCACTTATGGTCTATATATATATATATATATATATATATAAACAAATTCAGAAAAGACTTTAAAGGAAAATAAAACAAACCAAAAATAAACATTACATTTTTTTTTTCATTTTTTTTTTTTAGTAAATAAAACCATACAACAACAACAACAACAACAACAATAATAAATAAATAAACAAATAAATAAACAAATAAATAAAAACGACGGTACACTGACCTCCAGTAGGAACTAGAAACAGCTGTCCAGTCAATGAGTCTTGCGCAATCTTAAAGCCGCTCGGTGCTGGGACTGGAAATGGTCCTTGGTCGATGGCGTTGTTAGTCGACGTCGCTATGCCGGGATGAAGTCCGTACGGATTCTGCGACAACCACGCCGACGGGTGTCCGGACGCTGCCAGCCATTGGTTGGCTAAAGTGCGCATGCGCAAATCATCCGTCAGTTGGCTGTCTGTTCCTGGCAGACTTCCTGAAAGTTAAAAAAAAAAAAACGTTAAAAATTTAAAAAAAAAATTGCTTTCGTTTTTTTAATGAACAGAGAGTTTTAAGTTTCATTTGTAATTCGAGGTTTGTAAGACGAAGTGAAAGTGAAGGACAATAAATTATATCCTCTCCTGTTCACTAAATTTCGAATGTGTCGTAAAATTTATAATATACAGCTTATATATCTGTCAGAGTAAACCTTTCGTTTTTCCGGTTCAAAAAAAAAAAAAAAAAAAACAAAACAAAAATTAAAAAATATATAATTAATTTGTTGTTCTATAAAATTCCTATTTATTGTTTATGGGACATTGGGACAGTTCCTGTTGTCAAGAAATTCCATAATGATTCGACAATTTACAGTATAATTACGTACACTAAAATGCCAAAGCTCGTCTCTCTCTCTCTCTTCTAGAACACAGTCTAGGAGGGGTTAAGTCGTGTTACTAATATTATGAAATAACTGTACTTCGTGTATTTATGTCACCAGAAACAACACCGTCTGATCGTTCGTCATTTATATATCTATTTATAACACACACACACACACACACACACTCAAACAAACACAGACACCACACACACAAAATCCCACTGTGAACTCAAATGAACAAAATTGCTTTATTTACGATCATCGATAACCTTGTTTCTGATATGTCGTTATAAATACGACTTGTGTAGTCTGTTTATCTCCAGAGGTAAGTTATCTACTTATCTGTATTACGTATCAATTTACTGTTACGTTTACCTGTAACCACCAAGTTGGGAGGCAAAGCTGTAGTCACAACAGGTTTAACAGAACCTGACAGTATAGCCTTTTGTTGTCTGAAATATAAAATAATAATAATAATAATAATAATAATAATAATAATAATAATAATAATAATAATAATAATAATAATAATGATAATGTTAATAATAATAATAATGATAATAACAATAATAATAATAATAATAATAATGATAATAACAATGAAAATAATAATAATAATAATAATAATAATAATAATAATAATGATAATAATAACAATGATAATAATAATAATAATAGCAATAATAATAATAATAATAATAATAATAATAATAATAATAATAACAACAACAATAATTAAAATAATAGTAGTAATAATACCAGTAACAATGATGATAATAATAACAACAACGTAATAATAATGGTAATAACATCAAAACATAACAACAACAACGTTAATAATAATAATAATAATAATAATAATAATAATAATAACAACAACAACAACAACAAAAGAAACAAAAAACACACACAAAAAAATCCCCTACAACAACAAAGAACAATGGAATAGCAATACTACCTCAAGAACTCCTCTCTGTCTTTGTAATCCTGTGTAAAACTTCTCGACTGGTCGTCATCAATTGTCTGCTGCTCGTGGATCACTGGAGGCTGGATGTTGCTGTGAGTTTCTGTTAACAGCATTTAGAATAATTATACTCTGTGGTGATTGGGTTGAAACGATTTACTAATAACTCCAAAGCTATTTGCTATTTCAGTTTAATAGACGCATGCTTGCACACTGTTTCAGATAAGTATTAAAGAGATAATTAAACAGTCTAGTAGGCCATGTTTTCAGTGTTGTCTGGTAACATAATTGCTACAGTTCGTTGTATCACTGTGGTCTAGAAACATTTCTGTTACAGCACATTGTGTCACTGTGGTCTAATTACACGTATAGGGTTCATTGTGTCAGTGTGGTCTGGTATCAGTTATACAGTTATACAGTGTCACTGTCGTCTAATAACACTTATACAGTACACTGTGTCACTGTGGTCTGGTATCAGTTATACAGTTTATACACTTTTGTCTAATAACACTTATACAGTACACTGTGTCACTGTCGTCTAATAAAACACACTGTCATTAATAATGCAGTACATTGTGTCATCGTGGTCTTGTAACATTTTAAATACAGTTCACTGTGTCACTGTGTGGTCTGGTAACACTTATAAAGTACATCGTGGTCTTGTAAGTACATCGTTGTGTCACTGTGGTCTTGTAACACTTATAAAGTACATTGTGTCACTGTGGTCTGGGTAACAGTACTTGTGGCTTATACAGTGTGTCACTGTGGTCTAGTAACACTTATACAGTGCACTGTGGTCTAGTAACACTTATACAGTGCACTGTGTCACTGTGGTCTAGTAACACTTATACAGTGCACTGTGTCACTGTGGTCTAGTAACACTTATACAGTGCACTGTGTCACTGTGGTCTAGTAACACTTATACAGTGCACATTGTGTCACTGTGGTCTAGTAACACTTATACAGTGCATTGTGTCACTGTGGTCTAGTAACACTATATACAGTGCATTGTGTCATGTGGTCTGTCACTGTCATTGTGTCACTGTGGTCTAGTAACACTTATACAGTACATTGTGTCACTGTGGTCTAGTAACACTTATACAGTACATTGTGTCACTGTGGTCTAGTAACACTTATACAGTACATTGTGTCACTGTGGTCTAGTAACACTTATACAGTACATTGTGTCACTGTGGTCTAGTAACACTTATACAGTGCACTGTGTCACTGTGGTCTAGTAACACTTATACAGTACACTGTGTCACTGTGGTCTAGTAACACTTATACAGTACACTGTGTCACTGTGGTCTAGTAACACTTATACAGTACATTGTGTCACTGTGGTCTAGTAACACTTATACAGTACACTGTGTCACTGTGGTCTAGTAACACTTATACAGTACACTGTGTCACTGTGGTCTAGTAACACATTTATACATTGTGTCACTGTGGCAGTACACTGTGTCACTGTGGTCTAGTAACACTTATAAGTCATTGTGTCACTGTGGGTAACACTGTGCATTGTGTCACTGTGGTCTAGTAACACTTATACAGTGCATTGTGTCACTGTGGTCTGGCAGCGCGTTGTAATGATAATTATGATATGAATATAATAATAAAAGTAAGAATATAATGATGAAGATAATGATGGTGATAATAGTAATTATACAGATAAGTTGAAGATGATAACAAAAATAATAACAATAATGACAATGACGATGATAATGATATGTACAGTACCTTCTTGTCCTCTTTTCTGACCAGAACGTTTCCTTGCAACAGCGATACCCACGGGAATGTTAGTGCCTGCACAAATTTGAAAAAGGTTTGTTAGAGTCTTGAAGAAAGTAAAAGCAGAAAATAGAATGAATAGAAGAAGTGGAGTTGTACTGTAAAAATATCTGTGCAAAATACGTATCTTAAAAATATAACAAAAGACAAGAGAGAGAGAGAGAGAGAGAGAGAGAGAGAGAGAGAGAGAGAGAGAGAGAGAGAGAGAGAGAGAGAGAGAGAGAGAGAGAGAGAGAGAGAGAGGAATAAAAGTGGTTAATTATAAAACAGAGGTAAAGTAAAAGGACTCGTTGTAACAAATGATTACTGACTGAACAGGTGTCCAGCAGAAAACTTATATACTAGTATTTTATATTTTTTTTTTTTATTATTTTCAACAAAACACACACACATATATATATATGTTTGTTGGCAACACTGGTTATTTGTTTAACTATCTTGAAACTCATTCACCCAAACTACGGTAACTGAGAAAAAAGTTGTGTTTGCAGTATTACACAAATGAGATGCCTATTTTCAAAGATGGAAACGTGAATTCTTTGAATGACAAGATCTACATTTAAAACAAAACGTTTTCTTAATTACCCGTATGCTCTGCGGGATCGTCCTGTTTCTCAGCTGCTGTGTCAGGTCTGGGGCTTCCATGATGCTTGTGATTTCTGACTCGTTCTTCGCCACCAGACGGCGCTATCACAGGGGGCTTCAAGGCAGACACTTTCAACTCGTGGGAGAAGTCGCTCTTGCAGTGAGCAGGAGAAGCGTCCGGTTGCTCTTTGCTGGCACCAGGCTTCCTGCACTTGCCGTCCGACTTCGAGAGGTTCAGGACGGCGTCGTCACACGACGACAACGACAACGACTCGCTCTTGGACAGCTGCGGACGCGGGTTGTGAACCGTCATGTCAACGGACTTGTCGTCAACGTCCAAGGGAGTCGTGGAGTCCGGTTTGACTTCGGGGGAGGAAATCGTGGACGCCAGAGACGAAGAAATGGAAGATGTGACGTGAGACTCAACTCGAGGAGCATTCGACTGCGCAGGCTTGCCCACCGTGGACGAGTCCACTTCCAGAAATAGCTCCCGCTCGCCGCTCGTCGAGCCCAGCTCGTCGTCGTCTTCTTCCAGCTTTTTCGAGTTGGACACCAAAAAACAGGACTGAGACTGAAGTTTCGAGGACGAAATTCTGAAATCCAGGGCAGCCGAGTCGCAGCTTACGACTAATCCGTCTCTCGCGTCTTTCACGTCGTTGTGGTGCTGTTTTCGCGTGTAGTCAGCCGCGCTGTTGGAGCATTTCAGAACGTCGTCCGGCTTCTTGCCCGCAAAGCGGCTTTCTCCGGCTTTGTCCTCCACCTGGCTGCTCTGTTTCTGGTCGTCATCCCTGATGCGGGGATCATCCTCGCCGCACGGTGTCTGCTGCTTGGAGAACTTCTGAGGATGCTTCACAGTCAGGTCTGCTGGATTGTCACAGTACTTGGTCGCAGAGGCCGGCGTCACCGCGGCGTGTTTCATCTGATAGTGCTTTTCTCGACAGCACGACGATCGAACGGGCTCGGTCTTGATTTTCGATTCCATCAGTTTTGGCAAACATTTGTCGACGGGTCTGTTTAACGTGCCGACTTCTGGTACGTATGTTGTAGCGTGGACCTTTCTGGGGCCCGTGGGAACTGTTGCTGCTCCCGAGGGATGTGAATAAAGGGTGTGGTAGAAGGGCAGGCTAGGGGATACTCTGGATGATGGCGATGCACTTGAATTTGACGTCACGTGATCGCCTATGACGCAAAAAATATGTCGGTTAATTACAGAATACGTGTTTAAAAAAATCACATTTGTAGTTAGTGCAAAAATAAATCTTCAATCGTAGTAACTACGAATTTACCGATGTAAAAAAAAGTTATGATTTATTCTTATAATATAAGTATTCATAAAATAATATGATAGACGACACAACAGACTGCTTTTGGTTAGAATTAAAATGAATTCCAAGTATTAAAGGTCACTTCAGAGGACTAATTAAGAACACCATACAGTTTGTTTTTAACAGAAAATTCGAAACTGAGAAACGTATGAAATCTACTGTCGCCATCTTACCAAGCTAGAACCAGTAAGAATTTCACGTATCTATAAACACAAATCTTAATCAGCCTTCTTTGTGAAAAATAACCTGACACTTGATAAAAGCTCACTGTTAATTCGTGTGTAGATAATAAAAGTAGAGTAATCCATTCTGTCAAGTAATAAATTATATATCTCGTGATTTAATCATAAATAAGGGATATTTATAAAAAAAAAAAAACCAAAATACCGGATAGTAATAATAATAATAATAATAATAATGATGATAATGATAATGATAATAATGATAATGATAATGATAATGATGATGATGATGATTATAATGATGATACTGATGATGATAGTGATATAATACTACACCGACTGCTACTACTATTACTGCTACTACTACTCCTGCTGCTGCTGCTGCTGCTACTACTACTACTACAACTACTACTACTAAATAATAATAATAATAATAATAGTAATAAGCAGCAGCATCAGAAGAAGAAGACGACAATGACGAAGAAGAAGAATATTAATAATAAAAGAGATGATAATGCTGAATGAATATGACTAAAACAAATGATGATGATGATGATGACGATACCTTGAGACACGGTCGCCGCTACTGGCTGCCCACAGCTGAACACGCTCTGCGTGCTGCTCCCGGCAGTGCTGGACGTTGAGCTGGACGACGTCGTACCGCTGACAGTCACGGTGACCGTGGTCAACGTCGTTATGCTCTGCGTCCTCACATTCTCCGACACGACGACAGCGGCGCCGTGCGGACCGTGGCCTGTCTTGCTGGAGGAGGACTTGCCGTCACAGCAGACGTCGTCCCGGGCTCCTCCAGGAGAGCTCAGCGACGCCTTCGACTCCCTGCCGCCAGAGTGCGCTTTGCCGCACGCTCGTTTACACGGCTTGTCGAGCGTCGGCTCCACTTTCTGCTGCGCCTTTTTCGATTTCTCGCAGGAGTGTTTGCACCCGTCTGCTCTCCCGCCTCCCGCGAAATCCCCGTCCTTTCCAGCAGCAACAGCAGCAGCAGCAGCAGCGTCTTTGTCGTCTGAAGATTTGGCGACCTCCTTCTTGCAGACGACTTTCCTGTCGTTTTTGTTGTGCGTCCTCTTTTCTGACTGTTTGTTCGCTCGGTCGGGCAACATCGACTCGACCTTCGCCTCCTGCTTCACCGCCATGACAGTCGGAGGAGCGTGTAGGGACGAAGGAGCCCCAGCTAATGGGGCGTTGGCCAGTCCGTAGAATCCGGCTTGTCCAACG
>CM022679.1:9642168-9652168 GCA_012295275.1 Chrysomallon squamiferum
CAAGCCATCTGTTATGTTGGATAAAATATTAGCTCATTTTAAAATAAAGTTTTGTTAACATTTATTAACAAGAAATGTAGAGTGAAAGGGTATGTAATCTCCGATGTATGACTTTTATGATTGCGTGTTCGTAATATACTCTTTGTATAAAGAGTTTTTCGTTACTTTTTTGTTTTTGCGAGTTTACAAGTGCGAAAACATACACAATGATACATATGTTAATTTAATAAATTAATAAATATCATAATAATATAGTTTAAAAAAATAGAAAAAATATATATTGACGTATTATTTTATTATTTGAAAAGTGGATCTTATCAGGTAAACAAAATATATATTTATCGTATTTTTACAATAATAGATTTTGCAAACGAGACACTTTTAAAAAAAAAATACATATTTATTAAAATTCCTTAATTATATCTGACATTTTTATTTAATGACCTGTACCAATAAAATGTCATACTAATTTATTTATTTATTTATATGTTTATTTAATTATTATATTTGATTTAAAAAAAAAAAATAAAGTGCAATTACAACATCAGAATATGCATAAATTTAATTTTATTTACATTATTTTTTTCGGTTTCAATTAAACGTGTGTAAAATAAATAATAATAAAAAAAAAATTAAAAAAAAAAAAAAAAAATTATTTTTCTTTTTTATTATTAACATTTTTTTTTAAAAAGATGATGCGTGAAAATTGTTAAAAAGTGTGTGTGAACTATCGGAGTATGAATTTCAATATTCCATGTAAATTCGGCTGACGTTGTTTGTGAGGATGTCGTTAAAACGGAAACCGATGTCGCGAAAATCAAAGAAAACCTGGATGCGTGGGAGAATTTATGAAATAATCGACTCACTTTGCGGCAAACAGATCAATAAGAGGTCAGATGCTGTTGGCCACATTTCATTTTTTTTTTTTTTTTTTTTTCTTTCTTTCTCTCTATAACCCTCTCTTTGCTAAGATGATAATATCACTGGCAATTTCACGTTTAATAAAGACGATAATAACACAGTCACTACTGCTATGAAATGTGAATGATGTTAATTTTGTGAAAGAAAAAAAATAAATAAATATCTCACAGTCACTACTTTTATTGGACAGTTATTAATATGAATTTTATAAAGAAGATAACTCACTTTGACTTCTATGTGGGTGTGTGTGTTTGTGTGTATGTGTGTGTGTGTATATATATATATATATATATATATATATATCACAGTCAGTGCATTCACAGAGAATTTCAATTTATATAACTGCCGTAAAGACGATATCTCAACGTTATTACCTTCATAGGACATTTTATTTATTTGCAAATTCTTAAGAAGACATATCACACTGATTAATTTCATTGAACATTTATTTATTTAAATTTTCGAAAGAAGATATTGCCTGTCACTACGGTCAATGAAGAATTATTTATTAACATTTTCGAAAACTACGTCACGTAACTACAGTCATGAATATATGTTATTTATTTTTATTCAGTACTTTCAGTACTTTCATACTTATAAAACAAAAGTGATTTTACAGTTTTTAAATAAGGAATTTAAAATCACTAATAAAAATAATATCATCCCGCCTTTTGGATAACAATTCACATTCTCTGCGTTTATTTTTTTTTTACTTATTTTTATTTATTTATTTATTTATTATATTTATTTACAATAAAAAAAATACCCATGATGCGGTTGTAGGTGAAACATAATAATAGTAATAACGAACTACATTTCAGTCTGTATTAAGGAAATAAGTTACATATAAATTAACGTGAATATCGCGGCTTAGCCCGTTTTTTTTTCCAAAATGGCCTGCAATAAATTCTTTCATTATCTTGAAAACCATAAAATTATCTGAAAAAAGGCTAAAGCAAAATGCCATCAAATGGTATTTAGTTTTATTTCTTTACTCCGGACTGATTTATGGAAATGCTGTTTACGTCAGATTGCAGATACGGGAAGATCTAGATAATTCTTTCCCATTTATTTACCTACATCAAAAAACCTATTTAGTAAAATAATAAAAGAAAAGAAAAATAAAATAAAATAAAATAAAATAAAACCATGTAAATAAAATAAAATAAAGTAAATAGAAAAACGAATGAGTGAGTGAATGAATGAATCAATCAAATAAAAATAAAAAATAAAATAAATAACTATGTAAATTTAAAAAATCTAAATTAAATAACAGCAACATCAGCATCATCATCATCATCATCATCATCATCAACAACAACAAGACAGAAAAAAAAAAAAAAAAACAGTCGAAACTATTCCATTTTGTTTTAATTTGTGTTTGTTTTTATTTTAGGTGTTTTATTTTTTGGGTTGATTTTTGTTTTGTTTTTGTTTTTGTTTTTTTTAAATAATCATAAATTCTTACAAAATGCATTTTTCATCTTCACACCTGACTCCTCACAAAAATGTTTGTGGTTGCTGCTGTCGTTGGATTGCAGCCAACAACCACTGATGAAAGTTTGATAAAATATTTACATAGAAATTTTAATTAGGCTGGACAAGTTATTTTTAGTGGTGCTGTACAAAGAATGTTTTTGTTGTTTGTCATGTGTCAGTCAGTTTAACTGACAGAACAGTCCTCAGAAAACACCGCATATGACACGCATGACTTAACAGATAGCAGTTACATTAATTAAGTAATAAATAATAATAATAACAACAACAATAATAATAACTACAAGAATAACAATAATAATGATAATGACAATAATAATACCAGATAGTAATAACATTGATAAAGTAAGAAATAATAATAATAATATTAATAATAATAAGAATAAGAATAAGAATAAGAATAATATTAATGTTAATATTAATAATAATCGTAATAACAAGAATAACAATAATAATACCATATAATAATAACATTATTAAATAATAATAATAATAATAATAATAATAATAATAATAATAATAATAATAATAGTGGTAGTTGTAGTTGTAATATAAACAACAATAATAACAGTAATAATAATAATAACAAGAATAATAATAGTAGTAGTAGTGGTAGTAGTAGTAATAATATAAATAGTAATAATAATACTAAATAAATAAATAAATAAATAAATAATAAAATAATAACAACAACAATAATAACAACAACAACAACAACAACAACAACAACAACAACAACGATAACAATAATGATAACGACAATAACAACAACAATAACAACAATAACAATGTACAAAAAAAAAAAAAAAAAAAAAAAGAAGCTAAAAACGAATCCAAACAGATATTTGGACTGAAATTTTGAATGAAACAGAAAGAGTGAAACGAAAACCGGTTTGGTGGTTTGGCGTGTTTTGGAAGTTAAGAGTTTCGTGTAATTTTAGTCAGGCCCCAGGGAAACACTGCAGGGGTTTAATTGTAGATATTCAGTGAAACTGAACACGCCACGAAGCTCACAGGTCACGCCCTCGTTTTGACAGGCAGTGCATCAAAGCGAATACAATTTTTACAAAATTCGCTTAGCATGGATTCACTCCACGTTTTGTGTTAGCAGAAATCACGCAATTTGATTATTTATATGTCACAAGCAAGTGATCAGTTTGAGCGATAGCAAAATGCAAAAGAAGACAGGACATACATAGAGAGAGAGAGAGAGAGAGAGAGAGAGAGAGAGAGAGAGAGTTATATTATATTATATTATATCATGTTGTTTTATTGTTTTTGTTTAACCCCACAGGTTGTTGTATTGCAAATAAAATAAAATATAAAAAAACAAAGAATATAAATAAATAAATAAATAAATAAAATATATATAAAAAAATTAAAATAATAAATAAATAAAATATATCAAAAATAAAATAAAAACAACTATAAATACATGGGACATAATTATTCGTTTCGCCTCCACTCACGGCAGTTTAGACTGCACATTTATCTTAAACGTTTTACCGTACACACCGGAACGTTAACCGGACTGGGGACAATTTCTCCCTTTCCGCTACATCTACGTAAACCTAACAGCAGAGAAACCGGATCAGGACAGCGCTCTGGGCCGGCAGGCAAGGCAAACTGTTACTTTCCGTTTCGTACGCATTGCTCCAATCCCGCCCCCCCACCACCAAAAACACTCGGGTCTACAACGCCGGGAACTGGAATTGTAAAGATTTACATATGAAAACACAGACCTCTCTCTATCTATCTATCTATCTCTCTCTCTCTCTGTCTCTGCTGCTTGATCATTCAAGTGAAATCTCAGCCGGCGACACGGAAAATTTAGAACCCTGGGAAACAACAATGGAGTTATCGAAACTGGCCTTGATCCCAGACGCATTATCGAACGCGACCTTGAGCCAATGGCACACTTTTGCGCAGTGAAGACATTTCTTTTTCTCTCTCTTCGCTTCGTGTTTCGTTGGAGACCGGGCGATGTTAATTAAGAAACGTCTTTTTCCCGTGGACTTACCAGAGAGATTAAGAAAACAGACCTGCAGCTGGAGGAGAGATTGTACTGACGGTGACATGTTCTGGCAGAGGCATTGTTGTCTGTAACATTGTAAGTAGTAGTGCACTGTGGTAAGTAGTATAACGATTTTTCATATTCGAATGGAACGACGCTTGCTCAATGCTGCTTCTATTATTTATTTTTGTTTTTATTTACGAAATCACAATAACAGAAATAAAAGCATTAGCAGCAACCACTGCTTAGTACTGCAACACGTAGAAATCTCTGTTACTGTTGCGCGATCTCAACAATTAGGCTTACTACTACTACTACTTCTGCAACAGCAATAGCAACAACAGTCGAAACACAACAACTATTATTTATTTATTTGCTGTTTATTATTTATTTATTTGCTATTTTTTATTACTACTACTATTACTACGACTACTACTACTACTACTACTACTACTACTACTACTACTACTACTACTACTACTACTACTACTACTACTACTGCTGCTGCTTTTATTAATTTTGATATTTATATATTATTGCAATTAATAGGTACAAAAATATCCAAACATGTTAATCATTTTAAAGACAGATAGGTTTCAGAACAATCATTTAAAAAAAACAAAAAAAAACTACCATAATGCTTGATATTATGAGAGAACATGAAGAAATTCAAAATTATATTAAGAGTCTAGCTAAAAGTGTATTTAAACAAATAGGAGAAGATGCCATTAATAATGTTGAACAAGATATTTTAAAACAAATCGACAGTAGATTACATAATTATCCAAACGAAGATCAAGTAATGTCTTTAATAGGAAATCAATTACCTATTGCTGTCCCTAATGTTCCATTTATTGTCGATATTAATAAACATTTACAAGATTTACAAAAGAATTTAGAAAATACTGCTTTTAATAATATTTTTATTGTTGCTACTATTATTGTTATTTTCTTGTTGTTATCATCATCATCATCATTATTATTTTTATTTTTATTATTATTATAAACTGTTACAAAGTTAGTGTATATTTATTAGACAACATCTGGAGATACGGCACCGATCATAAGTAAAAAAACAAAACAACCTCTGTTCTTCAATAACTATTGTTATGATTAGACCAGCCAATGTGGTCTTCAACCACTGATAATTTTGTCTAACGTGTACAATTATACAGTGTTTTCTGTAGCAATTTTCGAAATAATAAAATGATAAGAATAATAAAAAAAAAAAAATAAAAAAAAAAATAAAGTAACGTAACATAACAAACAAACAAATAAATAAAGAGAACAAAGGAAATAAAAAAAGACTTTTTATTTTTTATATAAATATTTTTTTTTAATTAATTAATTATTAATTTAAAATTAGTTTGGAAATTTATATAAATAACGCAGATATTTTGCGGAAATTTTTTTTATATTTGTTGATATTAATATAGAATTTTAAAAATAATTAAAAAAGGCAATAAAACAAAATAAAATAAAATATTTAAGAGCTAATTAGAAATGAAAGAGAATATTTTAAGTAGCTTGAATATAAAAATGAATAATGTTTATTCTTCATAAATTTTAGATAGATTTATTAATACCATTTAAAAAATATATAAATAAAAACAATAGCAACAGCAATAGCAGTGGCAAAAGCAATAACAACAACAACAACAACAACAACAGCAACAACAATAATAATAATAATAATAGTAGTAGTAGTAGTAGCAGTAATAGTAGTTGAAGTAGTAGTAGTAGAAAACTAATTTAAAAAAAAACGTAAACTAAAGAAAAGAAATAAATGTCCTATTTAAAAAATATCGTGTTGAACTTAAAATATTATTCTAAATTAGCATCAGATGGTTATAAAAACTCGACTCTCTCTCTCTCTCTCTCTCTCTCTCTCTCTCTCTCTCTCTCTCTCTCACACACACACACACACATTTATATAATTCTTTTTCTAAACAATTTAATCCGAGTATTATACAATAATAATAATAATAACACTTTGATTTAATTACAAATTAACAATTCAAAACAGCACTCGTATAAACAGCAAGACCAGAAAAAAAATAATATTAAAAATAATAAAATCACGAAATGAACGTTTGAAAAGCCGAGCAAAACGTGAGTGACTGTGAACTGAACACGTGGGTAGTAACGCAGAGACAAGTATGAAATCACACACAGGTATATAAAGTGTCACTGGTTTTGTGAAGTGTTGGTCGCAGCAGAGGCACGACTTGTCTAGTATTTCAAGTTAATGTGTCTTCTGAAGACGTTCTGTCTGCAGTAATAATAATAATAATAATAATAATAATAATAATAATAATAACAATACTATCTTTTCTCGCACTGGGCAGGCAGGCAACGTATTTGCACTGAGCAGAACTGAACATATTTAGGACAGGACAAGAAACGTAAAAAAAAAAAAAAAAAATCCAATGTCGCTCAAAACCCTTAGTTAATATTATTAGAACATTTACGATTGAAGCTTAGCTGCATTTGTCTTCTTTTTTTTTTTTTTTTTTTTTTTTTTTTTTTAAATGTGTCACGTAATTTCAAAAGAGGGTGCAGTACGTGAAAACAATCACTTAGAAGCCTTTAATGTCCCAGCCTGCTCTACCACAGAGCCAAGAACAACAAAGGGATGTCAGAAGTTATTTCATGTGACTGCGCTCTCAAGCATGAAGGTCAAATTTGTTGTCCAATCAATAACTGTCAGCGCGTTGATAGATTGACTGCGGGAATCGGCGCGTGCACTATTCCCTTTCCATCATGGGCGTAACTTGTACGACATATCGAAAAAGCTGTTTGATTCATTGCGCGTGCGTTCACTTCCGCTGAAAAATGACAGGTGCACGGGTTCACACAGGGATTGGGAAAATGTGGCACTTTGCAAAACAAAACTAATTTGTTACCAAGCGGTGTTGTTAGCATACAATTATCTTTTTTTTTTTATTTTATCTTTTCTTTTTCTTTTTCTTTTAAAATTATTATTATTATTATTATTATTATTATTATTATTGTTGTTGTTGTTGTTGTTGTTGTTGTTGTTGTTGTTGTTGTTGCTGCTATTACTATCCTCCTCCTCATCATCATTATTTCTATTATTTAATTATTTTTAATTTGCTATTTAAAAAATAGATTTTATTTATTTTTTTTTTTTTTTAAATTTAATAGCTTATTATTATTAATGTTGTAAACGATTTATTGTTAAGGTTTTTTCTTTTAAATGAAGCACGTTTGTTTTGTTTTTTTGCATGTTTTTAAATAGTAATAGATGGGAATGATTTTTATGCCGTAATTTGTCTACACGTGTGTTGTTGATATGAATATGTAATTAATTTTTTTGCTATAATGTATTCAAGCTTTTAAGCTTAAATTCTAAGAATTTCCCTAGTATATAATGCTGTTTCTAACACAGTTACGACTACTACCAGTATTACCACTAATATTATATACTACTACTACTACTACCATTACTACAACTATTACTACAACTACTACTACTACTACTACTACTACTACTACTACTACTACTACTACTACTGTTGCTACTGCTGTTACTTACCTACCTATTCATTCCTATCTATTTACATGCATTAATGTCTGGACCTAATCTAAATTTAAATCTGTCGGTTATTGCTCTCTCTCTCTCATTCTCTCTCTCTCTCTCTCTCTCTCTCTCTCTCTCTCTCTCTCTCTCTCTCTCTCTCTTTCTCTCTATATATATATATATATATATATATATCCCTGTGTCTATCTGTCCATTTCTGTGTGCGTAACGCGTTTAAAACATAAATCCGTAGTCTGTGAGTAAAATATTCGTTTTAATTTGAAAAAAAAAAAAAACCCAAACAAACTTAATTTTTTTTTTTTTAAATTTAAACATTTTAAAACTATTTTAATAACAACAACAACAATAACAACAATAACAATAATAATAATAATAATAATAAATAGAGGGTTTTTTTAAAAAAAAAAAAAAAATAAAAATAAAAAGACTTGTGGAATTCGAAAAAGCAGCAAACAGAAAAATAACGAAACAGGCTCCTTTGGTTATTTCATCCATTTTATAGCCGGCGACATTAACTCAGAATTTAAAACAAGTTTAATCTTAGCTTTTTGAGACATTATTATTTTTATGTAGCGGCACAACAGGTTCAGACAATGGGGTTACCCCACAAAATAAGGTACACAGAAATAATATTTTTGAAATTAGAAACTGCAGAGTCTGAATGCTGTCACTACAAACACAGACAAACATAAATACTTCGTAAAAAGGTAAAGACTTCAAGAGTATTATTTAAAACTTCAGGGTTTATTTTCTGTGCTTAAAAGCAATAATTTATAGCCATTTTTTTTTTTTTTATTTTTTTTTTTTTATATAATTAACTCTCTATAATAAAACGTCTTTACGAACACGCACTAAAATGTAAAAAGTTTGAATGGCGTTTGTCTGTTTATTGGAGAAAAGAGAGAATTGTGACACTTCGAACAGTTAAAAACATTCCATTATAAAACATCTACATGTATTTTTAATTTAAAATGTGTGTGTGTGTGTGTGTGTGTGTGTGTTTTTAAATTTTAATATTGATTTCAGGTCACAGTTTTAAAGATTGGTAGTAAACCAAAAATGATAAACATAAACATGTTTTTAATAAGTGATAGTTATTATTTTATGTAAAGTTTGTTTATGAATATTTATAACGGTCTCTTTCTATTTAAAATTACATACATACATACATACATACATACATATATATATGCAAAATGTAGTTATAAATAAATAATTATACATACATACATATATATGATATGAGGAAACAAAATGATAGTTATAAATAAATTCTTAATATATGCAGAGATACTGAGTGTGAGAAGGGGATATGAGAAGGATAAGAGATGCAAGACAGATAACAGGAAAAATTCAGACTGAAAGTCACAGATGAATATAAAATAAAAGAAACACAAAAACGAAAAACCCATAAAGAAGACAAAAAAAAAAAAAAAAAAACGTGAGACAAACTGACAGACGGACAGAAAGACGGACAGACACAGCCGCCGCCGCCGGCAGAAAGAGAACACACCACGGCGTCTTCAACGTTGATGGCAAACAGACGCAGTCGTAGGTGCATTTAACCGGGCAAACATGTCGGCTGGCAAGTAAGGGCTACGCTTCTCCACGGCAGTGTAAAACTGAACGGACGATTAAATCCTGTAACCTGCGCTGCTAGAGATATATTATGGGACAAATGTTAGGTATTCGTTTTAAAGATGGGGCAATAAATTACAGAGGTATTGCTGCCGCGCGCTGCCCGATTGGCCCAGACTGCGAGGCCTCGCTACATAAAGCATCACGCCACGAAATGGTAATTGCCAGTCAAGCCCGGTGTCGGCGGTGCGTGCTGTACCTGTAGATGTTATCAGCAGACATAAAATACACCGCTTTAACAGACCACAGAGACTGTACATCATACACACCTTGTTGCTTTCCTCGCTGGGTTTTTTTTTTTTTTTTTTTTTATTTTTTTTTTCTAGATTTAATTAGCTGAGGTTTTTTTCTTGTTCATTTTTTTT
>CM022679.1:9657168-9669668 GCA_012295275.1 Chrysomallon squamiferum
TGACAAAAAAGACACATTATGTGTGGGTGGAAAAAACCAGCCTACAATGCTTTCTTTTATCTCGGGAAAAAAAAAAAAAAAAAAAAAAAATGTATGACAGGACGTGACGTATAAATCAGAAGCGAAACCATACCTATGTGACAGAAAACCGTTAATGTATGGGCACGAGATAAGAGAAGCTTTCAGTGTCAGTACAATGCGGCCCGCTGGACTTCGGGGCCATCTTAGAACGAGCGATTAGGACCGGCGGAACAAAAGTGGCGGAGGAAAGTTTCCCCATAAACACACTCAGTGTCATATTTAATAAGACATTAATCTCGTGCTTTTCCACCCAGATTGACATACATTTACCAATTTGTTTATCATTATTTAATCGTTTGTTTCCCTCGCAGGTGGTCGCTGATATAAAGTCAAAAATATATAAGGTGCGGGCGACGTGTTAATAGTCAAAATTAAAAAAAAAAAAAAAAAAAAAAAAAAAAAAAATTCTTCTTCCTGGTTTATAAATTTAACTGAAGTCACCGCAAAACAAAACAAACGCGTTGACACACACACACACAGACAGACATACAGACGACAGACAAAACGAACGCAGGCGACAGGGACAGACAGGCAGACGGACTGACGGATGGGTGGAAATATAAATCGATAGATAAAACAATTTATTTCAATTTCTATATGTAGCTGTTTTTAATATTTAATTTGCCATAAATGACAGTAAATGCAAATTGCACAATAGCTAAAAACAAGTTATCTGTTAAATTATTCCTGGGAGAGAAAGAGCTCGCACAATGGTGGCAGAAAATAATGTCACCGTACAAATTTACCGACGGACATAATGACAATGTGAGTGAAGGCTTTGCCATTAGTTTGTCATTAGCGAATATTTGATTGACACAAGACACGCCCTGAAACATGTGGCTGGAAAAATTTCATTACGGGAATGAATACATTTCACGACGACAATCGATTTTCATTTGCTGCTTCATTCATTTTCCACGTGAGAGGTGTGGCTAACCGCTGGAACTTGGAACGTCGAGCGAAAGGTTCCAGGATCGATTCGGCTAGATGATCAAACAGAACTATTTTAACTTATCTTTGGGTATAGTAAAATATTATAGTTACTCCCAATACTCAGTACTGGTAACACATACAGAGAGACAGTCAGACACACACACACAAACATACATAAATACATACATTACTAAGAACGGCAGAGTCTTTCATTTGGATTTTTGTAACAGCAGTAACCCAGTGAAATGACATTTCAGTCGTATAACATTTCTTTGTTTGAATCGCACTGATAAATATATGCTGTTTTAAGTGAGTCTTCACAATCTGACAATTAATTATGGGTGAAATGGTAAACGCCAGTGAAAAACGTGATGTGATGCTAGGCTTCATCTAATGCATGCATTGCATAGGCTTTATAATTATCATGCCGAATATGATGGTATATTAACAAATAAATAAACAAATCTGTTTGAAAATGCTTTCTTTTTCTCCGTTTTTAAACATTAATTTAATTTTTTGTCCATATTAATATTATAATTAGAATTGTTTTCTAATTTTTAAATTAAATAGAATTTATTTTATTTATTTATTATTATTATTATTATTATTATTATTATTATTATTTATCTATGTTTTTGTTTTGTTTTTGTTTGTTTGTTTTTTGTTGTTGTTTCTTTTGTTTCTTTTTTTTTGTGTGAGAAATGTTCAATATTAAAAACTTTATATAATTATTATATTTTTACAGAACTTTCTGTCTGTGGCGACACAAAAAAAAAAAAAATAAAAAAAAAAAAATTATAAACAATAAAAAAAAATAGTAGTAGCAGTAGTAGTAGTAGTAAATAATAATAATAAAAAGTAAAACCCCCACATATAATAAAAGAAATAAATAATAATGATTTCTATATGTAAAGATAGACGCTATAATATTCAGCTGATCACATGAATACATACATAATAACGAAATGGAAATATAAACTATATTTTTAAATTTAATTGTGCGAATTGTGTGAATTGTGTGAATGTGTGTATATATATATATATAATGTAGATATATTTTTCTCCGTTAAATTATCTTTGTATTCTTTTTTCCTTTTTATTTATTTACTAACTGTTTTAATTATCTCGAGTTTATTATTTTTTTGGGTGAACTAAAATGACGCAGACTTCAGTGTGTTAGCTGTGTGTGAACCAGTGTGTGAACCAGTGTGAAACAGAACATTACCAACGACATCTACCACCATGTCGTCTTCGCTGGTAATCTACCATGACCGATTAAAAACAAACACTGGAGCACACCATCTGTACAGATAATCTTTTGTGTGCCAAACTGTCTTTGTAATTATCTCACACAGTTTCTGTTCACCTTTAAGACACAAAAGAATTCCCGAAACGCGAGTGAGATTAACAGTTCGATTAGAAGAAACCAGATCAGGGTTGTTGCCGCCCCCCCCAACACCACCGTGGAGGACGAATTCAAGCAGCCTCGAGGTCAAGAAGGTCCGTTTAATGACGTAATACACATAATAACAAAAGTCCGCGCATTTACGTAATACTTCGGGATCGTCATTCGTCTTTTATTCGGGCGCACCGGTTTTTGCTTTCGGGTGGTGCGAAAATATTCCAATTAAAAGAAATACAATATCTTTTACTGGCTTCGGGGCTGATGATACTGTGAGTTACCCGGGGAAGGGCAGAAACAGAGGATTCGTGTGTTCTCATGATGTAATCGAGTTTAACCGCGCAGCGTTCATTTGCTGCGCTAAATGAGATGGTGCATGGCGAATTACAACCTGTGACTGGTGGACTGACTTTTAACAGCAGGCGGTCCGGAAAGAAGACTGCGCGCGGACAGATCTAATACAGCGTTCTCCTAAATTACGTAATCTTTTCTACTTATCTGCCGTCTTTAAAATCAAAAATAAACATCTCCGTAACGAATGTTAACGATTATTAATGAAGAAATGAAAAATGCACTTTGCTCTGCGTTGGGTATCTTTGTGTGCCTGTAATGTGTCTGTGTGTGTGTGTAAGTACATTCGTGTGTGTGTGCGCGTACATGTAGCTGTACATGTAATATCACTGAAAGTTAGAAAACTATTTTTATAAGCCTTTTTTATTTATTTATTTTTTATTTTAAAGTAGAAAAACGCGAACACACACACACATAGGCAAAGAGAGTTTTACTTGGGCAATATATCGTCAAATATTTCGCAGAAAAACAAAATGAAACGAAATAAAATAAACAAATAAATAGTTAAATAAATAGAAGCCATTTAATAAGGTGGTTTTGGCCATCTTCTAAACTGTTATGATTCCGCTGAAAAACAACGATTTTACCATTTCTGTACTGATTACAGGTTTGCCATGAGCTACAACTTACAAATTGCTAAAACAAGTGTATAAACAAGAAAAAAAAACGACAATGACTTATTGTTTCAGTTCTGGGAATGACCTGCAAAGATACAGTATAGCTTGAAGAGGGAACATGTGTTATGCTGGGACAGAAACAGAGAATGACCGACATTCGTGTGGATTCTGGAAAGAAGATTGAAACTGCTATTTATTGGAGTTAACGACTTTTTGGGGTTTGGTGGTAAATAATATTAAATTTATCATCGCTTCAGCGAAAATGTTTTGTAGTGTTAATTTTAAAAAGTCTGAAACTCTTTGAAATTTTTATTGATTGTATTGTTATTATTTATTTATTTATTTATTTATTTATTTATTAATAAATAACGAACGGTCTAAAATTCATTCTTTTCTTATGACTTAATTCTGGTGCAAAATAAAATTATTCAGTTATTTTCATATTTATTTACGCCGCTTTTGTTCAGTAATAATAATAACAATAATAATAACAATAATAATAATATTATTATTATTATACCAATAGCAATAACAAACAACAACAACAACAACAACAACAACAATAATGATGATGATAATAATAACAAATGGAAAAATATATAGCCAACATCTACAAACAAAATTACCGGTTTTATCACATCTACATCAAAGCGAATATACCTCATCTTTATCTTGTTTTCTTTTTGTAGATTAATTAAAATCAATCAGTGGTCAGTCCAGAAAAATATATTTACACGAGATGAATACAAAAGCAGAAGATTAATTTTTTTTTTTTTTTTTTTGAAACGCTTTTTGTTCTAACAATGCTCCGCTGAACCTTCAGTCGTTGGCTATTTTTGTCTCACAGAGCTGTCGTCTGCTAAATTAAGAACGAAGACAGATTCGCGCCGATCGATAATGACACAAGAGTGACCCATTTGACTGCTTCAAGGTTATTTGCCATCAACGCTGATTAACAGCAGTTATTTGATTTCACCTCCGAAACAGTCGCGCTCACCGAAACCAGCTGATTCGAAAATAAGTGTGTGTAGTTTGTGTGAATTTGTGCTTGTGTGTGTGTATGTTTGTGTATGTAAGCGACTAGTAAGTAGGCCTAATAATTATAAGAATTATGGAAGGAAAAAGGAGAAAAAGAATATTATTGTGAAAAGGAAGGAAATATTATTGTAATAAATAAATAAATAAATAAATAAATAAATAGATAGAAAGAAAATATGAATTAATGTTTTTCCTTTTAATTTTTCTTTAGATTTTAATTTAAAAAAAAAAACAAAAAATATTTTAATTCTTTTATTCTTTTTCTTTATTTTATTTATGTATTTATTTCTATGCTTTTATTTATTTATTTATTTATTTTATTATTATTATTATTATTATTATTATTATTATTATTATTATTTTTATTATTATTATTTGTACGAGCTAACATTTGTGATTGAATTTATTGTCTCAGATTTCGAAAATGTATTTATAATAACTGCAACAAGGAATAATAACTTCAGCTATAAACGTAACAAATATATATTTTAAATAAAGCAGATATCAAGAATCCAAAAACTAAGAAACTAAACAACAAATATAAAGGTGTAAATAATAATAATAAGAAGAAGAAGAAGAAGAAGAAGAATGATGATGATAAGGGCAATAATTACAGTAACAGCAGCAACAACAACAAAATTAAATAATAACAACAGAAAAAGAGCTAGCTACAAGACATTTCAAACAATTTCAACACAAAACGCCATGCGTCGGAAAAACACGAACACAAACACGAAGAGAGACGAAGACGCGCAACTTGGGTTTCTTGACTCGGATCAAACACGACGATGTTTGGCGATCGTGTCCTGGACCGTCTTCATCACTGGACGATGTTCATTATTTCCAATCTCTCTAAGAGGCAAAACATCATCGGCGAACCTTCGGACTGGATCCTTACCGCCAGGAACAAACGTCGCTTGTGGTGAAAGACGGGACTACGCATGATTCACAGTTGCTTGCCAAATAATCCCCCGAAGAAACGGCAATAACGAAGGTTTTAGCATTCACGAGGGCTGGGTACGTGGGTGACACGTTTTGTGCAGTTAGCAAACGTTCTACAGCCAGAAACAAACACCGATGCGAACAGATATCTTCTATTTTCACTTTATTAATTTGCTTCTCCTCGCCCGATCAATAAAAACGTCAGCGCGGTCGGTCGGTCGGCCCGAACAACTTGAAGTGGCATTAAGAAGCTGTGTCAATGGTTTTTTGAAATAATTATTCCATTGTTTTATTTCGTACGGCCGCTAAGGTAATTAGCTGTAGTATACGTTGTGCGGTTCCAGTTTATTTACCTTGAATAAGTGCTGCTTGTTTCGTTAAGAACAATTTTAAAAATGAATAATAATGGCGTATAATAAATAAAATAAAATAAAATAAAATAACATAAATAAATAAATAAATAAGTAAATAAAAATGTAAATATCTGTTATCGACCCACTGATTAATAATGTACCCTTATATAATATTGCAAAAATGTAACACGCACATAAACATGAACATACGTACAGGGAATCATTAATTAGAAAAAAGTAGGAAAAACAAATAAATAATTCAATACGGGGATCAAAAAAAAAAAAAAAAAAAAAAAAAATAACAACCCGAGGCTGGTTTTGGATATATTACAATTACTACATTTTTTTTTTAATTCCCGCCCCCTGAAACTTAAACCTCTATGTCATCTACATCCATTTGAAAAAATTATAATTGTCAAATAAAAGTTAAATGTGAAATTAAAATCTTGTTCCACTTCATTTGTTCACCTACTGTCATCATAATACTTTTTTTTCAAGACGATTAATATTCACTTATCTTTTTATTTTCTATTTTTTTTATATATATTAAAATTTATTTATTTGCATTATTTATTTATCTAGTTACATTTAAATATATATATATATATATTTATATTCTTACTATATATTCATTTACATCGTTTATTTATTTATCTATCTTTGTATTTATTTATTTATTTATTTATTTTCCATATTCTAAAATCATTTATCCCTAAAGACCATCTACCTTTTTTTAAATACTAATAGAACATTTAATTTTAATGGAAAAAAACAACAAAATAAAATTTAAAAGAACAACAAGAAGAAAATTAATGTATGAAAAGAAACAGAAGAAAAATCATTGATTTACTGTCACAGTTCTGTACCCTTCCAGTCACAGATAACAAAAATATTATTGTATACGTACTTAAAACAAGAACGTCTGTTATGGAAAACTCCCAGATATACAACAAGCCAGGCAGTGTGGAAAACATAATTATCTACAGAACAGAATACTTAAACATTTTTTTTAACTGGTTATTTATTTTTGTTCTACACCGGTGTGTGTGTGTGTGTGTATACTGGACATTCTATGTGTTTACCGGACATTATTATTATATATTGTCGCCCACTTTCTCTGCCGATAACTCACTTTACTGTTCAGCTATTTAGTTTTGTGATCGCTTATTTGATAAATCCCTTTTATTTTTTCATTTTTTTTTCTTTCCTGGTCGTTATCGTGGTCCAGTATCGCTCATGACACGTTCAGTTTTGGCATTGACAGAGAACTAATCGACTTAAAGACTGCGCTTTGTTTACAGAACAAGAAAGGAACTCCAGAAGAAAATTAGTGCGTTTGAAAGAATCAGATTGCTGTAATACATACGATAAGCAGGTAAAAAAAAAAAAAAAAAAATTCTGTTTTTGTCATTTTAGTCATTAAAAAAAAAAAAAAAAAAAAAATGAAAAGAAGCCCAACACACTAAACAAAAACACTAGTTTCTACGTTTTGCTAAAAATGGTCTCTCTGTTTTGTTTCGTTCCGTCATGCCAAACCCGACCCTATCACAAAGATTTATTTCTACAAAAAAAAAAGCTGAAGTGAGAAGAATGAATCAGATGTTTGAACTCCGGTTTTTGTGAGAGAAATCAGATGTGTGAATAGTGAATGCTTTGTTCAATCGAAATTTCCTTAAAAGTTTTGGACGACAAAGTTGTCGTATAACAAAATGTTTTCTAAAGAAAAAAAAAAAAAAAAAAAAGGGGAAAGTATTTTTATTTATTTACCATACTTCGGATTTTTTGAAAATCCTGAATAATTTGAATGCCTTGTCCGGATCTGTTTAATTCTATTTTTTTATTATTATTATTATTCTTTGTATTATTATTATTATTAGTGTTGTTGTTGTTGTTGCTGTTGCTGTTGTTGTTGTTGTTTTTGTTAATGTTGCTGTTATTTTTTATTTCATTTTAATTTAATTTAATTTTATTCTAATTTTTATTTTTGTAAACAAAATTACCTTAACTATATTATATTTATTCCTATTTTCGGGATTAAAATCACAAAAGAACAGAATAATACTAAAAATAATAATAATAATAATAATTAACTTAGTTTATTCTTCAGAGCCATTTTTAAACAACAACACCAACAAAAAAAAAAAAAAAAAAAAAAAAAAAATATTTGGTAATTTACAAACGATTAGGAGCTTAACTTCATATAAAACAGTGTCGCCTCCTTGAATGTTTAATAAACAAATAGTAACTGAGTGAATTACTCAGTGTTTTTACAGCTACATTAATTGTCAAGTCTGTGTTTAATGCGGTAACTTGTTCATTGGGTCGGATTTCAGCTTGCTTTTTTTTCTTTTCTTTTTTCTTTTTTTATCTTTAAAAAAAAAATAAAAAGTATCACCTGAATGAAATTTAATACTTAAACCACTTTTATATTTTTTTTTTTTACCAGGTTCGATAAAACGAGGCGCAGACTGTCTGTACATCATCTGTACTTATATGATTGAAACAAACAAACAAAACGAATTTTTAATATATATATTTTATCGTGCCCCGTTTTTAACCCTAGCGTGTGTGTGCGTGCGTGCGTGCGTGTATATATGTGTGTATTTAATTAAGAAAAGTATCTACCTTTGTATTTTCTCTTACTCTACTCAGACTTCAAGAACAGTAACTACACGTAGAATTGTCCTGGCACATTCCGGCAATAAATAAGCTCTGCTAATAATATTAAAACGCATCAAGGCATATCGGTGCCTTTAAAAATAATCTAACAAAGCGGAAAAGGATTTCGGAGATCAATAGATTGGAGACACCAGTTGAAACCGCAAACGAATGAAGGAAAAAAAAATTCCAACAGAGAGACATACGTTATTAAAAGAACACTACAAACATTACTGAAACCCCCCTCCAAAAAAACAAAACAAAAAAAACCCAACAACTTCAACCACTACTTAAACAAAACTTCAAACAGTACTGAAACACCAATGAAACATTATCAAAGAGACAGTACTGAAACACAACTGAAACAAAACTACAGATATAACGCTCATGAAACAAAACAACAAACACTATGAAACGATACTACAAACATTACTGATAAAAAAAAAACAATAAAAAAATAACACGTATAGACAAACACGACTGAAACACAAATATAAAGACAACCCTAATGAAGCAACACTTCTGAATCAAAAATTACAAACTGTAATGAAATAAAAACTACAGAGACAAACACAGGCATCATCCTACAGTTTCTGTTTGAAATTCTTCGTGTTATTCCCACGAGTTTTAGGTTTGTCAACAATAAACACATGTTGTTAATTATTCTAATTATCAATTGGCCACAGGATTTGAAATACATTAAGGGGAAATGTTCTTGTAAAGAGAGAAGGTACCATAGTGTGAGATTTACTTTACTTCAAAGGATGAAGAAAACAAGACTAGTTAAATCATCGAATTTTTTTTGGTTTTCTTTATTACTGTAAAAAAAGCTTTTTAAAACACATCTCTCTCTCTCTCTCTCTCTCTCTCTCTCTCTCTCTCTCTCTCTCTCTCTCTCTCTCTCTCTCTCTCTCTCTCTCTCTCTCTCTCTCTCTCGTCATCTCTCTCTATCATCTCTATCTCTCTCGTCATTCTCTCTCTCTCTCTCTCTCTCTCTCTCTCTCTCTCTCTCTCTCTCTCTCTCTCTCTCTCTCTCTCTCTCCCTCCCCCTCCCTCCTCTCTCTCCCTCCCTCCCTCTCTCTCTCCCTCGCACTCTCTTTCACTCTCTGCGTACGTGAGTGTACGTGCGTGATAGAACCTCGCGTATAAAAACGTATCCGTCGTTGTTATAATAAATAAAAAATTCATATCAGATTCGGCGATTCATTGATTGCAAATGTTTCTCATCCCGACGACGTAGCAGCTGTCGTGATTGTGCATTCGTCAGACGTCGACACTTGTATTATGAATGTAAACAAAACTGTTGCAGGTTCCGGGTTTGGCCATTATTTCCCGCGCTTGCCATAGTCTTACAAATATGTCATCTGATACCGTCATAATTAATATTCAATATCAAAGTAATGAAGTATGTAGGGGTGTGTTTGATAAGCGAAGACCAGGAACGCGGTAACCGGTGTCCGTAATGTACAATGAAAAAAGAATTATTATTATTATTATTATTTATATATGAACGTGTGTGTCTGTCTGAATCAAGCTGTATGTGTATTGTTAACAGTTATTGCAAAACTAAATAAAAATAAAAAAAAAAAATAAATAAAAAAAAAAAATAAAATAAAATGAATAAAATAAAATAAATAAATAAAATAAAATAAATAAAATAAATAAATAAATAAAATAAAATAAATAATAAATAAATAAAATAAAAAAAATAATAAATAAATAAATAAATAAATAAATAAATAAATAAATAAATAAAATAATTAAATAAATATACATACGATGACGATAAATAAATAAATAAAAATAAATAAATAACGATGATAATAAATAAATAAATAAATAAATAAATAAATAGATAGATAAATAGAATATCATTATATTTCAAAAAAAAAAAAAAAAAAAAAAAAAAAACGAGACATACAAAAAGACCGATACAACATTTCCGCAAACAAAATAAAGACATCTAATAACAATGAAACTCCAGCCTGTAAATGAAATTAACGAAACTGTTTTTCTCTTTTCCCTACAGTCATCATACAATACGGAAAGATACCAGCTTGCTGTAAGAACTGTACACACCAGCAGTTGTAAATCATAACAGTCGATTTGAACTACAATAAAATAATATCATTATGGATTTTAAATATTTGTAATTCATTGATTTTTTTTCCTTATCAACAAAAATTTTTTGGGGATATGAAATGAATACTTCTAACTGAAAACAAACAAGGATAAAAGTAAATTCTCAGATGTTTGGCTAGTATGCCGAGTGGGAGGTTGGCAGCAAGACTTGCCGTATTAATGATCGTGTATAAATCGAACCATTACCGCTAATTGCGTCGTAGTATGAAATGTCGTTCCAGTAATACAAATGTCCAGTCTATAAATACGTCTTTAAGAGGACTGCCACAATATTTCTCTCCCATCGAGATAAATGTTGCTGTAGACTCGAGGTACTTGCGATAACAATATAAAAATGTCTTGTTCAGCATTTCTGTTCTTGATAAAACTACGGAGACAAAACCGTAGCATCAGTAATTATTGATAAAGCTATGAAGTCACCCGCACAAAAAAAATATATATATATATTTTGTGCGGGTATATATATATATATTAGTAAAGAGATGAACTGATAGAACAATATCACGGACATAGAAACGGACAACATACTGTATGAAAAAACCCACAGAAAGAACATCCTGAGAAACACAGATTTGTACAAAATGAAGTAAATTCTTCGTTGCCGTTGGAAAATATCACAACATACGACGACGACGACGACGACGACTATGACAACCCGTCACGCTTTGGAAAAGACACGTGTAGTTTTACAAGTGATGAATACGAACATAATCACCAGAACAAAACGTCCCAGTTGCCAGCTGTGTGAGTCCCAGACCCAGCAGACGTTTCACAGAAATTAAAGACTCTGAATGAATGAATGAATGAATGAATGTTTAACGACACCCCAGCACAAAATAATATATCGGCCACTGGGTGTCAAGTTAAATATAACAAAAGTGGTGAATATTTTCTATATGAAAATTCAAAATTAGTCAAAAAAAAAAAAAAAAAAAAAAAAAAACCACTGCGTAAAGAGATGTGCAAAAAGTATCACAGCTTATTTAAATTATAATTTATGGTAAAAATTCTCTAAAAAAAAAACTCGGGATGGAATCGAATTAATTCAACCACATTTTGGCTTTGAACGAACAGGGTTATAATTAATCATCAAGTATTTCTGAGAATTACATTTTATACACAGCTTTTATTGATATACGGTTATAATTATGACGGATGAAATGACGGAAATAACTTGCTCGTGTTTTGACTGCACATGTTCATAGTTTTATGAACTGAATGAGAAGATTTAGTTTAACTTGCAGGGAAAAACGTGACCATGTTGTCTTCAGTTACAAAAGAAAAAATAAGTTATAATATAATGTGGATATTATATTCCGTGCGTTATTAACTTTAATAATAGTAATAATAATAATAATAATAATAATAATAATAATAATAATAATAATAATAATAATAATAAACAACTGTTATCTCCATCATAAACGAAACAATCAGCCAAGGAAATGCTGATGGGTTTTTATCAAAACCAGACAATATGTTTGAGACATTTCGATAACGTTATCAATCGTAAGAAAAACAAAACAATAAAGGGCGTATGGTGAATGTTGCTTATTCCCTAAACGTATCTAACTCACATCTCCCGAGTTATCTAACACAGGTCACGATTAAAACCTAAGACAAATACTAATCCTGTGCGATGATTTCGTGTTATCGAAGTTTTCAGAGATAACGGGGATATAACAGTCTACGATACAACGTCATAAGAAAGGCAACTGCAAGACTGACAAAGATTTGAAACAATGACTGTCTGTGAGGTGGTGAAATGAGAGAGCGTATTTGTAAAACAAAAAAAACAAAAAAAACATATCAGAAAAATAAAAACATGTTACATAATACAGAACGTTACATTAAATATAATACAAAAGACATAGAAAAAAAAAAAAAAAAAAAAAAAATGGGGAAAGATTATTTTCATCTCCCTATTTTTGAAATAAATAAAGGATTAAAATGTCTAGTAAAAATAACTCATGATAAATTCAT
>CM022679.1:9674668-9729668 GCA_012295275.1 Chrysomallon squamiferum
TCAAAAATCTCCCCGTACGCATGCACCCGTACACATCAGAAATATTATTTGACAGGGAACAATAAAAGATGCATTAATTCGGACGTAGCACGCAAGCAACTTGCGTAATAAAAAGATCTGTTCAACTTCACAGTAAATATTAATGACGTGAATGGGTTTCGGTACACGCACATACGCCACGCAAGGTTACGCCCAAGTCGATCAAGGAAATTAAAAAAGTCTACACTGCCACTGATAAGTTGGCCGGGTTGAAAATTACTTTCATTTTGTCAAATGTCAGAGCTTTCGCCGGAACGGCTAATATTTCATATATGAAATATGTCGTTTTAAATTGCAAATGGAATTGGCCTTGGGTAAAAAAGATTTTTTGTGTTTGAAAAATGAGTGTCTGTGTTGCGTGTATGTTTTGTGGTTACGTGAGTAATATTTTATGATAATTAAAACAATGACGACGACAATGACGACAACAACAACAACAACAATAATAACTATAATAATAATAATAATAGCTATAAAACATTTAGTAACACAGGCTGATAGTGGAAACAGGTAATTCTCTTGTTATTGGAATTTTTTTTTTTTTTATATCTCAGCCAACATTTCTTTCATTATTTATTTCCTGGAGAGTAATTTCCATTTTCTTATCAATTTTCGATAAAATCTTTATTATATATATATATATGTGTGTGTGTGGGTGTAGATGTGTAGATGTGTGTGTGTGTGTGTGTGTGTGTGTGTGTGTGTGTGTGTGTGTGTGTGTGTGTGCAGAACAAACTATAACCACAATAATAAAAAAATTATCAAAAATCTAAATGAAATATATATTAAAAGAGAGTAAGTCACACACAGTGAGAGAGAGAGAGAGAGAGAGATAGTTCGTCAGTTACTAAAAATAACCTAACCCCCCCCCATGCACTCTGACCCGATACTCTGGAAAAGTTTCAACCACAAGAAAATGTGTCCTCATTTTTTATTTATACATGACGTAATTTAAAAAATGCACTGAACACACATGCACATTGTGGTTACACTGCGCGTGCATTTGAAGCGACTATGGCTATAATAAAAGGGGCGGAGCTTGTGTAAATAAGTGACAGCACGCAAATGTCACGGCGTACGTTGGGTGTAAGCGCAATATTTTAAGTCAGTGTAGATGATAGACATGAGCGTACTAAGCAAAAAAAAAAAAAAAAAAAAAAAAAAATTTAAAAATTAAATTTAAAAAATACAGAATGTGAATACACAATTTCAGTGATAAAAATAAAATTAATAAAATGTAATTGATTTTATTTTATTTTATTTTATTTTATTTTATTTTATTTTATTTTATTTTATTTTGTTATTTTATTATTTTATTTTAATTTTATTTTATTTTATTTTATTTTATTTTATTTTAATTAATTTATTTATTTATTTATTATTATTATTAAATCATTTATTCATTTATTTATTTATTTATTATTATTATTATTATTATTATTATTATTAAATCAGTTACGGTATAAAAATGAATCTAAGAAGCTGTTGACTTACAGAAGATAACACATTTCTTCTTCTTCTTTTTTTAAAAAATTATTATTATTATTATTATTATTATTATTATTATTATTATTATTATTACTACTTCTGATATTATGACAAATGAAATTAATGTAAATATTTACCGTTATTTTACCTTCCTATCTCCGTAAAATTAAGCACAGGATTTGATTACGCAATATAAAAATAAAACCCAGAAAAACAAATTTCCACTGAAACTAACTTAAATACTCATAAAGATACTAAACAAATTTAAAATCAGTGATTATAAAACCAACTTCCCCATGAGAACAAATAAACAAATTGATGCTCTATATTAGGAGAGAAAAAAATCCAGAGAAAGCTGATATGAAAAAAAAAAACTTTTGCGATTATAAAATATTTTTCCTATGTCAAGTACGCTATACGAATTAAGTATTTATCAGTTATATCTGAAACAACTCATAAATCTATTAGATTTGCATAGAAATTTTTTTTTTTCATGTAGATAAACATTAATCTAGCAGAATTAGTTTTAAAAAAAATAAGATGTCAGTATTTTTTCTTCTTAATCTATTTATTTATATATTTATTTATTTATTTATTTATTTATTTATTTATTTATTTATTTATTTATTTATTTGCTCAAAATTGTATTTTGTGGTTACAACATGTTGGCGTAATAAGTAAAAAAATTAAATTTTAATCTAAAATGTTATCGATTATGGTTGAAAACATTTGTTAATTATATAAATTTTCTAGACATCAGAAATAAAGACAATAACTTACAACATAAAAAAAAAAAAAATAACTTAAAATTAAATCTGTGACAGCATTCACGTCAAAATCTATGTAGATGTGTGTGTTCAAGTGTGTATATATATATATGTGTGTGTCCGTGTCGGTTTATTAATATATTTGTGCATATCATTGTAAGTATGTGTGTGTGTGAGTGTACGTCTGTATGTATGTACATGTAAATGCGCGCATGTGTGGATATTTAAGATAATAACAACACTGTGTTATAAACACTGCTATTGCCAAAGTACATAACATATCATTCAAGAATATTTTATATGATATTCAGCTGTATTATTATTATTATTATTATTGCTGTTGTTATTGTTGTTGATGATGATGATGATTATGGCGACCTTTTTTTTTTAAATACTGTTCTCTATACAACATATTATTAATAATAAATCTTGCATTGTCTCGTATTTGTAAGACCACGCTATTTATTTATTTATTTGTTTTTTCGGCGGTCACTGAAGCTGGGGGTAAAAATGGAGTAAAAAAATTAATGGCACTGGTCCTGTTATTGTTCGAACAACAACAACAACAACAACAACAACAGCAACAACAAAATGTATTTTAAAAACGTTTACAACGAAGCTGGACTCACCCGGAGAATGAACGGTCAGCGAAGGAGGCATAAACCGACTGGGATAATGACCCAGTGACGTCATCGACGACGGAGTCCCGGGGCGAGATATATCCGACACCCCGGGGCGTCCGATGGAGGGCGTGTCGCCATAGCTTGAGCCTAGAGCACCCAGAGCCAGTCTGTTTCGTTCGAGAGAGAAATCCATGCGTCCGTCCGTGCCCTGTCAGGATGCTAGACGCACCTGTCGTCTGCTGATTCTTGGCTTTTCATGGCGGAGAGGAGATTCCGCCGTTCTCTGTACCTAAGTTTTAAAAAAAAGAAAAGAAATAAAGACTAAGTTATATATAGAAATATATGCGGTGTAAAAAAGAAACTTAGTAAAAGAAAGGAAATCTTTCTTTTTGCGGACGTTTGCGTAAATATATATTGATGAATGGAGAAGCTATTCTCAGCTGTCCAAACCTAATCTTGAAAAGCGAGGCTGATGATGAACCGGTGATATTTTTTATTTTTTATTTTTTTTTCGTTGTGAATGGCCGTATTTTTTTTACGAATGGGGAGAGGTCCGCCATTGTTACTTGAATATAATCTTCTTTATTTTCTTCTTTTTTTAAAAAATTTGTTTAATAATTTTTTTTTTTTTTTTTTTTTTTAAATTCAGACTCTAATGCTGATTTATTTACTTTGACATTTCTACAAGTCCACAGAAAAATATGATAAAACACAACTCATGATAATGTCTACAGCTGCTATTGTTATTACTGCTATAACTTATATCGCTATCATTACTACTACTACTACTACTACTACTACTACTGCTACTGCTACTACTACTGCTATTACTATTACTACAACTACAACCACTGTTAATATTGCTACAATTGCGAAATATTATTGCGTTTACTTCTGCTTCTGCTTTTACTTCTACTACTTCTACCACTACAACAACTTTTACTATTACTGCAACTACCATTTTTACTACTACTAGTACTACTACTGCTACTATTTCTTATGCTAATAACAGAATTATAATAACAATACTACGTCGTCTACTACGGCTATTATTGATAACTGTTTGTGATTTTGTTAAATACATAAGAAAGTTATTTACACGTCAATGTCCTGTTTTTGGTGAATATGCAAATATCTGTTTAAATCTGACCCTGGCCTTCTAATACATTATAATCTGACCCTAACACGCGTAGCTGAAATCCCGTTATTAGCTAATCTATCTATCTATCTATCTATCTATCTATCTATATATCTATATATATATATATATATAATAATAATAATAATATTAATAATAGTAAATTTAAAAATAAAAATTACAAAAAAAAATAAATAAATAAAATAAAATAAAGTAAAATACATAAATAAATAAAAATAAAATAAAATAAAATAAAATAAATACAATAAAATAAATAAAAAAATAAAATAAAATAAAATAAAATAAAATAAAATAAAAAAATAAAAAAATAAAAATAAAATTAAAAATAAAATAAAATAAAATAAAATCATTAATTTAGTTTGCACATTAGATGCTATTTTCTATATATAAAAAAAAGAAAAAAAAAGAAGAATTTACAGGCTTATTTTTTTTTCAGAATAAAATCTTAATGCATGTGTACATAGGAACACAGGCATCCATCCTACAGCTTGTGTGGTTAGAGGCAAAACTGATGGAGAGTGCGATATCTGCTTCTTAACTGAATTGCATGACTCACAGTGATAGAAGTCTAATCTAAATGTGAGAATTCATTTTTGTAGAATTTTGAGTCCATCTACAGAAAATTAGATGAATTCCTTCTACATTAGTAATTTGCCAAATAGCCGACAGTGGTAATATATATACTTCATTTATCATGTGCACGCATGGTTGCGTCTCACTTAAATGTAACAGCCATTATGCGCTATTCGTTTTCACGCATAATGTGGTTCTAAATTATAGAATAATATAAATACATGCACACACACATACATACACACGTACGTACATACCAACATACATACATACAAACATACATACATACATACGTAAATACATACATACATACATACATACAAATATACAATCATAAATACATACATACACACATACATAAAAAATACAAATATACATACACCTTTTTGATACATACATACCCACGCACCCACATACTCACACTCACGCACACACAGACACATATATCCATACGTACGTACATATATACATACGTACATATATACATACACACATATACACATACATACAGACATACACATAAACACATACGGACAAACACACGTATATTTCTTTATTATTATTATTTTTTTTTTTTTTTTGTGTTTTGGTTTTTTTTCAGTTGTTTTTTGTGGTGGTTTTTTTTAATTTGAAAATTTCATTACAATCATGTAAAAAAAAAAAAAAAAGAAAGAAAGAAAGAAAAAAGACGAATATTTTAAAACGACAAAAAAAAAAAAATATATAAATGACAAGTACGCAATATAGCGAGGACCACCAGAGAACAACATTAGTTACTGTACAGATAATAAAATATCTTTTTTAAAAATTGAAAAGAAAAAAAAAAAAGAATACTATTGTATATTTTTTTTATATATATATTCTTTTTAAATCACTGAGACGATCGGAAACAGATACCTCAGTACAGATACGTTATTACAAAAGTGAATTTAAAAATAGTTGTCAATAAAATCAGCTTTTCGCACATTCACATTGGCGACATCAAAGACCAAAAAGCTTTTTGTATAATATTTTTTTTAAATATATATATATATTTTTATTTTTTTTATTTTTTTTTTTTTTACAATCAAAAGAAATGAACACGATTAAGTTACTGAATATTGATACTGACCCACGAACCACGATATAAATACAGACAAATAATACAAGAAGAAGAAACATTGCACCGACTTCATGCCAAGGTGTTTTTTTTCTGATCGAGTTGTATTCCAGATCAAGTATTGTGCTTACGATTGCATACATGAAACACGCAACATTCAAAAAAGTAACTAAATTAAAATTTAAAAAGATTAGAAAATTTAAAAATTTAAAAATTAAATTTAAAAAAAAAGAAAAGAAATCTAGACAGCGCATTTAAAATATGAAATGTAATAGTAAATTTTGAAAAAAAATTAATAATTTGTTTGAAAATCATCACAGAGGATTCACAGTTTGTGCAAGTAAGAACGTGTAAACTAATGTTTAGTTTTTGCAAGAAATATCTTCTTATTTTGTTCTTCTTCTTGTTTTTTTTATTTTTTATTTATTTATTTATTTTTTTGGTTTCAGCTGAATATTTCCATTAATTCCGTTTACGTTTAGAATATCAAAGAGACACTAATCTATTATTAACCATGTTATTACCACTTTAAGTTGAGCATAAATAGTTCTTGATGTTTTTCAGAGCGAGTCTCACATATGTGTGTGTGTGTGTGTATGTGTGTGTGTGTGTGTGAGGGTATGTATATGTATATATGTGTATATATGTGTATATATGTATATATATATATGTGCGTGTGTGTATGTATTTATTTGTATCTACTGTAGTAACAGAACTATATTTACAACACACACACACACACACACACATATATATATATATATATATACTATATTGCAGTGCATATGTCACAATAGTAAATATAGTTCCTTTACAACAGTAGATACAAACTGTATTACAGCAATATATATGGTTACGTTACAACAGTCACATTACATATATAAATATTTAATAAAATAATAATAATAATAATAATAAAATAATAATGTTAAAACAAACAATCAAACAAACAAAAAACAACAAGCAAATACACAAACAAACAAACAAATAAATTCTGTATTGAGGACATTTATAATTTAACAAACACGCCGACTTTGGTAAACGGTATAAAAATCAACTCACATATTATTACTTATGTTGTATTATAAATTCTACTTACACTGTCACATAGTTAACTTAGTATCTCTACTGAAAGAAAAAAAATTGTTTTTGCCTGACACCTATAACAGTTTATATAAAGGATTTTTTTAAAATGCATTTTCAGTAATTTTATTACTATGCGTGTTAGACTTTTATTTTGAAGTATCCAGGTCTGTATTTTGGGATAATGTGTTTTGTTTATTTCTATTTGAAAAAATATTTGTTACCTTGTTACTGTATATTTATATATTTATTTATTTTAATATTGTTTATATTATTTATTTATTTTTATTATTATTTTGTATTATTCATTTACATACTTGATTATGTCATGCAAATTTATCTAATAATGTGCTGAAAATAGACAGATTTATTTTTAGTTTTGTTATTTTATTATCTTCTGAAACAGAAAAAAACTATCAAAAAGCAAATTCACTGAAATATGAACAATACATTCGTCTTGTTTTGTTCGCCTTAACATTATTTACTTTAATATTTTATTAGCATTCTTTAAACATGAAAAATAAAAATCCTCTGCAAGTTTTATGTTTTTTTTGGATATTTATTTCATATTTTCTTTGTTGAGATAAAAACTAATGTTATTTCCTTCTCTTTGTTTACTTCTCTTTATGTATTTTGTTTGTGTTTTGTTGCTATTGCCGTTGTTGTTATTATTATTATCATTATTTATTTATTTATTGTTATTATTATTATTATTAAATTTGTTTTCGTCACTTTTTCTATATAAGATAATAACATAACTGTATTAAAATTAATGAAAAAAAGATGTCTGTTAAGACTAGGTGTTTTTTTTTCTGGGTTAAATTTACTATGCTTTTAATTCATCAATGACACACAAACTGTGCCAATATTAAGCCGGAGATTATCAAGTAAACGAAATGCGTTCGTTGTCAGCTGGTTTTAATTATAAACAAGCAAATAAATACGCTTTGATACAATAACAACAATGTGACAGTACCATAAGTGAAGCTTTTTTTTACATCTGATGACATTTTTCAAATATAGAATTTTACATACAAAGTATAGTATTTTAAATTTAAATTATATAATTTTAAGAAAAAACGTAACGTAATGATAATTCTGACTAGAAAAATACATTATTTTAATAATAATACGCTTAATATATATATATATATATATATATATATATATATATATATATATATATATATATATATATAAATAAGATTGATGATTGTTGTTTACTTCTTATTAACAATATTTAAAATGTTGTTTTTTTAATGTTGTAACGGTTCCACAATTCAATTACTTTCTGCCTTTTACCGGGATTAATTTTCAGAATGGTCTTAAAAATATGTTTCTATTATTGCATAATACATTTTAAACTAACACTACATATATAAATAATAATATTTAAATATTAATTACGTTGATGCACTCAAGATTAATTTACACGTTAAATGAAAAAGCTTAGTAATTATTTATTTTCAAATCTATGATTATTTTATTTAAAAACTGTATTCCTGTTTTCTTTTTATCGACTACCTATTTGGCAAGAAGCCAATATTTTACTGTTATTAAATAATTTAGTACATAGCAGTCCATATTTTGCTTTTCAGTATCTTAAATAAACAAATAAGAAGACTTTGTTGTCGATTCAAGTTATTATTAAAAATTCATTAATTTATTCCCAAATAGCGTTTTCCTTATTATTATTATTATTATTATTATTAATCACAATAAAACCTCTATCTTCAACACAGAAATGAAAACACCATAACAGAACGGAGAATGTAACTGTGTTACCTCAATAAATTAGGTTACGTTACGTTAGTAAATATCATTCTGTTACAACAATAGATGTTACTACCTTAGAACAATATATATATAGTGACGTTACAACGCTAATTATAACTGTTACAACAAAATAATTATGTAGTTACGTTATAACGGTAAATATAACTGGGTTATAGCAAAATACTCAGTTACGTTACAACTGTAAGTATTAGACAACATATATATAGTTACGTTACAACGCTAAACATAACTATATTACAACAAGATATATAGTTACGTTACCACGGTAAATATAACTATATTACTTACAACAAGACATGCAGTTACGTTACAACGGTAAATATAACTGCATTACAGCAATAAATTAGATTACGTTACGATAGTAAATGTATATTACAACAATCGCAGTTCCGTTACAAGAGTAAATGTAATCATATGTACGCGAAAGCTGTAAATATTACGTTACAACAATAACTGTAGCAACACATTTATCTACGTAATTAATCATAACAGCAATTATGAAAAAAAATATATATAATTACAACCACTGTAAATATAACTGAAAACCATGCCTCTTTCACAATAACAAATAATTTCTTGAAAAATTTGTGTTTTAATTTATTCTTTTTTATTAATTAAAATTAAAAAAAAAAAAAAAATTAAATTTTTTTTTAAGAAATTGGATAAAACGGCCAAGGAATAAGTCTAGTGCCTAAATAATTACATCTGGCCTCGTTCATACAAATTACAATTACGTAAGAGGTCATGATAAGCAAATTAACACGCGAGTCGCTAGCACGGTCTAAACAATGAAATAAGTCACACCTCGCTTTGAAGTGTCTATAAATATCGAAGGGAGCAGTTTTATTGCCATTGAAAGCCATTTTGATTAGGTTACGATCTTAAAGATGCTCTATTAAGTATGTACTTATTTGGCAATCAATAACGTAAGTGACGTTTCGGTTGTCCTGGTTTTTTTTTTTTTTTTTTTTTTTGGTTGTTTTTTAAATGTAAATATAGTAACAATATTAACAATAGAACTACTACTATTAGTAATATTGGTAATGATGGTAACAACAACAACAACAACAACAACAACAAAAATAGTAGTGGTAGTAGTAATAATGTTGGTGACAGTGATGACGATGATGATGGTGATTATAATAACAATGTGAATATGTTTTTCCCCAGTTTACTTAATTATAATGAAAACCTTAACAAAACCTTAACAACAACAATCGCAGCAGTAGTAGTAATAATAGTATGAAGAAGAATATGGCAACAGCATTGTCAAAATAATAATAATAATAATAATAATAATAATAAGAAGAAGAAGAAGAAGAAGAAGAAGAAGAAGAAGAAGAAGAAGAAGAATATTGTATCAACATTATGAAAACAACAAAAGACATAAAATGATTATAAATTACTAGATCTAACATTTTTGATAAATAACGGATTTTATTTTTTATTATTATTTTCTTTTTCTTTCTTTTTTTAAAGAAAATTATCAACTTTGAAGAAAAAATGTCAATATTAACTTGCTATTTTCAGCTTTAACAGTTTCATTATCTTGAAGTAAAGGCATAAGTGATAACTTTAAATAATTTATTTTGCTAAAACATTGTTTTAAAATGAGTATTCTCCCTTTTCGTAACTCTTTAATGTGTTTAAAGAATACAAATTTACCATCTGCTGTAGATTGATTTTTCAAATAAAATATTTTCTAAGGCAAAAGCATACTTTTGGTAGACGTAGAAAATATCTGCACATAATAACATCAAATTTCGGCACACTAAAGATAATTTATATTTGTATGCAAATTACCTATTTCTGTGTAAATCATATATCTGTATGAATGGGATGGAGCACGTGCATTTAAGAGCGTGCGCGAGATTATACCATTATTTTCATCATCATCATCATTAGTATTGTTGTTGTTGTATTGTGAGTGTAATAGGAATACTTCACTAATTTAAATCAGATGAAAAATGATTATTATCATTATTTCTTTTTAACAAAAATCCTTTTTTTCTTTTTTTTTTTGAGAAGAATAATATTTAAAAAAAATCGCAAAGACAAATACAAATCAATTATTTAAAGATAAAATATTAAAGAAATATTAAAAATAAAAAGATGATAAATTATAACAGTAATAAATAAAAAGGTAAAAAAACGAAAAATAAAAAATGTATATAAATATTTAAAAAAAATAATTAAATTAAAAAAGGAAAAAAGAATAATAATAATAATAATAATAATAAGAAGAAAAAAAAAAAAAAAAAACGAAAAAAAAAAATATATAAATAATAAAAATAATAAAATATAAAAAAAATATAAAGAAATAATAAAAGAATTGCGGTCTCTAAACATCGGCTTTATTACTAGTCCGGATTATTTTATTTCATTTTATTTTTTTATTATTATTGTGCTGCCTACTTTCGCTTATTGATCAGTGCGCCAAGTGATGGTATATAATTGAATTTCGAATGCCTCTTCAAAAACGCTGCTCTCAACTCAATTAGTTACTTGTCAATGTAATCCAAAAATTTGCCATTTTGTTTCTCACATGAAGCATATCTGAGCTGGCCCACGTGGAAGTGAAAAGTGTAACTGGCTGATCTAGTAGAAATTAAAATTTGTGTGAAACGGTTATTTTCCGGTATATTTTCATTGGTTCGAAGGGAAAGTGTTACATCCTGTCCGTTCAGCAGCAGCAGCAACAACAACAACAACAACAAACAAAAAAAAAATAAAACAAAAAAAATAAAAAAAAAAATAATAATGATAAATAAATAAAAATAAATTAATAAAAAAATAAATTAATAAAAAAATATATATATATATATAAATGCACACTTACAAAGAATATTTCTATATACATGTGTATTTATAAATAAAACACAAAAATATATATGCACACTTACAAATAGTATACACATAAAACAGTATGCTTGTATACTTACAAACAGTACACACACAAATATATATATATACATTCTTACAAATAATACCATATGCTTAATAACTTACCACATAATACATCCAAATATGTTTATATTCTAAGAGATTATACACATACAAATAAAATGTATTTATACATTTAAAAATAATAGACTCATTAATATATTTGCATGCAGGTATACACGCACACACGCATTCACACATCTACAGAAAATAAAGAGAGATTTAGTAATATATTTGTTTTTGTTTAATACTTCTTTATTTATTTTATTTTTTTTAAATTTATTTTATTTTATTTTATTTTATTCACTTTTTTTTTGGTGTATGTTTTTAAAAATTATTTTTTTAAAGTAAGAAACAATTAACTTTTCATTACTTCACTCGAAAAAAAAAAACAAAAAAACCCCAACACCTTCATGTAAATAAATACATTTTGAAATCTTCAAGGCAAACCACGTTTAAAAATAAATTTCTGTTATGAACATTCCTTCTTTCTTTTTCTTTTTCTTTTAAAAAAAAAAAAAAAAAAAAAAAAAAAAAAAAAAAAAAAAAAAAAAAAAAATAATAATAAAAAAATGCCCTCCATTGAACTCGCAACTATTTTACATACGCACGGACGCACTGCAGTAAATGAAGGTGTCAGAAAATATTAGGGGAAAACATTCAGGACAGGTGTTAAACAGAAGGGGTCGGTTTTCACAGTATCCGCTTTCCTCCCTTGGCCGTGTTGATAAAAAACACATTTTGTTTGCTTACAACACAAAACACAGAAAACAAAGTTTTTCCAACTCTCCTAAACCGACCTACTCAGCGATGTGCAGTTTTATCGTATCCTAATGTTGTATAACATTTTCAGTTCGTTTAAAATTTAATATTTTTAATATTTTATTTATTAATTTATTTATTTATTTGAAGTATAATTTTATATTATTTTAATTTTTATAATTGTTTTATATTATTATTATTATTATTATTATTATTATTATTATTATTATTTTTCTTCTTCAAAGAAAGATGAGAAAGTTCTGTAGTAAAAAAAAAAGATTCCAGTTATTATCTTATAAGGCTGTGTTTTATTTTATTTATTTCTGTCTTGCAAGTTATCTGGTGTTTAGTTTATATTAATATAATCATTCTGAAATAGCTATTATTGTTTGTTTTTATTTTATTTTATTAATTATTTATTAATTATTATTATTATTATTATTATTATTATTATTTTTTTTTTTTTTTTTTTTTTTAAGATAAAGTGATTTATATATTTTTTCAGTTTAGAACATCAGAAAATATCATATGGTTAAAAAATTATTTTATTATAAACACAAGTCAATAAATCACTGTAGAATATTTTCTTCAAAATCTAATTATTACAGTTCTTAACAAGTATTACAATTATAATTATTGTCGTTATTATTATTATTATTATTATTATTATTGTTGCTGTTGCTGTTGTTGTTGATGGTGTTGTTGTTGTTGTAAAATCCACATTATACGTCATGTTGAGTCAATGCAAATTTTATGTGATATCTATACACAGCCATATTTACATGCCGGTCATCGAAAGGTCAAAGTTCACTTCAGGCTGAGACGCCGAGCGAATGAAGTGTTAATGTTATTTCAAAAGGACAACACTTGTTTTTTTTAATGATTTCACTCCAGCTCACGCTAATAGGAAATCACATATTTTAAATAATATTATTTTTTAATTTATAAGAAACAAGATATTGCTATAAATTTAATTATAAATCGTTGGTTATGCAACCGTTAAAATGCCATTTTATGACGTATATTCTAACATTTTTTCCTTCGTCTTCTTGTTGTTGTTGTATCTATCTATTATTAGTAGTAGCAGTACTACTACTAGTAGTAGTAATAGTAGTAGTAGTAGTTGTTGTTGTAGTAAACAGCAGAAAAAGAATTATTCTAAAATATAATTTTTATAAAATGAGCGAACATTTAATAGTTCTCTCTAACGGTAATAAATAAATAAATAAATGAAATTTGGTTTGTGAACTTGGACCATAGAACCATAAGCAAAACTTAGCTATGCTGGTTTTGGCATGTACTTGTACACGAAAGAAAAAACAACAACATAGAAATGTCATATAAACTTGAATGACGGAGACAATGAGCATAAAACTGACATGAACACAAAATAAATAATAAACAAACAAAATGATGAGGTAAAATAAATCTTTCTTTAAAAAATAAACAGCAAAAAAGGACAAAATCAATAATCATAATTAAAAAATAATAATAATAATTGTGTTACGGATAAAATAAAATGGCACAAAGTAGATAGTATGAATGCAATTTAAATATCTTATATAATTTCCTAAAACAAAAAAAAATCAGTTTAATTTTATTTATTTATTATAAATAATTATTATTTCATCAGTAACATCATTTCTTCAGCTACTTTCTCGTTACAAAATAAAAAAATAAAATAATAAAAAATAAAAACATTTTTACACAATCTTTATGAAGTCAAAAATACATAAAGATCGGGGAGGTAAATATCTAAATATGAAAATAAACTATAGATTTTTTTTTTTTTTTTTTTTAATTTTTTAAAAATGTTTTTAATTGTTGCAATTCTTATGATGTTTAATAAAAGGTTCTTTTCATGCCTAGGAGAACAAAATTATTAAGTAAAAATGATTCATCCATTTCAAGGACATGGTTAATAATAATACTACATCAGTTGAATGAATGAAAACTGGTTTCAGACGTAAAATGTCACCCGAATCCTTCGAGCTTAACTAACACAGCAAGTTCTTATCGAAAACATCCGAAGTAAAATACCCGCGTTAACGCTGAATAAAAGAATTTCATTTATTTATAATAATATTTTATTTTGTTTTTTTTTTTTTATTATATGAGAAATGTGAAAGTTCAGTGGAACGGAGAATATAGAAATGCAGTGATTATTAAAAATAAAAAAAACTTTGGTAATTTGTTGCCGGTGACGTGTCACGTGACTTGCCATTATACTGAATGGCCCGTTTTCTTCTTCGTTTTTGACACAGAAGTTAAAATATATGAATAATATTGAATAGACATTAATGAATATATTCATAAGTATAAATAGGATTATCCGTGGTTTGCAGAAAGAGCAAGAATTTTGTGTAATCATTATAAATATTAAAATGTTTTTCACTTTTGGAACATTTTCACTTAACGAATATGTGAAATACTGATAAAGAAGAATGCAGATAACAACAACATAAATAATAATAACAACAACAACAACAACAACAACAACAACAACAACAACAACAACAACCTACATTAAAGAAATTTTAAAAATTACGTTAAAAATATTTTATAATTAACTTAAAATTAATGTAAATTGAATTAAAAACAATAGTTAAATTAAAAAATAAAGAAAGTTAAAATAAATTAAATTAAACAAAAAACAAATAAACAAAAACAAATAAACAAACAAAAATCCAACAACAGCAAAAAAGTTAAATTATGATAAAAAATAAAAATGTTATTAACCTTAATATTAACTCTTTCATTATATTTTATCGTATTCGTAAAGCAACAATACGACGATGACAGATAACAATAACAACAACAACAACAACAATAATAATAAAAAGAAGAGGAAGAAGAATAAGAATAATCATGGTGATGATGATGATGATGATGATGATGATGATAAACAGTACTTAATAAATTCAAATAAAACAAAATAAAACAACCACAATAATCCAAAGTATCTCTACAATTTGCTCTCATTGAACTTTTTGATTTAAAAATAAACAAGGCTAGGACGGTTACTGATAGGTACTTCATCACCTAGCTTCTGTGTCTATTTTAGATTAAATACGAAACTGAAGTTTCATCAGTTACAATGCAAATTAAACATTTAAGAAATTCAGCTAACAGAAAGAATTCAGAATCCCACCCTGAAAGTAAATATTTTAATATTGTCGTCGCAGATGCTTATTGATAACCTTCATATGCACATGTACGCGCATATTTTAAAGAGAGACAATTTTTAAACATTGTCATATTAGACTGTAAACTCATGTGTCTATTGTTTATCTTTTTTTGTTTTAATTTTTTTTGTTTTTTTTTCCCCCGGACCAATTGATGCAAGATAAATTTAGGCTGTGGTGTGATTCATCACGCCTATTCGAATCATGCCTGTCATTTCTTACATAACATATACCTACAGAACCATAGCAAGTATTCCTTGAGAACGAATAACTGTTTCTGCAAGACATTATTTATTATTTTTTTTATTATTTAAAAAATATATGTGTGTGTACGCATGCATGTGCTTGTTGCAGATTCTAAAGATCGGTTAATTTGCCGTTGAAAGCGCTCTTAAATTTTATTTGTTTAAAACTGGTTGTTAATTTCTTTCCATTTTTTTTTTTTATTTTTTTTTTTTTTATTTTTATATTTACTTTAAAAAAAAAAAAATTCTCTCTCGGTTATCTCTTAATTTTGTGGGTTGCGTATATTTCAGACAAATTAACTGAAAGATCGTTCGTATAAATAAAAATATTTAGAATAATCCTGTTAGTTCTGTATATATATTTTTTACCTCTCTCTCTCTCTCTCTCTCTCTCTCTCTCTCTCTCTCTCTCTCTCTCTCTCTCTCTCTCTCTCTCTCTCTCTCTCTCTCTCTAACTTGTGCGTTATGGAAACTAAGCAAACTCGTCATAAAGTACTGATAATATTAACACAGTGGACGAACTGTTACAAAAACTTGAATCTTGTGCGACGTTGATATTTAACAACATCGTGTGCGTGCGTGAGTGCGTGTATGTGTGTGTTGTTAAAAAAAAAAAACGTTAATAGTATAATCAGTTAAAGATGCAGTATAAACGAGAGAACGATATTTTTATGTTTACTAAAACATTCCGAATTCAAACGAACGATAAACAGTATTTTCAGCATTCGTTCCGTACATCACCGATGCAGTTTGAATAATATTACATTAGTGAAATAAGTACTGTTATTAAAAGCAGACTAAGTTAACTTCACAACACAAAATAGATACAATTATATACACCGTGAGCACAAAACGACGTTATTTAAATAACACGCGGTAAAAAGACAGTTTCAGTGCGTTGTTTTAAGATAAACGAAAACAATGAATAACAGAGTTTGACAAAGAACGAAGTTTACAAATATCAAAGTTTAACAGTAAATAGAAATTAATAAGTAACATTAACTTTAATTTAAAACAATAATGAGCAAAACTGTTTAAACAGTAAGTGAAATTAATAACAAAGATTAATAATAATTGAAAGTAATAAATAACAAAGGTTAACAGTAAATGAAATTAGTAAGTAACAGAGTTTAATGGCAATTGAAAATAACAGTTTAAAAGTTATTGAAAATCTAAATAATAATAATAATAATAATAATAATAATAATAATAATAATAATAATAACAATAATAATAAATAACAAAAGTTCACAGTAATAAATATCTGTTTAATAGTAATTGAAAATAATAATATGTGTGTGTATATATATATATATATATATATATATATAAAATAAAGAATTTAAAATAATAATAATTAAAAAATGCTTTAATGGTAAATGATTAAATAAAATTTTTGACAGTAAATGAAAATAATAAACAAAATATATTAACAGTTTACACCATTATTGTAACAATAGATCTCCAGTGATAAACTGGTAAACTCTTGTTTTTTTGTTTTCATGGTTTCCCCCTTCCCAATGTAGTGAGAATTTATAAGCGAAAACGTGGTGAAAAGTAGACAGATGCTAAAAATGTCTAAAAAAGATAAGTATAATTAAGTACTGTACTTCTTAGTCAATTAACTTTGTAATTTACTCAGACTGAAACTGTATAGAAATAAAAAAAAGAATTTTTTTTTTTTTTTTTTTAAATTAAAAAAATTAAATCTAAAACTCCCAATTTTTATTTAGGTTATATTCCAGTCATTTAGAGAGATCTTTAATGGTGGTATTTAAATTAAACTTACAATAAATGCTAAAATATTCAAGTTTCATTGGCAAATAAAAACTGTATTAAATTTACTCAGATTGTTTTAGTTTGCTTTGAAGATGTTTTTAATGAGTTTTTTGTTGGGTTTTTTTAGTCAGTTTACTTAATAATATCTTATAAAACTTTATGGTGACTTACTTTTTTTAATTTATGTACTGACTGAAAATAATATATATGTGACTGGAATATACGCTTTAAAGCAAAAGCCATAGGCTAAAAAAAACCCAATAACATCAAGTTTAAATATACGAATTAATAATAGTAATCATAATCATAACACTAATCGTTATTATAATAATAACAAAAACAAGAATAAACCTTTTAAATGAAACATTTGTTATTATACTTATTTAAATTTGATTCTTTTTGTTTTTTCTGTTGTTGGTTGTTTTTGTGTAGCGTGTTTTGTTTATTTTCTGTTATTGTTGTTGTTGTTTTATAAAAAAGAAGAGAGAGAAAAAAAAAACGACAACTTCAAAACCTTCTACTGAAACAAAGAACTGATTCTTCTTTTCAAAGAAACAGCTATCGTGTTTTCATTTTTCTCATTAACATTTTGGTATACACCAATAATAATTAAATCGTATTCCTTGAAAACATTTATTTATTTATTTATTTATTTGTTATTACTGTTGTTGTCGTCATCATTGCTACTGCTGTTGTTATATTTGATCCTATTGTTGCTGACGTTATTATTGTTGTTGTTGATGACGATGTTATTATTATTAATTGTTGTTGTTGTTGTTGTTGTTGCTGCTGATGTTATTTCTATACAGCGATATACCTTATAAGTACGCATTATCCCTCTGTATCTAGAGTTATATTATTATATGTATAATGTTATTGTCCTCTTTGGCTTGATTTATTTTTCTGATGTAATTACCAAACCTCCATAAATAAATGACACTGACTGAATGGCATCATTCTAATAAATGAGATTTCATATTAAAACTTTAGTGCTGGAAATACAAGACAAATTTATTTGGAAATTCAAAACTCAATGGTATCCTCTATCAGTCAGTCGAGTACTGAACTTTTAATATATGGCTGACCCTCTCTTGTTAGGGCACTTGGTTTACTTCTGTCGTTTTAGAGTACGAATTACTGCTTTTTGTAGTGCTGTAAGAATAAGTATTTACATCTGCATCCTTGAATGTGTGTGTGTGTGTGTGTGTGTGCGTGCGCGCGTGTGTTCGTGTATGTTATGCCCGTTTGCGTATGTCTGTGTATAAATGCGTGTGTGTTTAAATGTATATACACTTAATTATAGATAGATACAATTAGCTTCTTTAACAGTCCATCCTGGTTATAAATTAATTTAATATTTAAAAAATAAATGAAATTAAAACCACACACACACACACACACACACACACACACACACACACACACATCAGATGCACGCACACAAATGTAACTACTTTCAATATATGTAATAATATGCATGATAACCATTATTTTTCCTTAATACGATATTATAAAATTTCCTAATATACTAGGGAATTATACTGTTTAATTTATCAAGCTGACTGTTTTTCTGGAGTAAAGACAATACTCGATTGTTTGTTGTTGGTTTTTTTGTTTTTCTGATAACTACCATGTGTAAAACTTTAAGATGAACATAAAATTTTTTTTTTTTTTTTTAAAATGGATCCACATTTTTCTAAAATAACGCTCCTTCTAAACTATCAAACTTGTTAGTAAAGGGATATTATCGTTATGTGAAAATTCGTAATCAGAAAAAAGATTTTTGGTCATTCTAATTTTTAAATTATTATATCTATATATTATTATTATTATTATTATTTTTTTTTTTTTTTTACAAATTTAATGTCTCACAAAAAAAACTATTTACTGTTTTTTGTTGTTTATATTTAATAATTATATCGTGTGTAGTGCGTGTGCATGTATATGTACGCGCAGGTAGAATCCACAGAGCTAAAACAAATCGTAAAGTATCTCGCACGACTCGGTTACAATGTCATACCATCCGAACGTCAGTTATTGTGTTTTTGAAATGAACTCCAATCTTCTGACTAAAAGAAATCTGACCGTGTCTGTGCGTGTGCGTGTTGGTGTGCTTTCACGAATGTTTTGTCGTTTTGGGTTTTTTAATCTGCATTATCAAACGATATCTTGCATTTAAAAAAAAAATTAAAACAAAATTTAAATTTCTCTGTGTTATTCATCGATATCATCATCATCATTATTATTATTTTATAATACATGGGTTATTTTTGTTTCTTAGATAATCCATCCTTGATTCTGTATTAATTTAATATTTATTATAAAAAAAAAATTATAACTTTTTATTCTATAACATTGAAAATCATGACGATGTCGTTGCTAAAAATATGTTACAACTCGTATCGACTTTCGACATTACATCTACATTTTCCGTCGATCTTTTCAAGCTTTGAAATATAATAATAATAATAATAATAATAATAATAATAATAATAATAATAATAATAATCTTAAAACAGAATTAAACCAGTGCATCCATATATATTACTTTTAAGCATTTAGAAAGTAAAAATTTCTCGCTAACATGTTACTGGTACTTCTACGAGGTACGTTTTAATATTTTATACGTGAAACCATTTGAAGTAATGAGAAATACAACAGAAATGAAGCCCCGTATATAAATAAGCACATAATTGCATCCACGCCTGTATGTGGAACCAATAAGCGTTTTTAACCCAGTTAATCATTGGAGTTTGCAATAATTAAGCAGCCAGAGAAAGAACAATTTTAAGCAAGTCGTAGTTCTTTCGCACTCCGTCGTTTACGAAACTAATTGATCTAGCTTTCTTTTCTTTAAGCGGTAACGTGTTTCGTAACGTGCTAAATAAAGTTATCGTTAATTTGGTAAGTGAATTGAAATTCATGTTAAAAATAAAATATAAATATCTGCTGTTGTTAAATAAATAAATAAATAAATAAATTTCTTTTGCAAACTGATTTAAATTTAATTGGTGAATTATTATTATTATTGTTTTAAATGCAAATTTTAAATTATATCATATGCATAAATAGAAATTTCAGTTGTAAATAAATTTTATTTTTCATGTCTAAATGAATTTAGATTTAATTTACACGAGGTTATTTGCAAAACAAAGGTAAATATTTCTACGGTTCTGCACCTCGCGGATAATCTTCCAAACTGTCAGAACTTGTAAGCCTAATCTCGCCGGATTCTGGTGTTATAAAACCTAATGTAACTTTTTCTATAAGGATATAAAATGTTCATCAGCTCATAAAAATTAACACTGTCCGTTATTGTTAAACATTTTTTAGTTCTGCTGCACTGAACGGTAATTATCCTTTCCACAGTAAAACTGTCATTAATGAAATCACACAATTAGCTGCACCGTTTTCCAGTTGTTGTTTTAAAAAAATAAAAAAAAAATTCGGAGTGTATCTGAATCGACTTTTAGAAAGAACGTTTTTATTTATTTCTTGTGTTTTGTTTACTTGTTGGTGTAAGTGATTTAATCCGGACCGATCGGCTGATAATGTTTGTTACGAGGTAAAAATGCTAATGAAATTAAAAAAGTCTGAATGAAAAAAAAAGACGAAAAAGACGCGCGAGTAATTTAGGATTACAAAACCCATTCGTTACAATTCAGTGCAATGAGAGCAGGGCAGCTAAAAAATAAAGCTATGACACTCTGTCTTAATTATTTTCACTTTTTGTATAATAATTATTTACGACAGTGCTATTTTTTTTATTATTATTATTATTATTTATTATTATTTTGTTTTTAAAGATTTTTAAAATAAACTAAAATGTATTATTATCACTATTATTATTATTATTATTATTATTTATTATTATTTTGTTTTTAAAGATTTTTAAAATAAACTAAAATGTATTATTATCACTATTATTATTATTATTATTATTATTATTATTATTATTATTATTATATTTTTTTATTAATTTATTGTTTTTATTATTTTATTTTATTATTATCTTCTTTTTTTTTAATCATTTCAAATTTAATTTTTTTTATTTCGTTTCATTTAATTTTATTATTTATTTATTATTTGTTTTTTTGTTTTTGAGTGTTATTTCACAAAAAGCAGACCGTGTAGAAAATAACGTTACAAACGTTATCGGTTACAGTAACCGTAACACTAGCAAAATTTAATTTACTTTGCATAAAACTTGATCTGCAATTACCTTTTATTACTGGCATTAAAAAATAAAAAATAACAAAAATATACATGTATGTAGGTTTTGCTATCGGTTAAATTTCTGATAAATTTGGTTGTTTATTCGACTAGATTTTTTTTTTTTTTTTTTTTTTTTTTTTTTTTTTACTTCTACAGAATAAATCCTGGTGACCTCACCCTTTTCTCGACCTCTCGCATTTTGAGTTAAATTTTGTTCCGGTCATATTACAGGTGTTCCTTAAACAAACAAGATTTGATACTTCATCTTTTTGACATTTTTCTACATTAGTGTTGTTTTTTCCTCATTTTTTTTTTTTTTTTTTTTTTTTTTTTTTTTTTTAAATTAAAACTTTAATCTTTTACAGCTATGTGTTTTTGTCAATTAATTTAAATATTGTTTTGAATTTTAAATAACTTTTGTAAATAATTAAATAAAGCGAAGAGTAGTTATTTTCAAGTGTTAAATCTCCATTTTCAAAAGTTACATTTTCACTATCTTTTCATTTCTTTCTTCTTCTTTTTTTTTTTTAGTAAATAGGTGTGTCATTTTGGATGAAGATCACAACATTAGTTCTTAATATCTTTAGTTATTAATTCTTATAATTAACAACCTACGACAATGTATTATATCTTGTGAGAGAGAGAGAGATAAAAAGTATTTCAAAATCGTTAATAGGCTGTTGACAAGTTTTGAAATAATTTGTGTTAAATAAAATTATTAATTTCAGTAATGATGACGTTTGTCGTAATTGAATTAATTTCTATAATTATTTATAATCTAAGTAAAACTGATCTAATAAATGTATATATAAACTAACGTTACTCACAGTCAAATCTGGCCTGGCACAGGACCAAAAAGCACAGCAGTGATTGAAATTTTTAACAAGTATAATCCAAAATATATCCAATATCACTCGACAGATTTTGTTCGGAATAATTTTCCTGGAATCTACAACACATATGCTAAACGACTGCACGGTTGTCGCGTTTGGGAAAATTCGTGTTTATTAGAAACAACTCAAAATACATCAGAACCTCGGAAATATTTTTCCCCCGCTTGTTGCTCTGTTTTTCCACATACTGCGCAGCAGCGGTTTCGTGGTGTATTGGGCCAACTAAGCAGAGGTTAGAGTTCAGATTCGCTTAGAGGAAGTGTGCGGTCAAACTGTCCATGTCTGTAGGATGTTAATGCGCCTTACGAGAGAGTACGTCTGTTTTCTGCGAGGGTGCAGCAAAACTGATTTTTAATGGTGGTACGCGGATGGGCCATAGTGAGGAAAACATGTAGTTATTGTTAGTACAAGACGGATGTCTATCGTACACTGCACGAGAACGAACCTGATTGGATGCCGTATAAACCCCCTGTGGACATACCTATACAGGCATTAGTGGTGCGGTTTCCAGATGCCCACAATAAACAACAATCCCCACTGCAAACAGTTAAATAGGTCAGCTGTCAAACATTGCAGGCTAGCGAGGACAGGTTGTCTGAAGCAGAAACTGCGCTGGTAATGACAGCAGCCGAAAAATTATTACACACAGTCCTAAAACACAACGGGGTTATTTATTTGAAACCTCAAAGCATAGGTGCAATCTCCTGTTCGTTTTTTTTTTTTTTTTTTTTTAAAACCCGCAGTAATTAGTTACTTGCACCAAAATGGGGTGTCTGGAAACGGGCGATGTTTGGTTTTCTATCACGTGTTATCAATAGGTTACTCAATTTCACTATTCACAGCTCGGTAGAAGAATGGCCCTTGCTTCTAGTCTATTTTTATGGTAAACCCGAGCTGCCGTGTTCACATTAAACGTCGGATATTGAAGACACGAATGAATACCAGGCAGAAATATTGTTGAATAATGCGAAAGCTCAAGTGGAGATGGGATAAACTGAACGCGTAGGGCTGACGCATCAAAGAACGACATACATATGGGATTTCTTTTTCTGGCAATAACTGGAAGACTTCAGCCCGGCTATTACTTTTCATTTTATGTGTGTGACCTGAAAAAGAGAAATATAGATGCCAAGTGCAAATGGGATTCAACTTGGAGTTATTTTGCAAAAGTGGGATCGGCTATTATTCGAGGATAAACAAAGATAATTTGTGGATGTTTTTTTTTTTTTTTTTTTTTCTCCCCTCTGTTCAAGGTCGAACGCTCTTTTTGTTCGGCCATTTTGCTCTGACAGAAGGTCGAGCAATAAGTCGTTTTCGATTATAAATGTCCGCCAGGGCACGAGGGTATTAATTGCCAGTTCGTCCACTTGTTAAATCTCGATGCGTGAAATATCTAATGAGTATTTCGGGTGACACGACAAAGCTAGGCTTACTCTGGCTGCGGCTATGTCAAACACTGCTTTGTCGTTTGGCTTTGTAACCTGGGGACGATAAAGAATTTATTATTTATTTTCAGATTTATTTTACCTTGGGAAAATTAGATGATTATCTTCTTTTTTTTTTTTTTTTTAAAAAAAATAAAAAAAAAAAGATGATAAATTTATAGTATGGACCAGTTAAAAATATTTTATGATATTTTGGATGCTTGGTATGTGATGATATTTTTTTCCTTTGATAATTTTATAAATTTGTTAAAATTTTGCTTCATTTTGGAAGAGCTTCATATTCTAACGTAAGTATACACATTTTATTTCTTGGAATTATTATTATTATTATTTTACCTTGTGATTGTGGACAATATAATAAATTGCTTGTTTGTTATTAATATTTCTGATGTATCTTTCAGTACTGGAAATAAATACGCATTTAGTATATATTAATGTAATTCATTATTTAAAAAATAATTAGCAGTTTTTAGATTTGAAATAAATGCTCATTAATTTTAAGTGAAAAAATAAATAAATATATGTTTTGGGATATCTTGCAAATAGTTCTTAAACGCTAAACCTCCTCCTTATAATATTATTTTAAACACAAAAGAAATCAAGAAACATTTGTGTTAAAAGTCTAATAGTACGGTTTTGCAAAGTCTAAAATATCTACTTTAACATTTTCTTTACATATAAGATTGATAAAATGTCGCGAATCATTTGTATTCTTAGAAATGTTTGATAACATTTTATTAAAGAACTAACTCGAGGTTTATTGAAAGAAAAAGTTAAAACATATAGAGAAGCGTGTACTTTTTAACAGACATTTACTTATAAACTACGTTTGTAGTCGATTATATAATATATATATATAATATATATATATATATATATATATATATATATATATATATATATATATATATAATTAATTAATTTTCATACTGAGCAATTTATTTTATACTGAACGTTTTTTTCATTAAACATTAAACATTGAAAACAAACAAAGACTTAGCAGAAAAGGCTAATTTTATACGCATTGAACAACGCCTCTTTTTTTTATATTTTTAATGTTTCACCGGGTGGAAAACTAAATTACGTAATAAAATAATTTTATAACTTGTTCATAATCATTTCAAACAGTTTGACAGGTTTTGGACGTGTAATGTTTTTGTGTAGAGGGAGACCCGTGCAGTGTATAACAATAGAAGCAGAGACGAGGTAGTAAGTAATACGTTGGAAGAAAAATTCGTTTTTGACACTGCCTATATTATAGTTCTGCATACAGATGTGACTCGTATTCTTAATGTCTGTTAGATGTAGGCTTATAAACTGCCTTTTATAAAATAATTATATTTCACTGTTAAAAAAAAAAAACACCTGGTACTATTTGACACCTATTGAATTTACGTTTTTTTTTTTTTTTTTTTTTTTTTTTTCTTTTTTTTTTTTTATAAAAATGAAATGTATTGTGTGTGTATATATGTATATGTATATTATAATGCAGTAATTTAAACCAGACCCAATTTGAATCGGATAAAATATTAGTGCAATAAATAAATAAATAAATAAATAAATAAATAATAATAAAAATATATAAATTAAAAAAAAATAATAATAAAAAAAAACAAATATAACTTATGTGAACTACAACAAATACTAAATGGAATATTTGATTTAAAAAAAACAAAATAACAAACAGAAGAAAAAGAAAATGAAGTTATAAATAGTAAATATCGCCTACCGCTTTTTTTAAAATATCATGTTCATAACAACAGAGGGAATAATGTTAATTAGCAACGAGAAGAATAACCCACGTAAGATGTCGTGACACAAACGCTGTACACAACAATTCGAAACAATATTATTTTATACTTGTCTATCTTCAGTCACGTTCACGTGAAAATTATTTCAAAACTGGCAATATTTATTTCAGAAAATTGTAAAAAAAACAACTAAAAAAAAGACTATTTTTAAACGCAGTTTTTATCGTGGTTGATATTAAATGTTTATTTTTGCAGTTCGTGTTATGACATAAAGATAGAATGTTACATTACGCAAATGTTACGATGTGACGTAGAGAAGATCTGTATAAATGAAACAAGTTAACGTCTGTACAGCAAAGAAAACGTATTTCAGGTTACTACTTTGTAAAAGGACCGTGTGTATACATTCTATGTTGTTATTTCATTTCTCGAATTTTTCATTTTACTAAATATTCGGGGTTTTGTAGCATTACAAAATATCGCTTCGTTTTATAAAATTTCGGATGAATTGTTTGTTTTAAAAGAAACTAGAAGTCAAAAAAATATATATATATATATATCGTAAAAAATAATAAAAATATTAATGTTAATTTAAAAAAAATTAATATTGCAAAACGAACTCTTTTTCTTTAATCTGGTAGACTGTAAAAAGTGCAAAGATATTATCTTTCTTGTTCAATTAAAATAGTTTCTAAATATCTTTTATTTTTTATTTTTATTTTTTTTCAGAAAAGAAGCAGTAGATTTTGTACAATTTCTTTCATTTTTTTTTTCTTGAACAAGTTATTCAGTTTTTTTACTAGTAAGTTTTATTATAGAATAATAATAATAATAAAAAAAAATATGGCGTTTTCAAAAGTGAGCAGTCAAGTACAACAAAAAGCTTTCATAAAATAAATTTGTGATGAAATGCTAAACATGCATTAATTTCGTGTTTACTGTCTTGACAACGAAAAAACAACCCACTGCGTCAAAACCTGTGTAATACAAAATACGTAAAAAAGAAAAACAATAAAAATCAAATTATATTAAGTGATAAAGGAAAACTTTAAACGTATATTGTTATAAAAGCGTGTTCGCAAAATAGATTGTATAACATATGGTATTTTAAAATGAAATACATTGTTGTAACACACAATATTTTAAATGGAATACATTGTAATACATATTATTTTAAAATAAAAAACATTCTTGTAATACGCACTGTTTAAAATGAAATACATTTTAGTAATACACATTATTTAAAATGAAATACATTTTTGTAATTCATAATATTTAGAATGACATACATTCCTGTAATGAACAGTATTTTAAAACTGAATACATTCTTGTAATACGCAATATCTGAAATTAGAATATTTTCTTGTAATTTTTTAATTTTTAGTATTTTAAAGCTTTTTTCATTACATTGTAGTAACTGTTTCAAAATGCTTTAAATTTTCTTAGATTGCTTCAACAATGTATTTTAAATAATAATAATAATAATAATAATAATAATAATAATAATAATAAAAGTAAATAAATAATAAAAATATGATTATTTTATATGCAGATAAGATGAAAATTTAGTAAGATAGATATACATATATAAAACACAAGTTCGTTGAATATTCATTGTGTTCGAAACGTGACAGAAATAAGGAAAGTCTATGGTAACAACAAGATTAACGATTGTCGAAAAAACACGGTAAATATCGTAATTTTGCGAATCTTAATTAAAAACTTGTATTGACTGACATTTTGTTTCATCACTGACAAAATGAAATATTTCTTGTTTCATTAATGAAGGTAAACCAAAGAGTTTAAATAATGATAGCCGATATTTCTCTTTATATGTACGTTTTCTTTTGTTCAATTTTAATTTATACTATTTTATAGAATCTTTTATAGTAATAAACCTTAACTAGTTTGTGTCGTATTAAAATCATCTCTTTTTTTTTAATAATAATAATAATAATAATAATAATAATAATAATAATAATAATAGTTACAGGTTTGTTTTACATATGAAGTAAAAATGATTGCAAAGTGTCGGAACAATAGTTGTTTTGTTTTTTTCCCCTGCTCTGAATATTACGTTTTTTGATGATTTAAAAAAAACCCACAAAAAAACAACAAACAAACAAACAAAAACAACAAATGTCAACAGCAACAGAAACTAACAAAATAAATATTAGAAAAACTAACAACACTACGAATATATACATATTTCTTTCCTTTTTTTTTAAATTTAATTTAATTTTTTATTTTTTTTGTTAGTAACCAGTTTACCTATTCTTGTTGTAAACGATAGTCACAGTTTCTTTTTATATATATTTTTAATTCTGTCGTTTTGAGATATTCTCTGAACAAAGTATACTCCTTGAATATATTATACTCCTCTTTTTTCTATTATTATTATTACATAGATTTTGATTTCAAAACCGCTAAATCCATTTGACCTCACACTTTTAAATAGAAAAGGTTCTCTCTTGCTTGCACGAAAATTGGCCTACCGTAGCGGACAGCTCGGGCTACACAATGTATCGTGTAATCCGTACGACAGTCATTTTTTTTCTTTCTTTATTTTTAAATTTTTTATTTTTTATTTTTTTTATTTTTTATTTTTTATTTTTTTACTTAAAGAAATTTATGTCTCTAGTCACATTGCTTAATAATGACAAATAATTTACACAAATATTAATTTTAAAACCAAGAATATGAATATGCATATATTTTTAAAGGTTTGTTATAATCATCATTATTATCAATATTATTGTTATTATTACTATATTATCACTATTATTATTATCAATATATTATTATTATTATTATTATTATTATTATTATTATTATTGGTGGCGTTGTTGTAGTTGTAGTTGTTGTGAAATAACCGCCTTGGTAACAACAGTAAGTACTTAACCCAATCCCGTCTCAGTTGACCGTTATTTGAAGTTAAATACGACCTGTACGAAACCCATCTCGTTTCCATAGAAACCAGTTAACTTTTTTTTGTTAAGCGAAAAATAAGTAAAGTAGAAAAACGAAATCTGTCTAAGTGTGGAATTTTGTGTAATACATTGCAGGAATATCTTGTATCAACTAAAAAAAAAGTATGTGTATTTGCAAAGACGAAAGTGCGTCTTCACATTTATGAATTTGTTTTATTACTTTTATTATTATTATTGATATTGTTATAATTTGTATTGTTATATCTATTCTCATTGTTGCTATTTTATGAATGTTATTATTAATATTTATTACTATTGTTGTTTTCCTAAGATTTTTTTAATAATGAATATTTATAAACATTTTTGTAATGATAGCATTGTGCATTTTATTTTATTTTTAATTATTTGTTAACTGCTTATATAATAATTTATAAATTCACACAACAGAACTGAGACTAATCTTTGCTCTGAAACTAATCCTATTCAATTATTTTTCTAAGATAATAATATATTGTAACATTAACGGGTACCAGAGCTTTGACATTTTATTTTCACCTACCACATAATTATTTTATATATACTGTAGAGGATTTCCCCCCCCCCCCAATTTTATAGACAGGATTGAAACGGATATAAAGTCATACAAATTTTATTTATTCATTTTATTTCAGAATCCTATTTCTTCAAAGGGAGCTATCATGTGTACATTTTTTTACTACACTAGGTAATGCTCATCCAAATGGTATTTTCGGCAGTAATTTGAAATTTCTGATTCTACAGATGAATGAAAAGGGATGCATTAAAAATTATATTCGACTTCAGCAGTAATTTTTGGTTAACATAAATTTTAATACTTGGAAAAAAAGAGCGTATTTAATGAGCCATTTAGATGTTACGCTATTACAGAATTTAAATCAAATGAATAAATTAAATAGCAAAAGTATCGAATATCTTTATGCTACGCTGTAGATTTATCAAAAATTTAGATTGCCAGTCAAATAACAGTTAAAATCCTAAGTGTCAATTAAATATTTTATTTTATATTTTACGTCCGTATATTCATTTAGAATTTTTTTTTTTTTCCCCGTTTTTTTTTTTATTCATTTTCAATAGCAGATGATTAAACTTAAACGTTATTTCTTATAAACTACTAATTTTTTTTTATATGTTTTTTTTTTTTTTTTTTTTTTTTTTTTTGTAACGGTGATTACGTTAATAGGATTTTTGTCTTGTCCGAACTGTACCTGTTCACCCAGTTAATTAATTAATTAATTAATTAATTAATTAATTTATTTATTAATTTATTAATTTATTATTATTATTATTATTATTATTATTATTATTATTATTATTATTATTATTATTATTATCGATTTATTTTAGTTTTATTCTCAAGATCAAAATTTCTGATGTTTTATAAGATTAGGAAATAGAATATGTTTTAGTGCATGATACGTTCGTATAGTGCAATGACCTCGATAATGTATTCCAGAAAAAAAAAAAAAAAAAAAATAAAAACAAAAAACATGAAAGAAATGAAAAGAAAAAAAGATAATATTTATTTACCTATATAAAATTACACGTATGCCGCATATAATAAACTTACTACATATTGAAGACAGTTTGTTAATAAACACATTTATTCAGTTTTTCTTTCGGAGAAACTTCTACGAAATCTCGCAAATTCAATCGGAAAACTTAGTCTCCCCGTAAAACGTGTTACGTCGTATTTCACTAGCACTGGGCTGTGTGTGTAAGACTTACTCTTCTTTCGAGTAAAACACTGACCATCCCTAATCCCAAACTTTAAATTTATAAACTTTATAAACCACCGTCTACCCAGAATACCAGACTTGGCAGTAATTTCGTTTTTTTTAACGAGTAATATACTCAGAGAGAGGGAATTGACTAATGGATGAATGTTGCCTTGTTATGTCGCTTCAGTTCATTTTATTGAGGAAACTGTTACGTTCTGATTCAGCGGCCAGATTTAGAAATAAAAACATCTCTAGTATAATCAGTATTTTTTGATTCTGTTGCAGCTAGTTTTTACTTTTCGTGTAACAGATTGAATAGTTTTTATTATTTTTCTAATATATATTTATATATATATACATATATGGATAGTCGTAATTTGGATACTAAATTGATCCTCTTTTTTTTATTTCAATAAATTTATCATCATTTTTTTTTTTTTTTTTTTTCTCAGAATATTGCTTTATTCGCACATACAAACACAGTAGTTTCAATTTTTCTTTTTCGATTGCAGAAAGTAATACGATTTTTATTGGCACTTAAATTTTAGTTCGGTTATTGCCTTCGGCTAAGAGATTAGAAATAAATTTTAAATTAAATGTTACATTTCTGTAGAAATTTATATTACCCGACAAAAAAAAATGAATACAGATTTAAAAAAAATATATCTTTTTAGCGATTTCAAGATGAATAATGATTTCTTTGGCCTTTTAAAAATTTCGTATTTAAACATTTAAAAAATATATACGAAGAACGTTTTCTTTTTAAAAAATAGATGTTTGAATCTTTAGATCATTATTTATTTATTTATATATTATTATTATTATTATTATTATTATTATTATTATTATTATTATTATTATTATTATTTAAAATAACGACAAAATAAAACATGAGAAGCAAACAGTATGTCTTGTATTTTAAACTTTTCAAAGGTGCAGTCAATGCTAACCTACAACAATTAAAATCAACAGTTATTTGCATTTAATTAAAGAAGGCGATTCAATACAAGAGCTTTTCTAATGAGCTTTCGTTATTTTTTCACAACCACTTCAAAACGGTGACATTTTCATTGCAGAGAAGTTATCTGACAATCACTACAGAGTATTAGCATTATATTTAGCATATTGATAGCAAGCATGCATAAATGTTTTGTTAGAATGAATATATCTTGCATGGAATATCTGTAATAGAATCATTATTATGTTCTTGTTGAATGTGCCTTGATGTTTGCTTTTTATTTTAATTTAAATATTCCTCTTATAATTTGATTTAATTGTGTGTGTGTGTGTGTGTGTGTGTGTGTGTGAGTGTGTGTGCATTATATGTGCATTATATGTGCATTATATGTATGTTCAGCAGTGATTGTTTTCACCATATATATATATATATATTACGTTTTTTCATCATCATCATCATCATCATCATCATCATCATCATCATCATTATTATTATTATTATTATTATTATTATTATTATTATTTTGATGTTGTTATTTGGTTTTTTGTTTACTCATGTGTTTTTATTAATTATATATAATAATCTTTACTTTTTGATTAAAATTTACTTACAAATAGCCATATATTAATACCAACATCTACCAGTATACATATACCAACTTCAAAAAAGTCTGCAGTTCAAAAATTTACATACTGTGTTTAAAGGTTTATTTCCAAATAACTTTAATAACAAATATTTACATACAAATTACTGAGTTAGGAAATTACTTAGTTAAATGTTGACTTAAATGTTACTAATTAAAAACTTGCATTGAACTATTTATTTACAAAAATAAATAAATAAAAACACAATAAATAAATAAAAAGATAATAATTTAAAAATAATTATAGGTATAATCAAAAAAGTAATAAAATAAAAATGAAATCATTGCAATTAAATGTTTACTTACAAATAACTTATTTGCAGTTCCATTTTATTTACAAATAACTGCAGTTAACAAATTGCTTACAGGTAAATACTAACAGGTAATTAATTAATAAATTATTTGCAATTAAATATTTACTTGCAAATAACTTATTAACAAATTACTTGCAGTTAAATGATGATTTACAAATAACTTCACTTTAGAAATTGCTTACAGTCAAATATTACATAAATATTGACTTACAAATAACTAGTTAAAATGTATGAACTATTTACTTACAAAAACAAATAACCTTAAAAATTGCAGTTTGCATACAAATAACTATTTGAGAAATTACTTAGTTAAATGATGACTTACAAATAACTGTACTTAACACACTGCTTAGAGTTAAATGTTGTTTTACAAATAACTGAAATTAACAAATTACAATTAAATGTTATCGTACAAATAACTGGTTAAGTCATTACTTGTACTTAGATGTTCACTTACAAATAACTAGTTAAAATTACTTTCAATTAAATGTTAACTTACAAATATCTATGAAGCTAAGAAATTACTTAGATTGAAATGTTTATTTACAAATAACTTTGGTTAACAAATTAGTTAAATGCTGACTTACAAATAAGTAATTAACAAATTACTTGCAGTGAAATGTCACTTTTATATAACTAGTAAAGAAATTAATTACAGATAAATAGTGAGTTACAACTGAAATGATGACTTACAAATAACAGTTTAACATTTAAGAATAATAAAACTGCCCAATGGAATGATAAACATTATGATTTTCTGTAACAAATTGTTGTTTGTAAATGTATCTTCTGCAAGAAATTTCATTTGCATAAGTAATTATCTAAAAACTTAGACAAGCAAATAAAAAAATAAAAAAAAAAAAGAAAAAAAGAAGTCATATTTGATCATTTCACTTATATTATTGTCTTTTGTGGTTAATATTATTAATATTATTAGTATTATTATTACCATTGTCATTGTTGTTGTTGTTGTTATTATTACTACTACTACTTTTATTATTATTGTAGTTGTTCTTATTATTACAATGTGAACCTATTCTGATATTAATATAAACGCACGCACATATACACGCACATACATACATGCGTACACGTACATATTACAACTGTTCACTGATTCGCAGATATAAAACAATATGTTATTCCTTCCTATTCGCGGCGACTAGGTATTAATTAAGAAAATAATGAATACTTTACTGATGACCGTTTTCTTTGCCTACTCCACCACCCTCTGCTATTCGTAGTTAAATAAACTCAAAACATGAAGAAAACGTTTGAAATCTGAGTCCCGGGTTTAATCACTATCTGACATAAGTAAACTTTGAAAACCAGTCAGAAGTCTGAATCATTTTTTTTTTTTTTTTTTTTTTTTTTTACTCTTGACATATCAGGAACTTGACAACAGTTCATCTGACCTTACTTCAGAATTGTTTTTACATTGTCCCAGCATAAGTTTATTCAGATTTGTATTTCTTCTTTTTTTTTTCTTTTTTTAGCGATTTGTTAAATGTTTTATTATACTTTTTATTTGATTATTTTGATTCCCAGATGATGTGGAGTATTAAAAACATGACTCTCTATTAAAGCTATTAAAATAATATTAAAAAAATACCATCGGATAAATATTATTTAATTTCTCTTTTTGAAGAAAGCATTTATATACATATAAATGTGTTTATTATTACTGTTGCTGTTATTATTAATATTTTTTTTTGTTTCGTATGTTCAAACAGTATTATTATTATTATTATTATTATTATTATTATTTTTATTATTATTATTATTATTTTCCTAGTTTTTTTTTTTTTTTCTTTTTTTTTAACTTTTACTAGTCAAGTTGATTGTTACAAGAACTTGGTGATACCGAATATATTCAGAAGTTGAATTAAAACTTGTATATTAATTTCAGATTTTGTCATAGAATTTACTCAGCACAAAAAGTTAAATTTCAAAACGTCTTCTAAATACTTTAGATAACTTTTATCCTTTTTTTTTTTTTTTTTTTTTTTATTTTTTTTTTTTTATAATATAATAATAATTATCAAACTGCATTCAACTTGAATAGCAACTCAATGAAATCATTTAACTATCTGTGCGCTTGAACTGTAACTATGACGAATCGCCGATGTAATTATGTCTTACAATGCTGTTACGTTTTACTCCCCTGCGTGAACTAGTAGACCTGCTGTTGGCCCTGGAATTCAATACTTAAAACAAATTGTTGCGAAGTACATTGTTAACTGGAAAATCCCATCAATGGTCATTATAATGATGTTACGTCATATCATTTGATTGTTTCTCAGTTTATTATGACGTTATTATTGTGAACCGTCAGGTCCTTTACATGACAGCTGCTCGCGAATAACAATGACGTAATCATTGTGCATTGTGACGTGAGATGTGTTGATTGGTTTATGGTTCCAAGTTGCTTGTTGCCTTCCTAGTTCTCTATGGTTTGTGTGAACCAGAGATTTTCTTTTATAACATTTTTTATTTTTTATTTTTTTATTTTATTTTATTTTTTTTTTTTTTTTTTTTTTTTAATATATATTTTTGTCCAAATTTTTTTATTAAATGTTATGTTTCTGTTCTTTAATTTTAAAGGCAGCAACTTAAATCTTAGAAACAGTTCTTTTGTTTATTTATTTTAATATAATTATTATTATAATTTTTTTAAATGTCAAAAATATTTTAATAATTTAAAAAATCGTTTTAATGCATTAATATATTAACTTTGAAATACACTTCAAGGTAAGTTTATAGATTATTTTATTCTGTTGTTATTATTATCTGTTACATAAATATTATTTATTGAAATAATAAAATGTTTTTAGATGCAAAATGTGTTCTTGTTATTATTTTAACTGATAGTTATATATAACATACATACATACATACATACATACATACAAACATACATACATACATACATACATACATGCATACATGCATACATACATACACACATACATACACACATACATACATATATACATACATACTTATATACATACATACATACATACACACATACATACATACACACATACACACACACATACATACATACATGCACACACACACACACGTACACACACATACACCCAAGACGCATACACTATGCATGGATAAAACACGCACATCGCTGTTTGCGGAATGTACAGACAACTGTGATAACTGACAACTGTGTGTCATATACTAACAGCAACAGTATTACTAGTGTTGTAACAACTACATCAAATCATCTCAGTTTACTAACATTACTTTATTTATTATTTTATTTCATTTCATTTCATTTACTTATTTTTATTTTTGCTTTTTGCGTTCAAACTAGCGAATTTTATTATTCTTATTTTGACTGTCAAAAATCGCATTTATCTGAACGATCCCTACCAAAAAAAGAACAAATAAAAAACGACAAAAAAACAACAAAAAACAAAACAAACAAATAACACAATAACAACAACATCAACAAAATACTATGAACGCGAGAGTTAAGGTGTTTAAATTTATTTTCTTCAGAGCATCGCCGCATTTAGGGATGAAGTATTTTCACTTGAAATACAAACGTCAGTTCAGAATTTAGCTTCATGCGTAGGTTGTTTGTCATTACAGCTTCGTTACCTGATATTTGACATCTAATTAGCTGCAGACAAAAAAAAAGTCTAAACGGGGTAAGCACGTTGCTTCTTTGTAAGAAACTCTGGCCTTGAAATACATCTATCTATCTGTTAGGGGTGTTGGTAAATAATAAACAGTTATTATTATAAGGCACTAGCGAAGAATAGCAAGTATTACAGATTTGAAATACATCTGTGTGTGTATATATATATATATATCTCTGTAAGGGTATTGGTAAAGAATTACTACTTACTTCAGTCAGTTGTCTTTCGCTTTGAAATACATCTATCTGTCTGTCTGTCTGTCTGTTAGAAGTACTGGTAAAGAATATCATGTATTACTTACTTCTGCAGGTTCTCTTTGGTTTAAAACAGTCTTCAGCAAAATGTTACGAGCGAATCATCGACTAGAAGAAAATCCCCATCAGACAACTAGCACGATACTTTATACAAAAAAAAAAAAATCTTTCCATGAAGCGAAAAAGAGGGAAAAGACGTCATCTAAAATACTAACTGTGTTGCTGCCGTAGTCAACAAAACTGGACAAGAATGTCACTGTCGTCATCGACTGAGGAAGCTACCTTTTTTTTTTCTTTTTTTTTTTTAAATAAAGTTACATTGACAGCTTTTGGCAAACTGTTTGAAATCCATGTTTATTAATAAAGCTATTAATACAGTCACCAGAGAAACGACAGCTGCAGGACAAAATAGAAATCTGCCGATATTCGGGTAACTTCTGTGGTCAGTTCAGAAACGTTTACAAAACTACAGGAGATAAAATGTGAAGAAGAAGAAGAAAAAAAAGAAAGAAAATTACTGCCATCTTTGCCGCGTCTCGAAATGTCTTTATTACATTGCGGTATTATTGTAATAAATCCCGGTGCATGAAATAATGGTGATAATGATCTTTTTCTTTGAGAATTGTCAAAAAAAAACCAACAAAAACCCCAACTCATATTCATTAGTAACATGGCGTATGATTTTTGCAGAAAATAGGCAAAAGGATTCTTAATTTTAAAAAAAAAAAAAAAACCCCAAGAATTACGATATTGCGTAACAATAAGTTATTTGTTCACTAGATTTTCATTTTGTCTATATTTAACATATCTGAAGTTAAAAATAATTTAAAAAAAAACAAAACAACAAAAAAACAACAACATGAAATAATTGCATCGCTTCACCAAATTAACGAACAAATATAGAATTTTTATTTTTTTTATTATTTTCCTAAGCATGGTAACGTAATTATGAAAAACAAAAAGTAATTAATGAAAAATACGTAACATCTATATTGAGTTTTGTTTTGTATAATATTATATTTCTCTAAATTAAAAAAACAAAGAAAGACATAACCGCTTGAGAAATGTCGTTTGAATAATGAGAACGCAGCAAAGAGTATTGCAGTAAATAATTATTTCTAAAATTTATTTTCAACACAAAACTATCATTCGTTAATTTAATTTAATTTTTTATTTGCAGATAATGCTCAGTAAACAACAACAGACATATAAACGAATGAATGAATGAATAAAAAAAATAAATAAATAAAATAACTAATATATTATCACAAAATTAATTTAATGTAGGTTACTGAAATAAATAAATCTTATAGAAATGTAGATTACTGAAATCTAATATTTAATATATTGGTAGACCACCGAAAAAAAAAAAAATCTCATACAAATACTGATAACATATATATTACTTAATAATATATTTAGATTTCTGAAATAATGTAATTATACAAAGGTAGATTATTTTAATAATACAACTCATACAAATGTTTATTACATAACCTACTTTTTTTTTTTTTTTTTTTTTTTTTTTCGGTTTCTTCTTTTTTCGCAAGCGAAACACAAAGATATATACACACACACTTAAAATCTTTTTACCCAAGGCCAATCCCATTTGCAATTTAAAACGACATATTTCATATATGGGGAATATTGTACATAGTTTTAAAAGGTTTTTATGCATGTAAATAAATGTTTTTTAAAATATGATAACAAGATAATGAATATATAGACAAAGAACCAAAGCACACTGTAATAAACATTGCATTGGTCAACTTTTAGTTACCCTAGAGATAAAATACCAAAAATGATTAAATTTGTTTTAACAATAAAATAATTACTTATACCAGTGCGTTCTTTAATTCTTAAATAAATATATATATATACATATTTGCATAAGTACATACAAACATACATGAAATAAGTAAATATCCCCAAAACAACCAACCAACAAAATAAAATAAATACCAAATCAGAAAAAGTTTAAAAAAATAATAAAAAAAAAAAAATAATAATAAATTAAAAATTAATGTCATTTTAACGTGTGTTTGTCAGATGGCGCACGATAGTCCAGTAACTCGTTTTCTAGTTTACGAGGAAATGTACAACTTGACCTGTGACCTTTACATATTTAATAACGGTTTAACCCTTGCTACGACGAGCTCATTGGATTGGTTATATGTACTTCCCTACATATATACATACTTTTACATACATATATGCGCGCGCGTGCGTATGTGTGTCTCTCTGTGTGTGTCTGTGTGTGTGTACATTTATTTACGTTAAATTGGCAACATTTTACATGATTAAATTCTTTTAGCCGCTTTTAGCACGAAAAAAAAAAATATATATATAAACAAAACACAAAATAAGAAAGCATTTTGCCATTCAATCAGTTCTCTCTTCCATTTTCTTCGTCCATTATGTTGACATTCTTTCTCTCGGCTTCGGGACGCTCATGAACTAAGCAGCAGCAACAACAACAACAACAACAACAACATCAACGACGACAACGACGACGATGTCGATGACCACGATCCCGAAAGATAACAGTGCGATATAAATATTTCTTTGAAATAACCTAAATATCAGTAAATAACCTGCGCGCCTCTCTTCTCTCTCAGATAGTGATTTGTTTTTGTTAAAATTCTTGTTTATAGAGTTCTCGTATTTCTTTAACCGGTGTAAACAGACAAAACCGTGTTAAACTCTATGTGTGTGTATATATGTATATATAATGTATATATATATATATTGCTTAGTAATCCAAAACACCGTGTAGAGGTGGATATCATGTGTAAAATATTGTTCATTGGCGGCCAGAAGATTTTGATCAATCATCTGTGAAATTTGAAATTGGACTCAGATGTGTTTCTACAGATCGTGGTATACCAGTTAATGACAAGGCGTAATTAAGTAAGGTAGAAAATAAGTAAATATGTGTAATATATATATATATATATATATATATGGAGATTTAAATTATTATTATTATTATTATTATTATTATTATTATTATTATTATTATTATTATTATTATTTTTTTATTTTTTTATTATTATTATTTTTTTAATATTTATGTATTTCGTGTTTTTATTTTAATTCTATATTTCAATTCATTCTTGTTTGTGCTGGGATCCTAATTGTTAAAACAACATCTGGAAAAAAAAATTTCATTTTTTTTTTTTTTTTTTCTGTGACAGAAAATGTGTTCATAAATTTTTTTGCACACTCTCACAAAAAATGTGACATTTGAACGAAATTTTGTAAGACATTTACGAGTAAATATTATATTTATATGTAAATGTGATTCCTTCATCTACAGACAAAAATAAACGCATTTTTTAATATTTTTCTTTCAAATGTGATTTTAATTATTCGTTTTTTGATATAAAAAGAGGAAAAATAATAATAATAAGAAGAAGAAGAAGAAGAAGAAGAAGCAGAAGAAGAAGAAGAAGAAGAAGAAGAAGAAAAACAACAAAAACAACAATAATATGTTTCAGTGTGACATCAAAAAATGTTACGGTTTTCTTTAATTCATTTATCAGTGACAGATACTGAGACTACAAGCTGATCTTTTTAAACAACGAGGACTGCGACGTCGTTATTTTCCTGATACTATCTGAGTATGGTGGCTATTGTGTTACGGTGACAACTGAACCGTTAGTCGACATCGTGGTGTCCTCCAGATACAGATGACGTTACACTTACAGACACGTCAAACTACAGCTACGTTGGGATGAATGACAAATAAATATATCAAAAGAAACAAAGAGACGAAAAGAGAAAGAAAGAGAGAGAGAGAGAGAGAGAGAGAGAGAGAGAGAGAGAGAGAGAGAGAGAGAGAGAGAGAAAAAAATACCCACCCCACAGAATCAGACATATATGACTGCACTATGAAGAGAAACAAAAAGAAAGGAAGGCAGGAACAAACAAACAGAATGGAGAAGAAAAGAGACAAAGAGAAGTGAAGAGAAAGTGAAAGAACACAAATTGTCACCACTGTTTTATTACACGTGTGTATAAATCTTTCTCTCTGACTTCAAACTGGACTGTCACCTCCGCTTGCTGCAGCCAGACACCCACTCAAAAACAATCCAGCACGATGTTTAATCGCCAGTGAGTAAAGGTGTGTAAACTTGTCAATAATGAGACATATGTTTGTAAGTGTGTGGAACATAATGTACTTGGTGTCACCTGGACTTACTCAGAAATACACCGTGTTAGATAAATTTAAAACTCTAATTTTTATTCAAGATTAAAAATATTTTTCTTTCTTTTTTTATCTAAAAATGAAGTGACAGTCGGCCATCTTGGTTTTTGCATTATTAAATTTTTTAAATTAATATTACACAAGAATTGCTATTTGACTGGACAATTAAAACGGAATAATTCTAATCCGTAAGTATTTTTTAACGTGTGTGGTTACTGAATAACTGCATATCTTATATATATATATATATATATATTTTTTTTTTTTTTTTATGAAACTGTTGAAAACTTAATAATTTAGCTTCATTGACATGATTGCACCAGAAGTTATAGTTTTGTAAATGAATTTAAAAACAGAAAAAAAAAAAAATAATAATAATTATTAGTTTCTAATTATTCGCTGAATATGTACAGACATTTTATAGATATTCAAACCTACTTCCTCATCACCTATAATTATAATTATATTAATTTTTACCTTTACACATCCGAAATAGTAATTACTGCATCTTTATTGCATTATTAACAAATTCACATATTTGTATGGTATCAAAGAGAGAATGAAATGATCAGCACATTTATTTATTTATTTATCCAGTTGTTCATTTTATTTTTGCAGTAAGAATTTTATACTTTTTTTCAGAAATCTAGATAACATTTAAATCTGCTCGGTTTTTTTTCCAGTTTTATTAATCTTTAGTGTTTCATATTCATTTTATGTGATGATTTTAGTAATTTACGTTTTATAATAAGGTGATTTCTGTAATCTACATTTATGTAATCACGTGATTTCTGTAATCTACATTTATATATTCACGTGATTTCTGTAATCTACATTTATATAATTTAGATAATTTCAGTGATCTAGATTTATCTAATCACGTGATTTCTGTAATCTAAATTTATATCATTTAGATAATTTCAGTGATCTACATTTATCTAATCACGTGATTTCTGTAATCTAAATTTATATCATTTAGATAATTTCAGTGGTCTACATTTATCTAATCACGTGATATCTGCAGTCTAAATTTATATAATTTAGATAATTTCAGTGATCTACATTTGTCTAATCACGTGATTTCTGTAATCTACATTTATATAATTAGATACATTCTATATTTATATAATCACGTGATTTCTGTAATCTATATTTATTTAATTAAACGATTTCAGTAATTTACTTTTATAAAGTTACATGATTAAAGTAGCCTCCATTTAGATAATCATTAAATACATTTTTGTGATCGGCATTTATATAATTAGATAATTTATGTAATTTACATTTATATAATTACATTATTTCAGTAATTTAAATAAATTAATATTATATGTTATATATAACAAATAATCTACATTTTTGATAATGCATTATTTCAGAAATGAATATTTATGTCAGCTGTATTAATACAGTAAAAGAATTTGAATAATTACATTATTTTAGTAACTTATATTTGTGTTAAATATATTATTTTAGTCATTTGTATTTGTGTAAAATGTGATTTCAGAAATTTACATTTGCGTAAATATATTGTTTCAGTAATTTACATTTGTGTTAAATATATTATTTCAGTAATCTACATTTGTTTTAAATATATTATTTCATTAATTGACATTTGTGTAAATATATTATTTCATTAATATACATTTGTGTGAAATATATTTTTCAGTAATTTACATTTGTGTAAATATATTATTTTAGTAATTTACACTTGTGTTAACTATATATTTCAGTAATTTATATTTGTGTTAAATAAATTATTATTTCAGCAATTTACATTTGTGTGAAATATATAATTTCAGTAATTTACATTTGTGTTAAATATAATATTTCAGTAATTCATATTTGTGTTAAATATATTATTTTAGTAATTTACATTTGTGTAAATATATTATTTTAGTAATTTACACTGGTGTTAGCTATATATTTCAGCAATCTACATTTGTGTGAAATATATTACTTCAGTAATTTACATTGGTGTTAAATATATTATTTTAGTAATCTACATTTGTGTAAATATATTATTTTAGTAATTTACACTGGTGTTAGCTATATATTTCAGTAATTTATATTTCTGTTAAATATATTATTTCAGCAATCTACATTTGTGTGAAATATATTATTTCAGTAATTTACATCTGTGGTGAAATATATTATTTTTGTGTGAGATCTACTGATTCATTAATCTACATTTGTTTGATCATGTATGTATTGCAGTCTCCAGTAATGGCCGTTATTTATCATTTGCGGGCGCTTTGTTTAAAACAAAAACCGGATAGCATTTAAGACGAACACACCCTTGCTTTCAAATTGCTGTGACATGCTACTCAAACTGAAATAATTTGTAATACTGCGTCACAACACACCCAGCGTTTGACATTCAGACTTCAATGAAAATTTAGTTTTTCGCGGTTCAGTCTGGGCTTGCGTTTAGTTTCATTTAATAACATTAAATAACTGGTTCCAGGATATTATTTGCAGTATTACACGCATACATACATACATACATACATACATACAAATATACATACATACATACATACATACATACATACGTACATACACATACAAAGACACACACACACATACACACATACATTCTTACATACATACAAATATACATAAAAACATACATACATACATACATATATATATATATATATATATATAAAATTCTGGTTTTCATATGTAATACAGATAAATTATAAGAGACTGGAAAAAGCTGGAGCTAAATCAAAATGGATAATAGAAATTACGAATTCAGAAGGCTTTATTTGTGAACGAAATTATTAGAAAATAATTTAGTTTTAAATAATGTGGAGAGAGAGAGAGTTAAAAAAAAAAATATTCAGAACTAACAAGATTATTGTAAACATTTTTGTTTATACGAACGATCTGAATTATATGCAGCCCATTATATATGTCTGAAATCTGATTAAAAATAAAAATAATAATAATAATAATAATAATAATAACTAATTTTTAGCATGAACGTAAATGTAGACCGGTTTGAAATTAAACGATATTTCCAAACCCGTTAGCGTATATAGTATAATGAGAAATGTTTTGTTTTCATCCTGTACCCAGTCTAGTGTTGTCTTTTTCACCCCCCCTCACACCTGTTTTTGCGACAGCTGCTGATAAAATAATTTTTAAAATTCTTCTTGTCTATATCACTGTTCAACTTCGCTAGTTTAGCAAAAAAAAAAAAAAAAAAAAAAAAAAATTTTTTTTAAAAAACCCACAAAAAAAACCCTACAACAACACAAAATCACACTGGTTTAGGTTTTCACAATCTAGATATGCAACTTAACACCACAATCCTATTCATGTGCGAAGATGAGCTTTTCGATGCTTGTCAATATGTATCGTTGCCTCTTCAATATCCTGCAGTTTCGGCTAAAACAGAAATTGATGAAACTAGTTATGAGTGAGTCTAACACGTGAAATGTTTTATTCACGGGGGGTGGGATGTGTGTGGGGGGTGGGTGGGGGGTGGGGGAGGAGAGCAATCCAGAGTGTATCCGTGACGGAGCATTGAAACGAACATCCGCGAATCTGATCATTCACAATAATGTAATTTTTGTCACAGGTGTCGAAGAAAAACTTGATGATACAGCTGTGTTTTTTCTCGCCTCTTTTTTGTCGATACACAATATTATATATCCAGGCTCTCTCTCTCTCTCTCTCATATATATACAAATACATTTACACTCACTCTTGTCTCTCATTTATTCAATTTTTATTAAATTATATAAAGAAGAAATATATATATATATATATACACACACATATACATATATATATGCTATTTACTTAACACAATTCCACAAAATAATGAATTGATATTTCGATTAATAATTACATCACGAGCAAACAAAAAAAAAAAAGAAAAAAAAAAAAAAAAAAAAAAAAAAAAAGAGGATACTATAATATATATATATATATATATATACGTATGTATGTATGTATGTATGTATATATATATGTATATATATATGTACGTACGTATGTATGTACGTATATATATATGTGTATATATATATATATGTATGTATGTATGTATGTATGTATGTATGTATGTCTGTATGTATGTATGTATGTATGTATGTATATATATATGTATGTGTGTGTGTGTGTGTGTGTGTGTGTGTGTGTGTGTGTGTTATTACCAGTCTTCTGCTAGTCTGTATAAAGCGATCTAATTCAGTCAGTTTGTATTTGAATATACGAAAGAAAGACGAAAAGGACAACAACAAAAAATAAATATACAAATAAATAAATAAACAGTCGCTAAGTTAGTGTGGGGTCACGTGACTCACACAGACTGACTGGAGCCGCAGCGCGTTCCGCTTCATGCCAACAACAATTGATACTTCCTTTTGTCTTCTGTAACTTAATAATTTACTCAATTTACGGACAATTAATCGCCGCCAACTAGCTCATATAGATTGAAAGTTAATTAATTAATAACCCATTGATAAAATATAATAATAATAATAATAATAAAAAAAAAAAAAAAAAAAAAAAAAAAAAAAATAATAGTAATAATGATGATGATAATGCGAGGAATGATAAAATGTCTGTGTTGTTACCTGCATGCATGACCAGTAACAAAAAAAAAAATATATATATATATTAAATTATTAAATATAATGTGTATGTCCTGTCTGTGTGTGTGCGTATGTACGCACTGGTATTTATTTACGTATGTTTTCTGTGTTGTTCCGTTTTCTTCCCTAAACTATTTTATTAATGAAGCATTTTTAATGACTAAAAAAAAGGTTCTTGTATTATTAGAATATTTAAAAACATACAGATAGATATGACTAGTTAAAATTTTTATATATATATATATATATATTTTGATAACAAAAATAACAATGATAATTAAATTAATGAATTGATTTGAACGTGTGACTACAACGTTAAACATTTGAAAAATAAGAATATTTGTGTTATAAATATCGTCTGCATTTCGTACTCACTCATTTTTTTCAGTACTCACAAATCATGCTGTCTTATTTTATTTCTCAAAATCCTTCTTTTTTTTTTTTTTTAAAAAAAAAAAAAAAAAATTACTCTTTATTGAATTAGTTCTGATTACTCTTTTCATCGTCTTCATCTTTTCTTTCTTTCTTTCTTTCATTATTTTATTTTTATTATTATTATTTTTATATTTTTTTTTTACCTCCTATTTACTCAACCTTTATGTCCTCAATGTGACCTACTTTTTGGTTCCAGCTAGCAAATTCAATCAGTGTTACAAAAAAAAAAAAGTAAAATAAACGGCTAACTCCAAGCGAAACGGGTAGCCCTGAATACCATGAGAATATATCCTTTTCTCCGCAGCCACTGAACGTAACAATTACTTGTTACATTTGGAGATCTGTTTCCCCGAGTCTTCGAACCGCCGAGCTCTTTTACTCTGGTTCGGGGCCCCTAGTCAAACACAAACGTAAGGTGTGTGTCTGGGCTACAGGTGTACGATTACAACGTGGGTAATTCCTCCATTGTGATGCTCTAGTCTTTAAGTGTACAATGCGCAGTCGGAGGTTGTGACCCAGAAACCGCAGAATTATTACGAGAGGCCCAAAAGAGGTTCCCTCCTTCGCTTGAGCTATTTTTAATCTGTGCTGCGATTGGCTGGTTTGAGAATAACTAGCACGGCGAGTCGAGAAGTATCTTTAATCGTCTTTCAGATGATTTTGATAGACTGTAAGGTCTGCTTCAGACAGTGATTTCATTATTTCGTCAGCTCCAAGCTCCTTCAAATTCTGTGATCTCTGCTGTTTCAAAAGCTGGTGTACGTCATGTTAAAAACCCAGCACTAATTGAAAACAGGTTATTAATAAGTAACTTCAGGCCCACACAAGAGTCTTCTTTTCAGCGAGGAGGAAAAAAAAAAAAAAAAAAAAAAAAATGCACGAATTTCTGACACTGTTAAAGGGAAGCAACCCACTTGCGAATGATATGCTTTACATAAAGTGAATTATAGCGAAGAAGATATTTATCATTGCGAAAGTTTTTCTTTTAATTAGATATGCGTGCTTTTTAAAAAAAAAACATTTCACTCACATTATGGTCTCTTATTATGGTTTAATATTACTGCACAACAATGATGATAATTAGTTTCCTTGGAAAGAAACTTTGGACCCTACAGCACTGAAACAGATCGGTGATTTTAACAGAAAGACATTTGCGTAAATGCTGTATTATGTTCATTGTCATTTGCATCGTAATTTTTAATATCATTATCATTATTATTATTATTATTATTTTGTTCTGGAAATTAAATGACAAGGAAATGGCAGATACACGATATAAAATGTGAAGTGAGCTAAAAAAAAAAAAATGAAATAATATTGAAAAGTTATAATGTAACATTTGAACGTAAATAATGGGTTAACATATGGCTTTATAGTTTATTGTAAATTACAGTAATCAATATTTTATACATTCTGTGATTATGGACACAAAGTGTAATATGTGCATTAAAACAGCTATGCATAATATAAACTGCATTATTATTATTATTATTATTATTATTATTATTATTATTACTACTACTATTATTTATTTATTTGTTTATTTATTTATTTATTTATATGTTAGTTGTTATTATTTATAACTTTTAAAATTTATTTTTATTATGACACAAAAGAAATCCATTGAATATGAGCCAGGATAAATGAATTTAAATAGCATTTATAAACTATTACCTGCAAATGTCGAATGTTAATGTAAAAATGTATTAAATTAGATTGCATTTGTTTTGTACATGGTGATGTTATACACTGTCTGATCTGATTGTTAATAAAGAATGATTATAATTTAACCTCACGTAATATTGTGTAATAATAATAATAATAATAATAATAATAATAATAATAATAATAATAATAATAATATAATAATAATAATAATATAAGGATTTTAGAAACAAAGAAGTTTATTTAAAGTATCCAAAGAAAAGTTTTATAATACTCACGCTATCACCGATATGTAGGTACAAATACGTCACTTTAAGAGCAAAAAACTTATAAAGACATAAGTATTTGAGATGCCTATTAATAACACACACACACACACACACACACACACACACACATTCATTTAAATCTGATTATAAATTCATTACACATTAAATAACAGTATTATTTTCATCTAATGCAGCATTCGTTAATTTTTCATACAAAACGTGGAGGGGTTACTGAATAGCGGGTTAGTCGAGAATTTTATTTTATTTAATGTTTTATTTACTCCGTTTGTAAACTCAACTGTCAAAAATTTAATATAAAATTGAACGGTAACATAACATAACATAATATATAATACAGTACGATGGAATACAGTATTGTAAGTATATTTTAGTATAATAAAGTTTAGTACAGTTTAGTATTTGTATTGCATAATACAGCAGTACAGTACAATATATTTAAAATAAAATAAAATAAAATTTAAATATTGATAAAATTTGACAGTGCCTATAACAATGTTTTTGTTCGGTAATTCAAGAAGTTCTAATGCATTTCTAAATGTTTAACTTTACGAAGGTACAATGGTATAGTGTGCATTAGCACAATCATAGTCAAAACAGTATGCATCACTTCTAGCAAACAAACAGCTTAATAATGCATATTCTTGAATATATCGATCTGAATAAATTAACAACTGTGTGATAGTGCCACAGCTGGACAAAGACTGAAAAACGAGTCGGTTTGAGACCACTCGAACCCGTGGTCAAATAAATAGCCTTTAGAATTATTTTTTTTTTTTTTTTTTTTTTTTTTTTTTTTTTTTTTTCATACAGCGTACATAAATTAATGTGAAGTTTTGCATTAGATGCTCCGGTGAAAAAGGTTCACAATGACAACTTATTGTCAATAAATCTATAACACTGCCGCACTAATGGGTCAGTACCAATTTTCTTAAGTATAGCATTGTTCTGGGTTCTAATTTCTTTTTTTTTTTTTTTTTTTTTTTTTTTCTTTTATTTTTTTCTAAATAAAATTTGCGTGACAAGTAAATTTGCGTGACAAGTAAATTTGCTGACAGTATGCTTAGCCTACAAGAGTAGGCGACATTATGAATAGGCTTATGCATGCTAAACTGTGGAGTTTTGATTTTTTTTTTGTCGCTCGTTCAGCTGGGGACATTTTATCTTCAATTACTCGAATCGACCTGGGAGCGCCCTTCGGTGGAGGAACGTACAAGAGAATAGAAGCTAAAACGCCATTTGTCAAACATGTCGGCGGACATCAAGATACGCGATAAATATTCACCGTTCATAAATCTGAGACTGGAAAAAAATGCAAATATCAAACGAAACAAAGTTAGCAGTAAAGTTAAATAGACGTATTGTAGAAAACATATCTAAATAAGTAAGCGCATAAGTAAGTAAGTAAGTAAATAAGTAAATCATAAATCATTCAAAGGATGCGCTTTAATAGAAAAAATATGCAGGTTTATTTCTTTATTTATTTTTATTTCTTTATTTTTTTTATTTCTTTATTTCTTAATTATTATTATTATTATTATTATTATTATTATTATTATTATTATTATTATTTATTTATTTATTTATTTATTTAAAATTATTTTTTTTTAAGCAAAATTCACAAAATTAATAATAAAAGATATAAAAAAAACTAAAAAAAAAAACTAAAAAAAAAAAACTATTGAAGGGCGTTGGCGTATTTTAGGAAAATGTAAATTATAATTTAGGAAAAAGAAAAGAGAACGAAAAAAGAAAAGAATACACATAAAACGATCAAGGAACCAACGAATCAACGCACGAACAAACACAAAAACGACTAAACAACCAATAAATATATAAATAAATAAAACTAAAAAAACAACAACAAAACAAAATAAAACAAAACAAAACAAACTAAAATTTATTTCTTTATTACGTTTGTAAATTAGCCTACAACAACATAAAAAGTACGTAAGCTCGAAATGGTCAGGCAACAAACGCCAGAGATCAGATATGTCTGACGACAAATATTAACTTAAAACTTCAACCAATCCACGGCTTGTGTCGAACCAACAGTTCAGTTCTAATTTAAATATCACATGGTTTTTGTTTCGTTATTACTGTTCAATGTCCGTTAGACGCAATTTCGCGTTTGTGTTGACTAAGGGAAATAATTCAAATTAGTTTTAAACAACAATAACGCTAGAGTAACGTACCCTTTTACAATATTTACTGAACGACCCATAACAACGTTTGTTGTGTGTATAAGAATGTACGTTTTGCAGATATTACGGAGTAATTTTATCCCCGGGAATAATAGGGAAGGAATTTCAGTCTAAGAAAGATTGCAAACTAGAACATTCTGTACGTTGTGCACTATATAATTATATCAAATTAAAATACCAATAAGTAAGAGCGTTCGAGAATTAACTGTTCACACTAAATAAATAAATAAATAAATAATAGAATAATAATAATAATAATAATAATAATAATAATAATAATAATAATAATAATGATAATGATAATAATAATAAAGAATCAAGAACGGTTTCCTTGCTTTTTATATATATATATAAAAAAAAAAAAAAAAAAAAAAAAAAAAAAAAACGTCCATTATTGTGGTAGAAAAAAAAAAAAAAAAAAAAAATCTATGTCCCCTTTCTAAAAATACTTCCTATTGATAAAACTATCATTAAATTTCCATTGCTCACAGAGTAAAGATATTTACCAGTCTCAGTTTCTACGTCATTTCACTGTTTGATCAGGCAGATAGTATTAGCTTTATTTCAAATGCAATAAATCAATAAGACTTTTATTGAGATACTAGAGCCAGACAGAATGAAAAATGTGGGACAAAATTTAAATGTTCACGATTTTCTTTTTTTTTTTTTTTTTTTTTTTTTTTTTTTTTTTTTTTTTTTTTTTTTTTTTTTTTTTTCTTTTTCTTTTCTAGTCGTATTTCTTTTGTATTTTTTTTTCTCACTTTTTTTTATTTTTTTTTTTTTTCAGTTCTGTTTTTTCTTTGACCTTTTTTTGTTATTACTATTATTATTTTCTTTTACATTAGGGTCGACTGTTTTATATATAAAGAATATTCTAATGGAAGCATTTTTAGCAAGAACGTTTAAATATTTTTCGAATGTTTATTAATAATTTTTAATTTTTTAATTTATTAATTAATTAATTTTCTTATTTATTTATTCATTTGCTAATTTATTTATTTATTTATTTTATTTTTTTATTTATTAACCTCTGTTAAATAACTTATTTATTTACTTTCAGCCAATTTCTTCCTCTAGTTTCAGTTCCACAAAAGATGAAGAAAAAAAAAATAACGTTTATTTCTATGTTCGACAAACAATATTTATTTTGTCAAAGAGAAATATATATACAAGTAACACTTACCTCTACACTACTTGTACTACATACCTGTCGCATATCAATATCATATACGCCGATACTGCTTATATATACTACACACCTGAGGTATATCATTATTATATATCCCGATATTGCTAATACTACATACCTGCAGCATATTAATAAATGTCCCGGCAGCCGTCTTTGTTGGTGTATTTGTCAACCTTAGAAACATTTAACACCGTTTGACTTGTATAATCTGTTAGTGCGTTCTCTACAGACATAATGGTTGTAGTTACTCACCTTGTGGAGTTCTTTGTGACCGGGAGATACGTTTGTTGATGTGCTGATGATTCAGAGAAGTTAGTTGGAAACGAATGTTGTTGTTTTTTTTTCTTTATTTTTTTTTTATTATTTTGTTTAAAGGTAAGTGATGTATTACGTAATGTAAAAATCATTTATGTTTCTCTGTGTCCTCTCTCTCTCTCTCTCTCTCTCTCTCTCTCTCTCTCTCTCTCTCTCTCTCTCTCTCTCTCTCTCTCTCTCTCTCTCTCTCTCTCTCTCTCTCTCTCTCTCTCTCTATTCACTGCTGTGTCTTATTGAATGTTTTTACCGTAACAAGCGAGCTGGTAGTTTTGTAGAGGGTTCTGGTTTACTTGTATACATTACAGACGTGCTAAAAGCTGATTTAACACGCGGGTTAAATCAAGGTGTGCTTTCTTGTTAACAAGAACGTATGCGTACAGTATTAAATTCTTCGAGTCGTAAAGAATAAACAAGTTTTTATTTTTTATTTTTTTATTTACATTGTTTTTGAGACATTTAATTAAAAGTAGTGGATTCGTGTGTTTAATGTGTATGTTTTATTTTATTATTCATATTTAAAGTTATTGTTTTATGTATTTTTACGATTTTATATTCAGTGTATGATATAAATATTACAACTTATAAAAAGAAAAATATATAAATTATATACATAGATAAATTATGTGACTCAGAATATATAAAAATAGACTAATATTAAATTACGAAATACATTAAACTTACTCTTTGCTAACTGAAATGTATTTATTTATTGCCTATAATCAGCTGCAAAAATGTATCAACCACATGTAATATTCTTGAAAGCTGTTAAAAATTAAAATTTATTTCATTTCTATTTTATTATAGATAGTTTATACAGAAAGAATGATAAACGATATGATCGTCTCTAACGAAAGATGGATTTAAAAACACCAGTAAAACAACAACAAACAAACAAACAAATAAATAAAATAAATAAATAAATATATCTTTATTAAAATTCAGAAATTATATATTAATAAAAACTATGGTTCACCCGCAAATATGATACAATTTCTCACGTTTTTATTAACCATCTTATCACATTTATTTATTTAATTACTCACTCACTTATTTATTTATTTATTTATTTATTTATGTATTTACTTACTTACTTACTTACTTACTTATTTACTTATTTATTTATTTATTTATTTATTTATTTATTCATTTATTCATTTATTCATTTATTCATCATTATTATTTTTTCGGCTACTGAACTTATTATTCATAGTCTCCAATAATCTTTAAAACTATCTTTGTACTCTGTTGTCATTGCTTAGTTTACAACCTTTTAATACATTTTCAAATATTTAAACTTCATTCACAGAACATGAGAAAATAATTGGACAGACTGTTTCGTGAAAACGGGGACGAACTGTACTGCTCTAACGATCGTTTGGTCAGATTATCATGGTTAAAAGTAACTAGCAGTTTGTCTTGAAAAAAAAAAAGAAAAAAAGATTAGATTATTATAAGAAGCACTAGAGATTAACGTTGAACTCAGATTAAATGCTGCTACAACCGGATTTATGTATAAGCTGAATAAGCTTATGTTTTCACTGTTAGAAAGGGTCTCGGTGAAGTTCAGTTCAATTTACACGCACACACACACACACATACGCGCGCGTGCAAGTAGGCACATACACAGACACACACCACGCACGCACATACACACACACACACACACACACACACACACACATACACACACACACTAACATATACACCCGTATTGAACTATGTGAGAAACTGCCAGTTTTAAAGTGTGAGAACATAAACTGAAGTAACAGTTCACAAATGACAATAAAATAAAGCTAAATTTAAACGTATTTGTCACGCTACTCATTGCAACAATCAGTTTTATGATCACTGTTAGTGTTATGTAAATAAAAGAGACATAAAAAAAAAAAAAAAAAAAACCAACAACAGCAAAAAACCCAATAACGACATTTTGTGTTTAATACAGCGGTTCTGTTTTTCTTCTGTGTGAATTTATTTCATAAAAGCCGTTTAAATATTTTTTTTTAATCCTATATATATATATATATATATATATCATTGTTCATTTATTTATTTATTTATTTATTTATTTATTGTGTGTATGTCTGTCTGTTTGTTTACTTATTTGTTATTTGTTTATTTATTTATTATTATAGTATTGCTTGTCTGGGTTTTTATTTTTTTATTTATGTTTTTTCTGAATTATTATTATTAGTATTATTAACATCATCATCATCAATAATCATTTAAGCGAATTTGAAACTTGTAAAATAATAACAAAACATACATATTTACGTTATTAATCAATTTTATTGTTATGCTGGACACGTTAGAATTTAATAATAAACATACTGATCAACATGCCTTCTTTCAGAAAAAAACAAGTTAAAAAAAAAAAGAGGCGTAGAAACATATAAACAAACAAAGAAACAAAATCTCTTTGCAATAAATTTAAATTTTTATTTTTTCAGAGTGTTACGCAATTCTTAATTTATAAACTTGATTTTCGCTATTCTAAGTATTATTTATTTTTAACAGGGTATCGGTTTTCTCTATTGCATATTCTAAATACGAATTTAATTTTATATTTATGGGGGTTTTTTCTCTTCTTTTTTTTTTTTCTTTTTTCTTTCACTTTTTCTATTCAAGACATAATTAATTTTTTTATTATTATTATTTTGTTTGTAAGTTCATTTTAACATATAATTACAATACATATAATTACATAAATAAAAGAAAAACAAGAACAACATTTGCATAGATCGAGTTTAGGTTTCTGCTGTGAAGGAACACACAATCTCACAATGCGTTTCTTTTCTCTAAACTAACTGTTCAGCCAGAGTTTTCACAATGGAAATATCTGCAGTTTAAGACGATTTATGGATTTTATTTAGAGTTTAAGATAGTTTCTTTAATTGATAATAATATTTGGATTTTAAGCTTTTTTGTAAAGAAAAAGAAAAAAACAAAAAAACACTACAAAAAAACCAACAAAAAAACCCAAATTAATAAATAAAACAACAAACCAAAAAACAATAAAAAACAATCCCCAAAACAACCCCCAAAACCCACCAAACAAACAACTTACACACAAAAAGACCAAAAAAAAAATATACCCCAACCAAAACAAAACAAAACAAAATGAAACTCTGTAATTACTCGTCTAGCACATTAGCAGTATGGTATCTGTTACATTTATCCGTTTTCCGTAGAATCTGATATACTGAAATCCTTCGCTAAACACTGAGATTTCCGCACCGATTTCCGCAGCAGATTTCAGCCTATCCGCTCAGTTCTTTCCGACACCAGTTTTTGAACGGAAGCGGATATTGAGAGCGCAGTAAGAAAAGCAGTGTTTGATATTTGTACTCGATTTATTTCCTGGTGTTTGAAACACTGATACACTTCATGTTACTTCTGATCGTAGCCTTTTGATGTGTGTCACACTTACTGATATTTAGTAATTTTCATACTTAAATATATATATTTAATTTATAAGAAAAGGGTATCGTAGCATTGGGATTATTTATTTATTTATTTGTTTGTTTATTTGTTTGTTTATTTATTTGTTTGTTTGTATTTGTTTAAAGTTTATTTTGTATTTGGTGATGATTTTTTTTTCTCCAAGCATTTCTTTATCACCTATTTATTTCCTAAAATGTGTGATATTCATTGTTACGTGTGTTTGATACTTTAGCAAAACACCAACAACAACAAAAATAAAGCAAAAGAAAAC
>CM022679.1:9734668-9742168 GCA_012295275.1 Chrysomallon squamiferum
AAATTTGGGATGAATCATTTATATAAATAAAAAAAAAAAAATTAATAAATATTGATGGACAGACTGATAAATAGGTAAGAAAATTCGTTAAAAAAAAAAAAATAATAATAATAATAATAAAAAATCATATATTTTTTTAAATGTTTTATTTCAATAGTTTGCTCGAAAGGGACCTAGAGTTATGTCCCTTGATATACCACCACGACCAAGCGATCGCCACGTTCCGGTTCCTACGGGAGATGCCGAATATCATCGAAAACGGTTTGTTGAATTTTTGTTAATTTTTTTTATGGGTAATCTTCGCACAGTCTTTACATTATTATTATTATTATTATTATTATTATTATTATTATTATTATTATTTATTTATTTATTTATTTATTTATCTTTTATTTTATTTTATTATTTTTAAAAAAGGGGAGAAAAAAATAAGGTAATTACAAAAGGAATGAAATGCTAATACCACTATCCAGTTTTTATTTCTTTATTTCTTTCTTTCTTTATTTATTTCAATGTCAAGAAATGCATTAACAGATACATTTGATCTATGTTTAATACTGTTTTTCTGTGTGCACAATGACAAGTTATTTTGTTTAAAACAGAGCGGCGAGGTTTCGTAAGCTGGCAGACATTTTGTCTGAATGGAGAGGTAACTCTGTTAGTTATTAACCAGAGACAACTCACAGTCCACGCATGGCTTACTAATATATGTTGTAAAAAAAACAACAAAAAAAAAACCCTTCAGTTTATTACGTAATGCTTTTCCCTTCCTCTGACTGTAGCGTTTTAACCTCCATTTATTATAATTATGTAGCTAAATAACATATTTTTTTTATCGTAAAAATATTTTTTTTATTTTAATATTTTGCTTTTACTTTTTTAACATTTACATTTTTTGTTATTACTCTTATTTTATTTTTTATTTTATTTATTTTTGTTTATTTTTTTAATTATATTTAAAAGCTATTTTTCGTTTCGTTTTGTTATAGATGTCAGTAGATTTTAAACATTTAGTGTAGATAATGTCATACAGTAGATTAACCTGTATGATGTGTTTTATAATATGTATTATTTAGTTTTCCTTAGGAATAATGTTATTATAATAAATTATATTCAACTTACGTAACTGTCGGTAGCGACAGTCGAAAATCTTTTTTAAAATTTTTATTTATTTATTTGTTTGTCTGTCTGTTTGTCTGCCTGTCTTTTTGTCTGTCTGTCTGTCTGTCTATATATCCCTCTATTTATTTAATTTCATTTGTTTTATATTTTTGATGAACTCAGTTATAATTGGTTTAAATATTTGTTAGTTTTCAGAGATATTTATGCTTTAAAAAACATTACATTTTCTTCTTCTTGTTCTTTTTTCTTTTAATATTTTTCTTCTTTTTACGGCGATCTTTTTCTTATGTTATATTTCTATCCATCCGCTTTACTCTTTGTACCTTTGTCTCAGAAAAGAAAAAAAAAAACCCCATATATATTATTTAATGAAATAACTTATTTCTTTTATTTTCAATTTTTCAGTTATTATTATTATGACTATGATGATGATGATGATGACTATTATTTTTATTTTTTTTTTTTTTTTAATGTATTTATTTATTTAACTATTATTTTTAATATTTCTTTCTAGTAGCTACATTAACATAAATGACTTAAAGTATTTACAGAAGTATTTGATGTCTCTGTTTTATTCAGTGGCTTAATGTAGTGGATTTCTTTCGACAGGTCTACTTGTATTTTATTTTGTTTATTTGTTTATTTATTTGTTTATTTATTTATTTATTTATTTATTATTATTATTATTATTATTATTATTATTAGCATTAGCATTAGCATTATTAGCATTTTCTGTGTTTCTGAACCAACAAAGAAAACTGGTAGATTTTGTGTTTTTGCTTATCCTAATGATAAATTAATATCATTTATTAATTAATTTAGTTATTTTTAATATCCATATATTTGTTATTTTGACTTACAACTTAAAACCTAATTATGTACAGGACCAGTTTTCCTGAACACTTGATTCTAAAGATTTTCACGAATTAACAGTTCATCCGGACCAAAAGAGGTCTTTATAATAATAATCATTCAACAGAACAATTCATAGCAACTAAACATAAACATCACAGATCTCTAAAACACAGTGCACTGCTAGATTTTATTTTAAATAAAATATTAAATTTAAAAAAAAACAAGTTTGTTAGTACAGGCAGGATCGGTAAAAAATTAAAATACGCATTAAATAATTAATTTAAAAAAATTTACGTTCTAAATTTTATCCGGATTAAAGGGGATTCCGGACCGTCGGTATCCGGAAAAATCAATTCTGAACCCTGTATTCAACATACAGATAAAAACTATTAAGAAAATATCAGATATATTTATATATATATTTTTTGTTTATATGTTTTTCTGTCATTTTTACTTGCTGTTTCTAACAGTGATCCACCAGCTGGCGTTCGAACCAGTTCCTGAACAGCTGGACATCGAGGACATAGACCTGCTCCGGCCAGTGTCCACGTCGACCACAGAATCTGCGAGGACCAGAAGATCGGTCTCTCTGAGTCGAAGCAGGAGCAAGACGAGCAGCCGAGAGGAGAGCCCCACCCTGAGGAGTCTGACGCGAAAGCCGAGGACAATGGCGGACAAGTGGAGATCCATCAAACGAGACATGATGGCCAATCTGAAGGCGGCTCGTCTGAAGACAGAGCGCGACATAGCGAGATCCGAGCTGCGACTCTACGTCTCTTCTACTCCAGGTATTATTTATTACGCGTCGCTGATAATTGTAATGTTGTTGTTGTTGTTATCTGGAAAGGTAGAGGATCCATTTCTTTTAATCGAAAAATAGTGAAGTTTTGTTAAACTGCGACTGTGGCAGTAACGAATAAATGGTGTAATTAAATTAATTTATTTTTATAATAAGCATGTTTATTATTTTATCAAAATACCCTCCTTTTTTTGGTATTTTATCATCATTCACTTAGAAAATTTCAAGTAAATAAACGATAGTTATATTGTTATAAAATATTTAAACTCTGTATAAATTTTACTATTTTTAAAACTTCCATTTTATTATTTTTTTTTTTGGATGACACTGGAACTTTTTCATAACAAAATATCCCAATCCTGTAATGTTGATAATTAACATCTTCTTGCAGAAACCATATCCCCCAGATATTTTTAAACTATTCTTTTGGAATATATTTTTTAAACTAACTTTTGTTATTAACTTAAAAAAAAAAAAACCCCTGCAAATAAAGAAAAACAAACAAATGAAAGACAAATGAAGAATGTATTTAGACTATATTTTCGTATCTCCCCAGATACACTTTAAACTGTAGATTACTTTTAAATTAAACTTGATTTTGTAATTTTGTGATAGAAAATGTTTCGGTAGTGAACTGTTACTAATAGCAGAATTTGCTGTATAATATAATTTCAGATTTGGCCGAAGAAAGAGAATTTTTAGCTGAAGTGGCCTATCCAGAACTCAGCAGATTCTGTGAGCGACTTGGACTCAACTGTCACGTGGTGGACATGCGCATTGGCAGCCAAATGAGCAACGATATGAACACTTTACAGCTGTGTCAACTGGAGATCGAAAGATGTCGAAATTTGTCAGTAGGACCTTATTTTGTTGTAAGTAGCTTGAATATGTACGTCAGGTTTATGTATATATTTATAAACATGAAACATACATTTTTAACTGAGCAAGTTTATGTAACATAATATAATGATTTGCTCATCTAGTATACGCTAAGTAAGTAGATTAATATATTACTAATTAAAACAAAAACAAAAACGTTCCAGAATGATGCAGATAAGTGTGAAAACGTGAAAAATGTGAAAACTTTATATGTCACTACGTATATTTAAATATTTTTAAGTACTACGCACGTCTGCTATATTTAAACAATTATATGTCACTACATATGTCTGCTGTATTTAAATATTTATATGCTTCTAAATACGTCTGGTATATTTAATTCTGCATTTGTTTTCATTAAAACACTAAAAACGTCTGATGTGTTTACAGCTGTAAATGACAATTTGTTTATTTATTTTCGCAGTGTCTGATAGGTGACAACATTGGGAAGCAGCTTCCAGGTTTCATGTCGCGGTCAGACTTGGAAGGAATTCGAGAAGTGTTTCTCAAAGACAATCTTAAAGGCGTGGAACTGCTTGATGAGTTCTACAGACTTGACACCAACCACGTCCCGCCAATGTATCTGCTAGCTGTAAGCTTTTCTCTCGTTCCAACCTTACTGAACATTAAATGCAACTGCATGAAAACATTTTTAATTTATTTTCTTTTAATTGTAAAATGTGTTGGTAACAGAACTGAGCTATTTATTTTACTAAGAGTAGAGTTTTAAACATATGAGTGACGTCAATTTTTTTTTATATAAGTCGTGACGTCATAACGTACCACGCGGACCTATTTGTTCTAAGGTTTCGTCTAGTCTTGTTACGCAATGACGTCATTACTCTCGTTGTGAAGAAATAAAATGGCGGCGTTCAAATATTTTTTCAAATGGTATTATTTTTATTGTTATACTTTGTTATTAACAATGATAGCAAAGAGTAAAAATAATAATGTCAAGTATAAATAATTAGTATTAGACAGTTTATTTCTACGCTATCAAAATTATTTTGAAAGGAGAAAGAGCTGAACGACTTGACAGACAGTGAGGAAAGTGTGAGTATTTTAACACAGTCAATGGAGACCGCAATGGAGAAACTCAGAAACGAAGAAGTCCTGGGGTCACAGACTGAAAACTTCTTTAAATGGACAAGTACGATTTTGTAAACACTAATAGACAGTCATGGCAATAATAATAATAATAATAATAATAATAATAATAATAATAATAATAATAATAATAATAATAATAATAATAATAATAATAATAATAATAATAATAATAATAATAATAATAATAATAATAAATAAATAAATAAATAAATAAACAAATAAATAAAAGAATAAATAAAAGGAACTGGATTACCTAATATAGGTAACTGTCAGTAACATATAAATTTAAAATTATTAATATATATAAATATATATATATATATATATATATATATATATATAGATAGATATAGATATAAAAAAAAATCCAAAAACGAAATCAACTAAGAATGTCAGATAGTGGTAAACAACTATTCATAACATTCAATTTAAACAATATTCAGTTTAAATCATTCCTTACTACCAGTGGAAAAAAAAAAACAACAACCCAGTATTATAAAATTATTTTAAAATTTCAGCAATAGCCAAAGAAATTGAATGCGGTCTACTAGGCTGCAAGTTGCCTCAGACACACATATTTTGTATGCTCAAAGAACAGAACGAAAAGAACGTACAAGAAGGATCCTCGCAGTTACGCGAAATAATCAACAAGTACTTTAATTCTTATTCATGCGAAGAAAATATCATAAATCTCGTGAAAGGAAAACAATCAAGTCTAACATATATGAGAAAAATGTGCACAACCTTCTTGAACGAAATTATGGATCTCTTGGAGCAGAATCTGGACTTGCTCAAATTCGACCCTTCAGATCATTTGACGGAAACCAGCGACCTTGTGCAGCATGTCCATCTGGTCAACCTGGCGTGTAAGCAGTGGCTCGCGTTTGGCAACGAGGAACAACTGACGAAAATAAAAGACTCGCTGGCGAACCCGGCACACAAAAGGCCGATAATCATCACAGGCGAAGAAGGTTCTGGAAAGACAGTATTTGCTTCCCATGTTGCCGAGAGTATTTTGAAGTGGAAAGATAACACGACAATGGTGATCAGACTCCTTGGACACTCTCTGAGGACTTCGTCTCTGTACCACACTCTGATTAGCCTCTGCAAGCAAGTCGCTCTCCTGTACACGATCAATCTCAGAATATCAGCGCAGATGACTCTGCTGGAACTGATCAAACTGTTTAGGCTGATCATCAAGGAAGCGAGCGAGCAGAGAACAGGACCGCTCGTCATTATCTTGGACGGTCTGGAAAGACTGCCCGACGTAGAACCACATTATATCTCTCCTCTCATAGACGACTTCCCGCTTGATGTATTCTTCATTATCACAGTTAGAACTGGACATCCTTACTTGAAACTACTGAAATCGTCTCCTCAAACCGCTGTCTACCTTTCAGTGGAAGGCGTCTATGGACCGCACAGGCAGAACATGATAGAAAATATTATAAGTGAAAGAAATCGCAAAATGACTGAAGACCAAGCCTCGTTGGTTATGAGCAAACTGTCAAATGAGGAGAATCCGCTGATTCTGACTCTGTGCGCTGCTCTGATAACTCACTGGCCGTCGGGCGTCCTTCCCGACCTTAAAGGTTTTGATACGCTTGAGGATTGTTTCGAGAAGCTGTTGACGACGGTGGAGAAAGATACTGGGAAAACAATCACGAAGTATGTTTTGTGTTTTCTGCAGAGTTCTCGCTACGGTCTGGTCCACTCAGAGCTCCTCCATCTTGTTGTTTCCCATCCCGAGGTTCTGAACGAAATCCAGAGTGAATTCTCGGATCTCAGTGTTCTCGAAGGATATCCGTACCAGAGCCAGCTTTCTAGGATTTTATGGTGCATCGAGTCTTTTGTGATTGCTATTAAAGTCGATGGCGAAAGTTTGGTGCGAGTGAAACATGAGTCTTTTGCAGAAGCTATTCGTAAAAGGTATTTGAAGGACGAATTCGCAGCAGACATCCACACACACATGGCGACGTTTTTCCAGTTTGTCAGAAGAGGCCTGTTGCTCACGGCGCAGGATATTTCAGAAAAGAAAAACGCAGCACTTTCAGGACAGAACTGGCGAACAATGAGATCTGTTCCTTACCATTGTGTCACTCAAACACAAATTCAGAAGAAGCACTGAAGATTTTAAAAGACCACGTCCTTCTAAATTTTTCCTGGGTAATTAACGAAATATATGCAGGCTTTTTGAGCGACTTTCTTTCGGACTGCAAATACGTCCTGAAGACTCACAAAATGGACACCGACATTCTAGCAGTTCAAAAACTTTTGCTTCATTTACGGCTGATCATTGAAGAAAACCCTTCATCCCTGGCTACGATCGTGGCCCAGTTTCCCGAGCACGTCTCCCCGTTCATCAACGAGTTCATCAACCAGTCAAAAGTCTGGCTGAAGCAGGTGCACGCCCCAATCCTCATTCCAAGCGCCACCTCCTTGTTTTTCACCGGCTGGTTCTGCAGCGGTCCTTTCACGAGAAACTCTTCTCTCATTCTCACAACCAGCGACTGGAGATACGTGGTGTCTTTTCGAACAGGAAAATTCGACATCATTGACGTTCAGACTGGAGAGTGTTCCGTAACGGTGGACGCAGTTCTCCACAAACCCCAAATGTGGGGCACGTACAGACTGTCGGGAATCATGGACAATTCGTTGAAGACTTGGGATATACTCGGAGGAAAGCTTTTACGCAAAGTTCCTCTGGGACCACATCGCATCAGTTGGCTACACAT
>CM022679.1:9752168-9769668 GCA_012295275.1 Chrysomallon squamiferum
ATATGTAAATAAATAAATAAATAAATAAATAAATAAATAAATGAATGAATGAATGAAAATAAATGAAAATTTTTTTTTATATTATTAATGGTAGAAGTAAATAAATAAATACATTTTTTTTTTATTATTATTATTATTATTAATGGTAGAAGTAATATTTTAATGTCGTCTTCGTTATCATGATATCCGTCGTTATCATTAGTATCATCATCACGACTGTAACCATCATCATCTTAATACGTTATCATTATTTTGTTAGGTTCAGAAAGTGTTCTGTTGAAATAAATAAATAAATAATGTTTTGGGACTGATCCGGAATTCGTGGTTTTAGTCAATCATACTGAATCAGTTTAGGTCACTGAATAATATTCTGTGTAATTATTATTTCGTTTTTTTTTTTTTTTTTTTTTTTACTGCTTAGAATAGTACAACATGGTGTGACTGTATAACAATAACAATAACAATAATATATAAATGACACGAGGATTATGATGAAAAATAAAAAAACAACAAACAAACAAACAAATAAATAAATAAATAAATAAATAAAATAAAATAAATAAATAAATAAATAAATAAATAAATAAATAAAATAAATAAATAAAATAAAATATAATAAATAAATAAATAAATAAATAAATAAAAGAAATAGAAATTTGCCAAAAATATAATTATTTTAAATCAAGAAACAATAGAGAGATTGATAGATTTTACAATTATATAATTATTTACTCAGCTTTGCTTCTTAACTTTATTATTAGTGAATGAATGATTGTTAAGTAATTGTTAATTTTTTCAATGTATGATTTAACGACACTTTAAGATGTTGAAATCGCAGAGTCTAAGCAATTTTCTGTCTTCTTATTTTGCAATACTTTATTATTATTTGACTTATTTATTTACATATTTATTTATTTATTTATTTACTTATTTATTTATTTGTTTATTTATTATCATTATTATTATTATTATTATTATATCATTATTATTATAATCATCATCACTATCATCATCGTTATTTATTATTTATTTATTATTATTATTATTATTATTATATCATCATTATTATTATTATCATCATCATTATCATCATTCTTTATTTATTTATTATTATTTTTATTATTATTATTATTATTATTATTATTATTATTATTATTATTATATTTCATTATTATTATTACCATCATCACTATCATCATCGTTATTTATTTATTTATTTTTACAAGTTTTTAATAAGTTTTTCAAAATAATTATCCAAAAACAGAACCGGGTGAGTGATACGTAACATACGTATTAAAAGACTAGATTCTTGTCCTGGCAAGTGGAAAACACTGATAAGTACACTTGACATATTAGCGGTATTGATAATACTGGTTCTTCCCTCGACTTCTCTTTTACCCCGTTTACAGCACCCATTCCAGCGAAACTTATCCGCTCAGGGTGGTTAGTGAGTTAATAGGTTAGTAACAGATAAATCAGAGATTTTTTTTTTTTTTTTTTTATGACTGTGTTTACGGTCAGTGAAGCCACTGACTGGGTTTGATCTCGGTTTCTTCAAATCACAGACATATGAAGCGAGCTTTTGTTGGAGGTTTTCTTTAAAAGCTTGGCGAGGCGTACGTAACATTCGCCCATATTTCATTTTTAATATTTTTCTTCTTGTTTTCAGTCTCTTTCTTTTTATTTATTTTAACTGCTAAGTGGAAGAGCTTGAACGAATTTGTCTTTAAGGGTTTAATGGATTCTTTGTAAGTTCGTTTATTGATGGGAAAGCCAGAGAGAGAGAGAGACAGATAGACAGAGAAAGAGAGACAGGGAGACGCACAGAAAGAGAGAACAATAGAGACAGATAGACAGAGAGAAAGAGAGAGCGAAAGAGAGACGGAGACACAGACAGACAGATCGAGACATAGACAAACAGACAGACAGAGAGAGAGAGAGAATAAAATCATAGAGAAAGAATAACATAATTATGAGACAGAGAGAAAGAGAAAACACAGAGAAACAGAGAAAGATACAAAGCACATCACATTTCTAAATTTTCTATTATTTTATTTTGATTATGATTTTTATGAATCTTGTTCAATGAACAAAAAAATGGCCCGTGTCACGCTATGCTGCTCGGCCCGTCCCTGGGGGAGGAGGGTGCAGTCATGGGGAGCGTACTAAAACACAATTTGAAATTAATTCCAACTGCGTCAATTTTTCTTCTGGCTTTGTAATCAAGGGTTAATAATAATAATAATAATAATAATAATAATAATAATAATAATAATAATAACAACAACAACAGCATCAGCAGTCACAACAACAATAACAACAACAACAACAACATCAACAACAACAATAATAATAATAATAATAGAAATATAAAAACATTAAAAGAGAAAAAATAAAATGTTATTTAGACAATATATATATATATTGTAGTTTTATCATATTTCATTTAATTCATATTAATTCAGGTGTGAGTAGGTATTATAATTATTAAAGTCAGTCAACGATAGCGAGTTTCTTCTCTCAGATCATCACATTAAAGAAAAGTATAATATAACTTAATATTAAAAAGTACTGTGACTTCGTCAAAAATCCATTCATTTTAATAATTTAATGTAAGGACAGTGTTTTGAGGCGAACCTGTAAAATTTATTTTTCTGCCTCTCTCCCACTACCCCACCCTCTCTGTCTTCTTCCTCTCTCTTTCTCTCTCTCTCTCTCTCTCTCTCTCTCTCTCTCTCTCTCTCTCTCTCTCTCTCTCTCTCTCTCTCTCTCTCTCTCTCTCTCTCTCTCTCTCTCTCTCTATAATAACTGTATCAGTTTTAAACGATTTTTGGTTACTGTCTGTCTGTCTGTCTGTCTGTCTCTCTGTCTCTCTCTCTCTCTCTCTCTCTCTCTCTCTCTCTCTCTCTCTCTCTCTCTCTCTCTCTCTCTCTCTCTCTCTCCCTCCCTCCCTCCCTCCCTCCCTCTCTCTCTAATAACTGTATCAATTTTTAAATGAATTTTTGGTTACTGTCTGTCTGTCTGTCTGGCTGTCTGTCTGTCGTGTCTCTCAGAAGACGGAGAGAGCAGCAGCATCATCATCTGCCTGATTCATGCATCGTAAAAGTCCAGTCTGTTCACGGTCCGCGGACCGTTTCCCGCGGGATCGGTAATGAGGCTGATAAAGTCCTGACTGCGAAATGAAATGGAAAATTTATATTCTTGGTGGTCCCCCCTGCTGGCGTTAAGCGGGTTCGGATTTTTATCTCCGTCCTGGCGTTGTTCAGGTTGGCCCGCTTACTTTTAATTAAAAACAGCGCCTCCCCAATCGCCTAAACCCACCCCCCTCCCCCTCCCCCGCTCCCATCTGAACCCCACGGCAAACAGGGGGGGGGGAGGTAATTAGTGTGTCATATTTCATAATCGATTCCGTAATCAATTTCGTAACCAGTTTTCGGTAAGAGACGGGGAGAGGGGAGGGGGGAATGATCAAAATGGAACCACGTTGGGTAATAAAGAGGCTTGTCTTCGCGGGGCGGTTAGGGAGTTTATTGATACGATTTTATTTATTCTTGGAAGAATTAATTTGCACTGTGTAAGCAGCTCCCCGTAAAAATGTCGTCCGTAATGAATAATCGATCATTAGACGTAATGTGTGTTTTGTTTCGTGGACGCGTATGATAGCAATAAAAAAAAAAAAAAAAAAAAAAAAAAAATGACGATGTGTTCGTGTCTGCATTTAAATAGCGCTTCTGCACATTATCCGGTTCATCCTACTGTTACTATAAATTTTGCTATTACCGATGTTTTTAGTGCTTTTTCTGTTAGTATTACTTTTACTATTACTTCTGTTACCACTATTTTTGCTATTACCATTCTGTTACTACTAAGTCTGTTGCTACTATTTTACCATTACCACTGTTACTACTACTTCTCTTACCACTATTTTTGCTATTACCATTCTGTTACTACTAAGTCTGTTACTACTATTTTTACTAATATCATTGTTACTACTATTTTTACTAATATCATTGTTACTACTATTTTTACTAATATCATTGTTACTACTACTTTTATTAGTACCACTGTTATCACTACTTTTGTTACAACTACCTTTTACTATTACCACTACTTTTGTTACAACTACCTTTTACTATTACCACTACTTTTGTTACAACTACCTTTTACTATTACCACTGTTACTACTACTTTTACTGTTATCATTGTTACTATTACTTCTGTTACACTATTTTTTCTGTTATCACTGTTACTACTAATTTTACTATTACCACTGTTACTACTACTTTTACTAGTACCACTGTTACTTTTACTACAAATGTTATTGCTCCCCAGTGTCATCTTAAGGCATTGATAGCTGTCTATATATATATATGTAAGATGGCATAATACTAAATATTGTTAATTCGGGTCTGTAATAACTACTGTAATTACTAAGACTTCAGCTACTACTACTACTATTGCTGTTGAAGCTGATATTGCTGCTGCTACTACTACTGCAACTACTATTGCTACTACTGCTGCAGCTGCAGCTACTGTTACAACTACTGATCCGGCAGTCGTTATTTTAGTATCAATATTTTCAACGCTAAAACAACTTTTATCACTAATATTTCTTTTCAGATATATTATCATACTGATGTGTTTTGTATTTTTTTTTTCCTGTACTACTGCTACACGCTAATCTCTCTGACATGTCTACAAATACACTCGTATATAATAAACAGTACTGATAATAATTATCTATTGTTTTTAAAACATATAAATCATCATACATACGTACACACATATACACATACACACACAGAATTACAAACGTGCATCCATACATGAAAACACATATTCACACACACGCATATACATACATACATGCATGAACACATATAGTAACATACATACATACATACATACATACATACATGCATACATACACAAGAAATGACATATACAGCTACATGTCCTTCCTAGACACAATGACATCGCTACTCACGTTCTGAAAGGATAAAATATCGACATTCAAACACACTATAACAGTAATATCTTAGTGTCACTATTTGCTACAAACAAAGAACACGCCCAAAACAAATATAATAATAATAATAATAATAATAATAACCTGAAAGACAAAATACTTTGTTTAAACATATTTATTTGTTTACCCATCCGAACGTTCCACTTTAATATTCTCTAATATTTGGATGGTTCAGAATCATAAGATACACACACATACAAAAAAAAAAAAAAAAAAAAATTCTCATTTACGATACAATAAGATGATGATATTTGACGAAGACTTCGCTATTAGCGAAATCCCGTTCACACTAAACTGGCCATCAGATGACCTGGGAATCTCGGGGGTGAGGCGTACAGACAGGTTTTATGGGACCCCGGGGGATCCAGCGACGGCTCAGGATTTTGCTTGCAAATTAAATCACCTATCTCGCGCTGCAAATGGGTTTGCCGAGGAATCCCCGTTATGAGTTTTAATGTCGTTTATTTAATCAACGGACAACATTCTGCAAATTTCCTTTAAACAACAGGCAGATGCTGTTCGCCCAACGACCGGCTTACAAATACGACGTACAGCGTCGGAGTCGTTGTCTTAAAAGGTATTACGGGTAATTACGTGGGCGGGCGGGCGGGCGGCGTACGTCTTTTGTCGTCGTCGTCGTCGTTGTAATCGTTGAATCGGTAATATTTAACAAAACTGGTCGTAACGTTTTCCCGTGCGTGCGACTGTCGCTTCGAGACATTTCACTGTGTTCATCCGTGATGTCTTGAGATTACAGTTCGAAGATAACATTAATGATTAACAGTTATAAAATTCTATATGCAGCCGTAATGGTAATTCTATATATGGTAATGAGTGTTCACAATGGTTAAACAGAAGTTGGGTAGAATGTAATTAATAATTTCGAAGCAGTGTTAAGATGTTTGTTAATGGGTAACCAGTTCGTTTGAAACTGATTCAGTTATGAGAGAGAGAGAGAGAGAGAGAGAGAGAGAGAGAGAGAGAGAGAGAGAGAGAGAGAGAGAGAGAGAGAGAGAGAGACAGATTATTTAACATACGTAAATATACAAACTGGAAGTCTTTAGTACAGTTAGCCAGGTTTTTTGATTGTGGATCAGTAATAATATTATAATTTTATCACGTTTTTGAACACATTGTACTGAGATTCTAAGAAATAACAGAGAATATTTAAAATCTTCTGGACATCCAATTTAGGACAACAAATATATATATAAAGTCCTTAATCAAGAATTAAAAAAAAAAACAATTCGCGTTTTACAAGTCACCCAGACGGGGCCTCATGCTTCAATTACAATAACAGTTTCAATAAAACAATGATTAGCCTGAAATTACATATGTCATGTTTTAGAGCTCACTTCAGTGAAAACAGCAAAAACTCAATTATCTCTCGTGTTCATTGCGTTAACAATATCGCTGATTAATTCAAATTTAATTACTTGAGACATCAATAACAAGCCACTTTCCTGGCGAGCAGCCTTTTGCAGTGAAGACTTGATGGGATTCTGCTGAAGCAAAGAGCGCGATCTCTGATACCGTCTTTCCATTTCCATGTAAATGACTAGCAATTTTTTGGTCTTAGACAAGAAAGAGTTCCACTATTTCCTATCACGACAAGTTTGACGCGTTGCTGTTTGTCTCCGAGGAGAGAAAGGTCAGAGGTTATCACGTGAGCCATTTCAGTTATAGCGATCCGCGGATTTGGGAAGCTATCTCCCCCGAGATTTCAAATGTTCTTTAAGGACTTTGGACCACTTCGTCAACGAGATTTGTCTTATTTAAGCATTTAGTATCACACTGTGAATAATCAATAGAGTTTTTCTTCCTTTTTTTTTTTTTTTTTTTTTTTTCCTTTTGGAAAGAGTCATTACCAGCAGAAAAACAACAAACATTTTTGATGTTTTTTTTTTTTTTTTTTTTGAGTGTAATTTGAAATAGCTCAAAACGCCATCATGGGATAGCGAGAAGTGTGACATAAAAATCTGTTCCTTGTGAAAAATCGTGAATCTCTGTCGTGATTTGTTTTATTAGTAAAGTGTTTAAAATGTGTTTTATAATCAGCTCCGTAATGAATTATGGCTGTTGTCATGGGTTTACAAAAAATAAAATAAAAATAAAAATTAAAAATAAAAAAATGAAAGGGGGACGAATATTTCTCAAATTCAACTTACAAATACACCCATATGTAAAGTAAGTAATAATAACACTACTACTACAACTACTACTACTACTACTACTACTACTACTACTAATAATAATATTATTATTATTATTATTTTTTTATTATTATTATTGTTATTATTATAATCATCATTTATGTTTTTCCTCATCAAACTACTGCTAATTTACTACAACAACAACAACTACTACTACCCCCACCACCACCATCACTACCCCCACCACCACCATCACTACCACCACCACCACCACCACTACCACCACTACTACTACTACCACCACTCCTCAACGCCACCACAACTATTCACCTATGACTAATATAATGAATTCATAAGACAATACTGTACCGGATTTCCTGGGTTTTATATATTTTTTATTTCTTATCGTTATTATTATTATTTTTTTTTTTATTTTTTTTTTTTGTAACCCTTTCTTTCTTTTAAAAATGATTTATTTTCATACCTAGTATAAAACATTACTAAGAACACCAGGGGCGAAATCAGATACAAAAGAAATGATAAAACAATTTTATTAGCATTTTTCTCTTAGGAAGTTTAGCGGTAATGATTATAAAAAATATATGTATATATATATACATATATATGTATATGTTGTCGCTGTATATCTGCGTGTCGTCGTGTCATGACGTGGTCGACAGGATGGTTGTAAACGAGGACAGCTTAATCACAATCAAAGTCAATCAACAACGTCTTTGAACTGACTTTGTATACTCGACGAAAAAAAAAAATTATATTAATGAAATGAGAAAGGGAGAGGTGGGTTTATTTTTTTTTTTTTTTTTTCAATTAGAGTTTATATATCTATAGCTAGATATGTAGATAGACAGAGAGATGAATAGATAGATAGATAGAAAGATGAATAAATAAATAAATAACAACAGATATAGATTTTAAAATGTATTTATTTATTTATAGAGAGAGAGAGAGAGAGAGAGAGAGAGAGAGAGAGAGAGAGAGAGAGAGAGAGAGAGAGAGAGAGAGAGAGAGATTCACTTTGAAAGCACTTTAAGTTAAATTTAAGTTACTGCAGTCTTGAATGATTTCTTTGTAATTTGTACACTTCTCAGTTTTGAAAACATACATACCATTAATCTAACGTATCTTTTTGATCTTAGCATACTTGGTTACACTCATTTTGTTTTAAGCTATAAATCAATTAATTATATACATACATCACTCCCCCCGCAAAAAAAACTCCCCCCATTTTTATTAAGTCTCATTTACATGGTTACTTTGTGAAACCTTATTAATTTTCAATTATTTAATTGTTTATTGTTCACTTAATTTAATTATTTTCCGTTTAGTAAAATGTATACAATAAACGAATTAAGAGTAATAAAAAATATATATATGAATAATAATATACTACTACTACTACTATTACTTAATTTTAAAAATATCAGAATTGATACCACCAACAAATATTAATTACTTTTACTGCTACCACTAATACTATTTACTTATTTACTTACTTATTTACGACTTACTTTCTTATTAATAAAATATTTTAATTTTAATACATTTAATACATTTTAACAACACAAAAACGGAAACACAAAACAAATATCAATTGCCAGCCTACACCTGTAATTTGCATTTTACATTAACGTTCCTAATTCGTGTCACTTTGGTCACGATTTCCTCTCAGATAAAAACATTTATAATAATTCCATCGATTAATAATAACAGTATATGTCAGCGCATTGATGGACTGTCTGTCTCTGATTGTCTGTGTTTCATACCCCGAGTCAAACACAGCCCATCCTTGTCTCACTGTCACCTGAAATTGATAACTTTATTATATTAATATGAAAGGTGAATGAATTATGATTTATTGCTATCTGACCTTTGAATTTTCGCTTTGATGTCAAACCGTGTGTAAGTCGGCTATAGGTTTCTTCTTCAATTTTTTTTTTTTTTTTTTTTTTTTTGAATCTTTTTTTTTATTGTTTTCTTTTGTTGTAAGGTTGTCATCGAGTAAAATGTATTGTTTTTTTTTTTTTTTTTTTTCCAATGTTGTTGCTATTGTTGTTGTTGTTGATGATTTTAAAAATAATAATAACAAAAAACAACAACAAAAAACAATAATAATAATAATGTGTATGTTTTAACAAATATATTTAGTTATTTCAAACCTTCTTTCTTATAAAGCTTTTTTTGTTATTGTTATTTCTTTCATTATAACTTTCATTATTATTATGATTATTATTATGATTATTATTATTATTATTATTATTCAATAAATATTGCGGCTAAGATTAAGTAAATATAATAGTATTTATAACAGCATTAATAGCATTATGTAGCTGTGGTAATGTTGATGTCGTTACCGTTACACTTGTTATTCCTCTTGTCGTCATCAAGAATGTGGAGGGAGTGGCTTCTTATTATTTAATTTTTATTTGATCTGTTTCCAGATTTATCTAAATATTCAATTTGTACACAGCAGTTCAACTTCAGTGTAAAGTTTTGTTATCTCTCGTAACTTACGAACAATTCACTATCAGAAAAACTCTCCAGATCACTAATGACGTCACAGTCACTACTTAGTTTCACACAGTCACTATCACGTTTCATATACGACTTACAACATTGTATATATATATATATATATATATACTTGTACGCTCACATAAATAAACTACTATTACGTATTCGTCTGTACATACAAAAAAAGGGAATTTCTGCTCAAAAGAATTTTTTTTTAATTAAAAAATCCCCCAGCCTCTCTCTCTCTCTCTCTCTCTCTCTCTCTCTCTCTCTCTCTCTCTCTCTCTCTCTCTCTCTCTCTCTCTCTCTCTCTCTCTCTCTGTTCTCTCTGTTTCAATCTTGTCTTCGTGTCAGGAGGTGACACTGTAAATCAGTGGCTAAAGCACGCGAACGGGTTTACTCAATTAAAATAACTGTAGCTGCAGATAGAGACTGGCACCGCTGATCACAAATGATACGATCACGTTACGTTGCGTTGAGCAGTCGTCCGGGGGTTGAGTCGTGTTACAGGAGCTGGAAGTCTGTGTCAGCTGAACGCCTGTCGAGTTTGTCACACCCTGGTCAAGTGAATCTCTTCAGCTCAAATATGGGGTGGTTATGTCGTTGAATTGTTATTATTATTGTTGTTGTTGTTGTTGTTGTTGTTGTTGTTGTTGTTTTTGTTGTTTTTTGTTGTTGTTGTTATTGTTGTTGTTGTTGTTATTGTTGTTGTTGTAATTATTATTGTTGTTATTATTATTGTTGTTGTTATTATTATTGTTGTTGTTATTATTGTTGTTGTTGTTGTTGTTGTAATTATTGTTGTTGTTGTTGTTGTTATTATTATTGTTGTTGTTGTTGTTATTACTGTTGTTGTTATTATTATTATTGTTGTTTTGTTGATGGTGGTGGTGGTGCTGTTGTTGGTTAATGGTGGTGGTGGTGTAGTTGTTGTTGTTGTTGTTATTATTATTATTTTTATTACTTTTATTATTTTTATTATTATGATAATCATGATCAATATCATTATAAATTATTTTTTCATTATTATTATTCTATAATCATCATGATCAATATTATCATTGTTTCTATTTTTTCATTTGTATTAATTATCATCATGTTATTTTACTTTCATTGTTGTTTTTTTTTTTAAACGTTTAATTGATATTAGCGCAGTTTGTAAGAAAAAATAGAATTATAAATAAATATTTTTTTCTTATTATTATTATTATTATTGTAATCTATTCAGTCATTAAGCTTGTTAACTAACTCTCATAAATAAAATTAATTACATAATCTGCGACTAACTTATTAACTTGTTAACCCTTTCACCAAATTGTCTGTTCTGCATTAGCGTACTGAAATTGGGAAAAGCTCTATTACGTCGATACACCTAACGTTTCCCCATTAGTTATCAATTTTTTCCGGTTGCTTGCCAGTGACTAGCACTTCATGTTACAGTTATGTGATATATCAGTTATGCGTTTCTGTTTTACACCAGAACCGAAGACGTTTTGTGTAAGACACTCGCCCTAATTATATCAACAGACGTAATAATTTATATCCGTAACGCTAACTCATTCGAGGAAGATAACGAACAATAGAAAAATCACATGGTTGCTGTTTATTGTTTTTTTTTTTTTTTTTTTTTTTTTTTTGTATTTTTTTTTTTTTTTTTTTGAATAGTTTAATCTGAATAGAAAAGAATTTAGATTATGTTAAGTGGGTAAGTGATTTGTGTTGTTGATTTGTAAAGATTTATTTTAGTATTTTATACATAACCACAGAAACAATAATAATAATAATAATAATAATAATAATAAAAACAATACCAAAAGTGATGGTAGTAACAGTGGTAGTAATAGTAGTTGTTGTTGTAGTAGTACTAGTGTTAGTAGTAGTAGTTGTGGTGGTAAATAATGGTTTTATTAGGCTTTAATACAGAAATTAATATGATAAACTATTTATGACGCAGTAAAATATGATAATAAAATATATTAATTTGAATACTAAATCATATGATTACTACTACTGTTCCTATTGTTGTTATTATTATTATTGTTGTTGTTGTTAAAATATAAAAATGAATCTTTGGAAATCTTTCTTAATTACCAAATCAATTAAAATAAAAATTAAAGTAAGTTTTTAAAAAAAAATTAGAGTATTTAAAAAATTAAAAATAAATAAATTAAAAAAGAAAAAAAAAAGATGAGAAATATTTACAGAATATATATATGACGAAATAAAATTTATTATTATTTTCTTTTTAAAAGAAAAAGAAAAAAAAAACAAAAAAAAAAAAAAAAAAAGACGAGAATCGAAACGCTCAACGCGCTCTGTAATATTTTAACCAAACGATTTCTTAGCGGGACGGAAATCAACCCGACCTGGGAATCTTCTGCGCATGCCCGCCGGACTATTTTACAGAAGAACGCTCGACTCTTTTTTAAATTTCTTTCGCCGTGGTGCCGCGTGTGCTATTTATTCTCTAACGTAAGAACAAAACTGCGTATAGGTGGGGCTTGATCGTTATCAACGATTAATGGGTTTTTAACCAGCTCAGAGACAGCTTTCCCGATGCTGCACTAATTCCTCTTCATACTTTACATACTGTTCGCTGGCGCACGAAGGTTTATGACATTGCTTACACAATGCATGTATTATTAGCCAGTCACAGAACGATAGCCAGTCAAACAGGGGGCACTCAGGCACGGTTCGGCTTACTTCGAGTGGAGATGGGTGGAGAAAAGATACCACCACGCCATCACTTTTGTGTTATTTAACTGTTAATGTGTAGCCTCTGTATTTATTTAATAATAATAATAATAATAATGTTGATAATAATAATAATAATGATGATAATAATGATGATGATGATGATGATAATAATGATGATAATAATAGTAGTAGTAGTAGTAGTAATAATAATAGTCGTAATAATAGCGGTAGTGGTAGTAGTAGTAGTAGTTATAATATTAATAATAGTCGTATTATTATTATTATTATTATTATTATTATTATTACAGCTGTAGTACAGGTAGTAATAGTACAGTAGAGTAGTAGTAGTAATAACTAATGAGAATAATAAATAATTTATTTAAACCAGAATTGTAACTGTTATTATTATTGCTGTTGTTGTAGTTGTTACTAGCTGTTGTTACTGTTTCTTTTTGTAATTATTATTAATATTATTGAAGCAGTAGTCTAGGTACATTGTCTGTTATCACACGTTGATCTATAATAATTATATTGCTGTTAAAATTACATTTATTTATATTACTTATCTAAATTGCAGATATCGAAAGAAGATAACTATCATATAAACTTAAAGATTATGCAGTAATGATGTCAAACAAGAATAATAATAATTTTTAAAAAATCAAAAAGTTACGTGTTGTTAAAACTGTTAAATTTTTTGCTAGTACTATTTCTTAACGTTTGTTTTAAAAATCATGTTTGAACTATTATTATTAACGAAACTTAATGGAATATCTGAAAGTGAGAAATAAAAACAAAAAACGAATTCACTCAAGTTGTTTTTTTTTTTTTTTTTCTTTTACTAAGATATCGCCCTATGTACAAGAATCTTCATCGACGTTTTCACTGGAACAACGTGCTGTGAAAGATCACTTAACACGCGTCGTTACAGTGTCCGCCACTTGAACTCAGCTAAACCACACAAGAACTTACTCCTACGAAACAACGTCCGAATCGTTTGTGACAACGTCAACGTCTTTGCACGTGTCTCTTTCCACGAGCTGCGGTTCCCTGTTCTCCTCGTTTTCCGACGCGACACTTTTGTCCAAATCGTTTTTAACGTTCTCGCCGCCATTTTGAATATCACACTCGTCTTCGCCGAGACATTTCCTTTGTCTTCTTCTCTTCTGCTTCTTCTTCTGCTTCTTCTTCTTCGTCTTCTTCGGTTGCCATTTCTTCTGGCATTTGCTCCACCACGAAGCCAATGGGCTGGGTGATGGGGTACAGAGGCATCATGCCTATCCCCAGCGGGCCCAGAGACTTGCAAGCCTGGACACGGGGATACTTCGAATTGGGGCGTCTCCCTCTCGGCACCTTCGGCGTTTCGAGAATACTGTCAATGCTGAAAGGACACTTGGGTTTCGCGAGGTTCGTTTCGCGGTTGTTGTTGTTGCTGCTGCTGCTGTTATTATCGCGGTCTTCGCCGGCGGTGACGTCGGCCATTCGGTTGCCGGGGAAAACGCTGCAGGAGTTGCTCTGGACGTCGCACGACGACGACAGCGACACGTCGGACGACTCCGACGACATCATCGACATTTTCAGTTTGCCCTGGCCGAGCATCTTTCGCTTTTCTTCCAGCCTTCGCATCCGCTCTTCCTGCTTGCGCTTTCTTTTCTCGTTCCGCTCCTGCTCTCGTTTCTGCACCTCCGAAGCCTCCATCGGCTCCCCGCTGCACGTCTGGGGGTGGGCGTTGTGAGGGGGCGTCCCGGCCCCTTCTTCGTGTTCTCCTTCTTCCGCCATTTCGCTCGTCGATTCTGAAACCACACCTGCGAATAACAGAGAGAACGTTTTTGTTATCGTTATTTTGTTGTTGTTATTTATTTATTTATTTATTTAAAAATTAAAAATTAAAGGTGAATTCATGTTTTATATATTTTGTTGTTTTTTTATTTTTAAATTTAAAAAAAAAAAAAAAAAAATTTGTTTTATAGATATGTTAATGATGCTATTTAATCTGAGAAATAGAAGTAGATATTATTTTTATTATTAATGTTGTTGTTGTTGTTGCTTTCTGCTGCTGCTGCTGCTGTTGTTGTTGTTAGTTTGTTAGTTGTTTTAGTTAGTTAACTAGTTTGTGATAGTAATAAGAACGAGAATAACATAGTAGTTGGAGATTTAATCCTAGTTATAGCAGTATCAGAATACTAGTTGCTACAGTACTGTACAATATTTGTACAGCAGAATTTAAAAAGAGATGAAATTTTTTTTTATTGCAGATGGATATATTATTTGCAAATCACATAACACATTTTTTTTATAAATTTTTATAAATTTTAGCAGTAGAAGAAAAAATTAGCAGCAGTAATAAATTGTTGTTGTGGTGGTGGAGGGTAGTTGTGTAGAAGAAGTAGTAGTAGTAGTAGTAATATGTAGTTAGTACTAGTGTTGTTTGGTGGTCTTTTTTGGTTGTTATAGTAGAAGTAGTTGTATTTTTTGTAATATTAGTAGTAACAGAATGGTTGTAGTAGCTGTAGTAGTAGTAGTAGTAGTAGTAGTGAATAAAATTTTAAACTAAATTCATTTTCCTGAAAACTTATTTATTTTATTAAGATGATTTTCTTCGAACATCATTTAATAATATTATTAAAAATCAAGCAGGGAAGAAAAAAAAAAAGAAATAAAAATAAATAAAAAAAAAAAAAAAAAAAAAAAAGTTATTCAAGAAAAGCAATGAAATGATTAAGAGATAAAGGGCGATTGAAACTAGCTGATATGTAAATTACTGTGAGATATACTGCTGGGATAATGTCTCGGCATAGACACAGTGTCCTCAAGCATAAACTGTCGGATTATTATCGTCATCTGTCACCAGTGTACATTTATAGTGTGTCTTGCTGGAAATTTTAATTAAAGCTGTTTGAATTCTGAAACGTCACGTCTTAAATAGCACTTATTTATTTATTTTTTATTTTATTTTATTATTATTATTATTATTACATGATTTTTTTTTTTTTTTTTTTTTTTTTTTTTTTTTTTTTTCTATTTATTTATATACATATTATTTTTATTTATTACATTTATGGATTTTTTTATTATTATTATTATTTTTCTTTATTATTTATTATATGATATTATAGTGTTTATTTATTTATTTATTTATTTTTATATTTATTTATTATGTATGTTCATTTGTTTCATAATATATTTCATTTGGGTTTTACGCACTTGCTATTTTTTTTTCTTTTATTCCTATTTCTTTCGGCATAAATATTTTATATTTTATTTTATTCATTCGCTAACTTGTTAAAATATTTTTAACATTTATTTATTTATTTATTTACTATCATCGCTTACATCTGAAATGTTGACTTCAGTTCTGTTTAATCGCCTACTGCACTTCAGCGTGCAGAGATAACAGAAAATCTATCGAGCTGCTTTTATTTAAAACTAATGGGATAAACCGTTAAAAGAAACTATTTTTGATATTCGATCAATGGTGAATGAACGCGATGTCGAGCTTTCTCTACATTTTGCCATCACAAAGGAAAACGTTACAGAAAAGAAAGAAGAAAAAATGAATATTTTATTACTTCAGAGATGATAAATATTTCGCGTACATCAGTGAAGCACTTAACGTTTAATTCTGTCAATAATTCAGTTACGAGTAGCTGCTAGATCGGAAACGAGAGAAACACTTTTCCCATTCAGTTAACCCGAAACAAGATGCACCATCCTTTTAACCGTAACAAATAATACATTAAAACGCAGTTCTCGCTCTCATTAAGCTTGATATCTTTCTTTTCTCTAATTCTCTTTTTTTTTTTTTTTTTTTTCTTTTTTATATTGCTTTTCTCCACTCCATGTTATACAAGACGTTACACAAAGCTCCTGCCTCGTTGAAAACCTAAAACGCTGCCATTTTGACCGTCCGTCAATGTTTTCTTGTCGCCGTGCGTGTCACTCATCAATACACGTCCACTTTCTTCAATCGGATTCGGGCGCGATTTTTTAATCTTCACAGCGTAACTCAAGACGCCTCTTTAATAGACACAACAAACACTCGAAGCACTCGGTTACACAGCCCGACAGCGAATGTTTAGCAGGGGCAATATTTTCATTCAATTTTCTCCCTGTCTCTCCACGCCGATTCCCAACCAACGCGCGGCGAAAGAGCAGCCGACACGAGCCAGCGCACGCGCCGTATCCCATCGATCCCGGGCGGTTTCCCCGGGCAGCCGCGGCGGATGCGCATTACTGTACTTCCTGTTTAAACTACAAGGCGCAATTATAAATTTTAACCGTTTCTTTTATTGCGAACGCTGACACATAACAAAGCCACCGCAAGAAGCCAATTAAACGATTACTCATTTGATACGAGTGGTAATTGATTTGACATTAGCGTGCTATGAAAACGAACAGACGCGCCGGTCCCCTCGATTGTTGGTTCGCCTGCCTTCTTGATGTTGTGTTCGCATTCGCTGGTTTGTAATAATTAGAGACGCTTCCCAATAAATCAAAAAGTTATGATTTGTTTCTTTTTCCCACTGGGATGGGGACGGAGCGAAATCGAAATGTTTGGGTAAGGCAAATGAATTCTGAAAAAATCGGAAGACGTCGTCGTGTTTATGGTAAAAAGGGGGATGATGAGTAACAAAAAGTCACACTGCCCTGTATCACTTATCTTATTTTGTAATTAACTCGGATAATTTCATAACAAGAGCTGTGAAGGATGTCAGATATTGCTGCTTTACAGTGTTATAAAACGTGACTTGTAATTTCAGCATTGATGTCTCAGCAGCACAGTCACTTACGATACTGTCAGCTGATATAATAATTAGTTTTGTTTATATTAGATTGGTCAGATCCGTGTACAGATATACCAAAAGCTTTTGGCAATGAATTTAAAAGTCAGTAATCCACATTATAGTTACATACTGAACAGGTTTATGACAAGAAATATATATATATATATATACGTATGTATGTTTAGCATTTACGTAAGGACCTTTGAACTTCTCAGATGCAGACGTTTTGAATACTGGAAGAGTACACATTTTAACACGCTAGCGAGACATTAGAGTTTTTCTCTGAGATTCGATAGGTCAGTGGA
>CM022679.1:9772168-9774668 GCA_012295275.1 Chrysomallon squamiferum
TCTCACAATAAACCGACAGTTTTTATTACAACGTAGCAGAGCGTCGTGGAAGACGCATAAACAAAATTTAAAAAAAAAAAAAAAAAAAAAAATACATGGACTAAATAAATGTGTTTCTTTCTTAGAGCACTCGAAAGTTAGTAGAAGAAGACAAAAAAAAAAAAGAAAAAAAGAAAAAGAAAAGCAAACAAATGTACATTTAATTTAAAATAATAAAAGAACGCTGTCCACTTGAAGTCAGAACGAAGATTAACGGATCTGATGACAAACATGGAAGACGACGGCTTGCAAGCCAGGACAACAAGCTGCTAACAACGTCCTCGTTTCGTTGGGTAACCGACGCCTCATCATCTACAAAACTTGTGTAACCCGCCGACAAAAAAACAAAAAAACATCCCATTAAGCACGCGCCTCTTTCAGTCACGCACGTGATGACATATTACGTCATACGCGAACGTAAGTTGGAGCACAAAGGAAGAGGAAGATACAAGCGAAGAAGAACGTATCGCTTCTGTCCACCGTTCTGGAATTCCATCCATCTGCCCGTCCGTTACGTGATGGAGATTTTTTTTTGGGGGCCACAATGCCCGGACGGAAAGCTGAAAGGTTCCTGGCTTCGTAAAATTGCGAGTCGGATGGCGAAGAGCAAACAGTGATGAAGAACGTCGTCAAACAGAAGCAAACTTCTAACAGTGGAGATGCCATTTTTTAACTTTTTTTTCAACAACAGTGACAGGACACCCAAATCGCGCGCTGATAGCAAACATGGCTTTCAATTTTAAATAAAATGGGATTTGTTTTGTTGCGTAGATCGTTGATTAATGTTAGGGATAATTTTTTCTTGGATTTTTTTTTTTTAAATATTTTATTTTATTTTCGCACTTAATTAAATGTTAACAGACATGGATGGCTTTCACTTTTGCCAAAAAAAAATAAATAATAATAATAATAATAAAAATATAAAAAATAATAAATAATATTTTGTTGCATAGACAGTTGATTAGAGTTCATTTTTAAGGGTTATTTTCCTAGATTTTGTTTTTCGCTTCTTTTCTTTTCTTTTTAGCTTGTAATTGTTAACACACTGTCCTTTCTACTTGTTTTATTCTAGTCGATCAAACTTAGTGTAAAGAATTTACTGCCACAACTAAACAAAGGTGATATTATTTATAGATATCTTTACATTATATGCAAAAACAGTCTCTACTTTAAGTCATTACATAATAACATTAAATTATTATAAATGAAAATAAACGTTATTTCATTACAGATAACTAATTATCGAATCGGAAATTGATATAAAACAAAATTAAATTAAATTAATACACAAACAATTGAATTAAATTAAATTAAAAAAAAAAAAAAAATGTGTATTTTACTAACCATTACTAATAAAAACTAGCGTTCTTCATTTTATTTATTTATTTATTTATTTATTTATTTATTTATTTACTTACTTACTTACTTACTTATTGAAAAAATAAAATGAAAAGGATTGTTTTTAACTTTTACACAACATGAAAACAATTATAGGCCGACAAAATAAAATGTTCCATAAAGTTGTTTTCTTCATTTATATCTTTTCTTAATCACGAAAATATTTTTGGGTTATGAGAAATTACGAACCAGAATTTTGATATCTGCAAACGATAAAATCTTAGGAAAATATTTTGCAAACCGGGAATCACATATCACTTTATATCTATCTCTATATGGTGCTCTGTTCACAGAATTAAACACATTTACAAATATATTCTTTAAATATATCGAAAGTATAATTCTTTTACCAGTGAATGTATTAGTAATTTACTGTCCTAGTCTTTTGAAAGGCTCTTCTTACGACTGAAGTTACAAAGCAATTCTTTTATTTTCAAAGCGAGTGGTTTTCTGTAAATTATATAATTAACTGTAATTTGTTATTCTTTCATATTATGCAATCTTTCTTTACGCGTTCTCTATTAACCCCTCTCTTCCTTCTTAACTGTTTTTTTTTCTTCTTTTTCTTTCTTTATTATCTTTTATCTTTTCTTTTTATGTTTTATCTTAATTCACAGCAGCCCCGCGTGAACAAACAAGCAGAACATAATCCCATTCCTTCTTTTACCGGAAACCCTCGAGAAACGGAAATAGATGGCTCCACCGCAGTGGATAAGCCTGAAAGGGGAGACAAACGCTGAGTCTCGCCCTTTTTAATCTGCGCAAGACGATACGGAGTGATTTGAAGGACTGGTGGCATCCCGTTTAAACTTTTAATTATACGTTGGATTTAAAAAGAGCGACCGCTTCGCTGGAAGGACGTTAAAAGTGTGTTAATGTTGAAGCTGAAATATACCGTGTCCTCCAGCTGACTCCATAAATCAAGAGTTAAACAGATTCCCCGTTCTCGAGGGGTGGGACTCTTGATTAGACGGGTGGCAAATTGCAAGACAATTTACGAGACGGTATCGGTTTCATTGCTGTCAAGTGACAATGATATTGTGATTTTTTTTTTTTTTTTTTT
>CM022679.1:9779668-9792168 GCA_012295275.1 Chrysomallon squamiferum
GAAGAAGACGATGTTAGTATTTTGTCCACAGAAAAATTCAGATGACTTGCGTGGTAGTAGTTGGGGTTGACGCTGCAGTCCAGCGCGTCAATCTGCTCCCCCGCGGGAGACCCCAGGGAGCCGAAGTGTCCGGCAAAATGCGGGTAGGCCGCCAATGTTGATATCGCCGCATAGCTTCTCGGATACGAAGCCTCTAGGTAATTCATTTGAGCATTCAGCGCCTCCAAATTGACATGGTGGGAAATATTCGTTAACATGGTTACCAAAAACTTTTTAGTTATCTGTGACAAAATTTATTGGGGACATCGTTCTATGAAGAAATCAGGGAGCATTAAGTACACGGATCCGCCAATGGTGTTGCCAGAAATTTTTGACCTGGATCCAAAAGGGCGTGTTTTTTTGGATAAAAGCGAGCTCTGGCTCCTCCTACTCCTGCTACTGCTCGGCGAAAAAAAAAAAAAAAAAAAAAAAAAAAAGACGAGCAACGCCAGATTATTGGAAACAAAGGACGAATAAAAACTTGTGTTGTATGATTAATGTGACGTTAACAGACGTGGAGGAAGAAAACACGGCAGATATTCCCGCAGGCTCTTTTTCTGCTCCATTAATAGATTTCTGAACAGAGTTGTCAAAGAAAGTCACTTCTAGATCAATACGGTGTGCAACGGAAAAATCAACAACAGGACTAATTGACGAATTAGGATCACGGTTACAAGTTTTTGCAATAAACCTCTCCTCGACAGATTGATCAATTTTCAACACGTGTTTATCAAAACGACAAGTAAATTAAGAAAAGACCGCCTGCTCTGGACCTCTTTGTCGAGAGAGGGTGGGTGGGTCTACAAGAAATACGCTGGAATAAAGAAAGCAAATAAAAAAAAAAAAAGCAGAGGAAGTGAAAAGGAATAGATCAGAAAGAAAAACGTTTTACCGGCAAAGCCAGAGAAGAGAGCCCAGGGCTAAAAAAACCTAGTGTAAAAGACTCGAAAATCGGCGCCTCCGCAGATCACTTTAACGTAAACAATTGTTCAATGCAATAAAATATACCCAGAGGGCAAAAATGAAAAAAAAAAAAAAAAAAAAAAAAAAAAAAGAAAAGCGAAGAAGAACAAGAAGAGAGGATCGTATACTTTCTAAAGTGGAAGACGTTGCTGTTATCTGGTTCGCCTTTCTTAGGGCGGATCTGATGAATCTGGGGAAAAAAAAAAAAGAAAAACACTCAGGCCTAATTGAATCTTGTTTACAGAAAGCACAGAACTGTTGCGGTTAAAAAGAGCATCTCCTCCGCCATTTAATTAGCTATGTTAGTAAGTAAGCAGTCAGGGCTCATTGGTCACGTGTTGGTGAGCGCACGAAAACTCTCCAGTCAGACTAAACAGCTGCAGGGTAAACTGCTAAACTGACACAGAAATCATCAAACTGCTCAGATAAACATCTCTCTAATACCTACATATATATATATATATATATTTAACTATATGAAGACAAAAAAAAAAGAAGGAGAATATAAAAGATGCACTTTTAACATACGTTTATATGCATATTTGTGTGTGTGTGTGTGTGTGTTTTGTGTTCATGGATGGATGGATGCTTGTATGTATATACATACGTATATATGAAAATGAATTAACAAATATTTCATTTGCTGATCCAAATGATTTTGGGTATAATATATGAGTGTACATTTAATATTATAAAAATCGAAAATATCCGGTGTATCATCTGCGTTGTTTGCGAATGAAAAAAAACATAGGAAATTATAAATAAATAAATAAATAAATAATAACTAAATAAACAAACAATTAAATAAATAAAAATAATTAAATAAACAAACAAGCAAACAGACAAACAAATAAGCAAACAAACAACCAACCAAATAAACAAACAAACAAACAAATAAATAAATAAGTAAATAAACAAACAAATTAATAAATAAAATTAAACAAACAAATAAACACACAAACAAACAAACAAACAAACAAATAAACAAAAATAAAATAAAATAAACGACAAATTTGCTGAGTTCATCTTCTTTAAATAAAAAAAAAAAAAAAAAGAAGGAAAAAAAAAAAAAAAAGAACAAAAAAGGAAAAGAAAATAGAAATGAAAACCCAACACATTTCAGTGACGTGATGCGTGGTTGGATATAATTACAGGAGTTCGTAATGGTGACAGTCTCCATTGTGTACGACGCAAAAAAAAAAAAAGAAAAAGAAAAGAAAAAACTTTCACTTTTATAGAAATATTGCTTGAAACGATCAAATAAATAACTAACAACTGCTGAACAAACTTAATAAAATATTAAGTGGGGATTTTTAGTATGAGACTGTATAACACATTGTGTGTATAGGACCTCAGCAGTTTGTCAACGTAGACACGAATTATTCGTCTGTTAAACATTTCATAAACCTTTTTAATTAATGGTTGTGAAGTGTGCTCGTTTATATTTAATAAAAATATAAATGGATGTATTATAAATTATATATATATATATACAGAGAGAGAGAGAGAGAGAGAGAGAGAGAGAGAGAGAGAGAGAGAGAGAGAGAGAGAGAGAGAGAGAGAGAGAGATTAACGTTTTGAAACTGAATGGTGTCGTTTACCTGTTTGTTTTATTCAATGTTATTTAATATATAGATTTTTCTTTTCTTTCTTTTGTTTTCTCTTCCTTTCTTTCTTCCTTTTCAAGGTTTTATTTTAAATATATTATTTTATTTTGATTATCTTTATAATTTATAATTTTTAACCTGACAGATTTTCAATTTCTGAATTAAAAAAAAAAAAAAAAGATAAAGGTTTTACCTATTCCCCAACAATATAAACATGCCATTCTTAAAATGTATGTTTGATGATACGAAAATATAGTCTAAATATATTCTACCTATTTCCTGGTTGTTTTATTTATTTTTTACCGGTCCAAACTTAAACTCACAACGAATTTATTAACAAAAGGTTACTTTAAAAATATCAATATTATGTACGTGATGACGTCACTACTCCAGATATTATAGGTTTAAATGGCAGCGTTCAAATGTTTTGTAGCAATACAATTTTATTATCATACTTGTTATTAACAATCACAGATCGACTAAAACAATAAGATAATGAATGGAAGTGTACCAAAATTTATTATGCAATTTTACTAACACAGATACACTTTAAGAAATACAAAATCGTTTTTGTGAATATGTATTAAAAATCTTGAAATATACTGGTTTCTATGAAAGCGTGATTTCATTTAGTTTAACTCAAAATTTTAAAGCATTTTTTTTTATTTTTTTTTATTTTTCTACCAGGGACCACGATGAAAATAGAACCCATAAATACAATTTTAATATCTCACAAATATTAAAAAAATTAAATATCGCTAATTTCAAATAACAAAACTGATTTGTGTTTTTCAGTTTTAGCATTTCAATATCTAAACGACACCATCTCGTAACTGGATTGCCAACGATTTTTTATATTTTTTATTATACATAGGTAATGAATTGTCACTGACTGCATTACTTTGAAACATCACAAGATTGTTTTCAGTCGCCAATTTATTCTTCATCATTTGTCTCAGGTCTGATAATCCTTTATCTTGCCAATGACCGAGAGCACTGGAACATCAAACAGATAGCAAAAGCTGGTCACACAAATTCCAATTGATGTTCTTATTACATACGTAAACGAATTACAAATACGAAACACACACAGAGAGAGAGAGAGACAACACTCGTTTTCTCCTCGCATATTTTTATCATCTGATTGACAGTGATGCATGGGCCATCTCAATCAAGTCAACCGTTTCATAGTGTCTATCTCACAACTCTGCTGTCTTCATTTGCTATCAGTCCAGATTGGCGACAGATAGTTTACTTATTATTTATTTATTATAAAATTATACAGATAGATATAGAATTACCTTTCCTTTTTATCAGATCTCGGGATCGAGAGAGATTGAAATGTAGCGAGGTCGTTCTGTAGTTCATTTCCTAACGTACTGCGATTTTTTCCCTGTGTACTTCTTCACCTTAATCTTAATTTGTTGTAATAATAATAAATTGCAGCTTAAGTTTATTTAGTTAACGTCCAAAGTTATTATCTTAGCAAAAATTTGGCTAATGTTAAAGTGTGACTTTTATCTGTTTGTTTTTAGGGTTCAATACAAAAACCCTTACGTCATTAAGAAATAAAAAAATAAAAAATCGAAAAATCTACACTTCTTTCTGAGCTCGTTATTTCGATGTACTTTATTATCAGTAAAGTTTGATGTCTGATAAATAAATTATACAATCATTCGGAGGTGTATAACGTGTAATTTGTCGGTATCGGTAGAAAAGTGCCTTACATTATAATTAATGTAGTGATCGTAAATCTATTTATTTTATATTAAAGTAAATCTGAAAAAAAAAAAAAAAAACACCGAGTTTTTCAATAGCAGATCGCCAACATGAAGACTGAAAAACACACAGGATTATACTCAATTGCAACAGTTGCAGTATAAGCAACGCATATCAATGTTATAACGTAGCAACAGATGTGATGATGATGATGATGATGATGATGATGATGATGACGACGTAACTGAACAAGTTCCGATAATATCTAAAACACAAGAATCTCTTCTCCTTTTCTTACTGTTTTATTGATATTGGAGGACAAAATTTTTATAATTTTTTTTTTTTTTTTTCTCTTGGACTTTCTTAGATTTCATTTGTTGTTGTTTTGTGTCTGCTAATGGAAAAGTAACTTAAATTGTGCGGAAAACAATTTTCCTCTTTGATTCATTAACACACTAAGGCTTCTGCGTTAAACGATCGGTAGAAGTGTTCTGTACTTTTCAATCTCACACCACATAAACAAGGAAATGAATAGTTTTTCATTAGAATTGTCGGTAATTAAATTGTGTGGCTAAAACAGAAAAAAAAAAGGAAAAAAAGAAGAAAGAAAATGTGACTGTTTTAGACACAGCAGTACAAATATGTTTGTTAATAAAATAGAATTGTTTTTCACTTTGGATAGCAAGGCCAAACGACTATTGCCTTAATTATTATAATTCTTATTACTATTTTCTTTTTAATTTGATTAATTTCTTTGTTTTTTATGTTTATTTATTTCTTTATTTCTTTATTTATTTATTTATATGCTCGTTTGTTTGTTTATTTGTATATTTATTCATTTATTTGTTTCTTTATTTCTTTATTATTATTATTATTATCATCATCATCATCATCATCATCATCATCATTATTATTATTGTCTTTTAAATTTTATAATCATCATCATCATCTTTATCATCATCATTATTATTATTTATTGTCTTTTAAATCTTATAATCATCATCATCATTATTATTATTTATTTTAAATTTTATTATCATCATCATCATCATCATTATTATTTCACTATTTTATTCTATTTTATTATTTTAAATTATAACCTATACGTATTAATAAAGACAATGTAAAAAAGAAATCTACAGACACTGCAAGCTGCCATCTCAACAGAATCAGCAGCACTAACACACAGAGAAAATGACTTCACCGTCAGATTTCCTCACCACACACACCATGTGCGCGCTTCATAACTCGCTTAATGCCCCAGCCCCAGAATCAAAATATTTTGATACCGCCAAATTACTTTGGTGGATATTTTAAGTGTGTTATTACTAAAGCTTTATTTCCTTGAGTTATTTCTGTTTGAGATGAAAGTTTATAATTGAAAAAAAAAAAAAAAAAAAAAAAAAAAAAAAAAAAAAAAAAAATGTCTGCCCCACCTATTACTAAATACACCGATATTTTTAAAAGTGCTTCGCTCATGACACATAAGATATGAACGGGAAATTTTTTTTTTTTACATTAAGTTATTGAAAATAAAAAATATATTTATAAAAAATATAAAGGCTCTAATTATTAATAAAAATTACTTTGATATACTTTTAGCGTCAGCGAGCCGTGACATTGTATTGGCTTTTTCTGTTAATGGATCAATGGCGTATAAGAGCTGGGTGTAAAGTCGACTGGTTTTAAATCTGCTGACTTACGACATTAAGTGGTGCAGGGTGTTGAAGAAAAAAAACTGTGAATAACTTTCATGTTCTGAATACCTACCAGTGAATAAAAAGAGTTTATCGTGTTGTTGTTGTTGTTGTTGTTGTTTATTTTATTTTATTATTATGTTATTTTTTTTAAAATTATTTTTGAATCATTATTATTTTTTTTTTTTTTTTTTTTTTTTTTTATTTATTATTTTTTTTATTTTCTTTATTTTATTTCATTTTATTTTTTTTATTTTAATTTTGCATGTTTTTTAGATAAAACGACAATGAACTATTCTTTAACTTTATTCAAAATATAAAAACATAATTTTTTTTTCAGTTTTATTACCATTTTATCAATTAAATAATTATTTTACATTAATTTATACATGTTTTGTTTGAATAAAACGACAATGTACATTTTCTTTAACATTATTCAAAATGAAAAACATTTTTTTTTTACTATGTAATAATGTTAAACTGTTGTATTATTGTTATTTCATTTCATTTAACTTTTTATTTATGCTGTTGTTGTTGTTGTTTTTTGAAAATTAACATTAAAAATTTTTCAACGACATCATCATCAAATCAACACAACAACTTAATAATAGTAATAATAATAAATAATAATAATAATAATAATAATAATTTAAATAATATTAATCTTAATAATAATAATGATAATGATAATAGTAACAGTAAAAATAAAGGTAATATTGAAATAGTAATAATAATAATAATAATAATATCAATAATAATAATAATGATGATAATGATGCGATGACAAAATTTATAATAATAAAAATAAGAAATTGTTTTGATGTGTGGGGTTTTTTTTGTAAAAACATACACTCATTTCATTTGTAATAACCGCAATTTCAGTACTAAATTCGAAAAATCAAATCACTGGTGCTGATAAAAATAGCCTTGCCTTTTAAAAAAAAAAAATTAATCGACCGTTTCAAGCAATATTTGAACTGCTTACAATATCAGAAGATAATTGAGAGCGCAGTCAGTCTATTAAGTTAACAACTCCTGAATGTAAAAAAAAATATAAATTGGCCTTCTCAAGTGTTTTGTAATAGTGTAATTTTATTATCGTATTTTATTTTATTAGCATTACCTGATCGCTGATAACAAATAAAATATCGAGAAACTATTAATATATATATATATGTATATATATATGTGTGTGTGTGTGTGTGTGTGTGTGTGTATTTATATTTACTGAAAAAACCCTCCTCAAAACAATTTCTTAATTTTATTATCATTTTCGTCATCATCATCATTATCATTTTCGTCATAATCATCATTATCATTTTCATCATCATCATCATCAAAATCATTATTATTATTATTATTATTATTATTATTATTATTATTATTATTATTATTATTATCGTTGTATTTGTCACTGATGATGATGATGATAATGTTGTTGTTTATTTTTCTTTTTTAATGTGTATTTTTAAATTTTCCTTTCAGTGGCGTCCAAAATCATAAACTAGCTGCAATGGTTAATGGTGTTAGATAAATGAGCCGATATTGATGTTAGAGTCAAATCCCACACTGAACCCTCATTACATCATAACATTACACTGCAGATCTTCTGCATGAACAATATATTCATACACAGCTTACAAGAAAACAAATAAGTAGACAAGGAAACCGCTGAAGAGGATTTATACAAATAATATTAATGTACCGGACTATTTACACACTGTGTGAATGTATGTGTCTGTGTGTACATATGTATATATATATATATATATCTATATATATATATATATACACATATAGATATATATAAAGGAAATAACTGGTTAATATCTTACGATATAAGTTAACCTTTGAAGGTTAGAATGGTGAATGCACCGAGCCTCTGCCGAGCTGAATTCACCATTGGACCTAAGCTGACATCTTAAGAGAGTAACCAGTTATTTCTCTTATCCTACAGTCCTAACAAAGACAAAAATTAAATTAAAATAACTGTTTCAACTCATCACTGTGTGAAAATTGTTTTCAAAATCTTTGAGATCGAAACCAGCAATTAAACACAATAAGAAGTAACTTTGAGCATGTAAATAACAAGTAATCTATCAAAGTAAGTAGATAGTTCAGTGACTAAAAACTAAATTTCAGGTGACTGACCGAAAACACATTTATCTAGTCATCATATTTTGCCACTATTTATAGTGATTGCAATATATATATAAACATACACAAAAAAAAAATAATATATATATATATATATATATATATCTTCCGAAATATAAAGCTTAATTTTCGGAAGAAATCTGGGGTTTTTTGTTGTTTTTTTTTTCGTGTTTTTTGTTTTGTTTTGTTTTTATTCTCTTTCACATTTTTACCGTTGAATACATAAAGACTTAGTAACAGTTAACCTTTGTATTTGTTAAATCAAATTCGAAAGTTATTGTGGATTACAATATTAAATTATTATTTTCAAGTTTGTTTCAAGTTAAATGTTGATTCTTTTCATTATTATTATTATTATTATTATTATTATTATTATTATTATTATTATTATTATTATTAATTATTATTAGTGTGATTGTTACTGTTAATGATAATAATAATAATACAAATTAAACTGAAACATTTGAAATAAATAATAAATTTTACATTATGTGAATGATATTTAAAAAGACAGTCTCAGGATAATATGTATTATATAGTGTGTTTACTTTCGAGGTTTCTTTTCTATTTCTATTTAATTTTTATTGTTATTTATTTATATATTTGTTCATACTAATGTTAAAGTTGAAGTTTCGGTTCATAAAACGTTTAGCATATTCAAAAAATAAATAAATAAATAAATAAATAAATAAATAAATAAATAAATAAATAAAAATAAAATAAAAAAATAAGTAAATAAATTAATAAATAAATAAATAAAATAAAATAAAAATAGACTAAAATTAAAATAATAAATAAATACAATTAAAATAAATAAATATTAATAATAACAAATAACAAATATAAAAATAAATTTAAATTTTAAAAAAATCAGCAATTCCTAATTAAAACATTCTTACACAACTATTTAACAAAAAATTCTCATTAAAATGGAAAAAACGATATAACTATATATTTTTTATTTAAAAAAAAAAATCACTTCCTTATTTTCGTGTCAGACCTGCACACGGAGAGCATTAACATCTATCTTCCTTGTAATCAGCATGTTTCAGCGCCGACTAAGTAACAAGCAAGCACAGGTAAATGATTGCCCACTGCAGGTGAAAGACAGGTAAGTGTCGCCAAAAACAGCACGGACAATGGACTCATCATTATCATGGCACGTCGACAAAGGACACCATCACCACCTTAGTTTAGCGACACGCAAGAGTAACTGACCCTCGTGACAAGCACGTGAAATATCACCACGAAATGAATAAGAGGCTGGAATTTCTCTTTCGCCTCGAAGTGAGGGCATCATTAAGTCAGCTGACAGGTAAAAACGACCTCGTTAACAGTAAATTACTAAAAAAAAAAAAAAAAAAAAAAAAAATGACCGCTAGTTTTTTACGTCATCAGCAACAACGTCGTTTAATAAAAAAAAAAAATCGACACCAGGCCTCTGGGCTTCAAACAACCACGCCGACAGCCACGCCTTTGACGATTTATGTAGCTAACGACGTTGACAGCGACGTCAAGTTTTTAATATAAATGTGGTGTTCTCGTCAAAGCATAATGAGAACGGACGGTACGCAATGCGACGTAAGAGTGAAGTGTATCGCTGGAATATATCACCTGAATTAGATGTACCGCTATGATTAGGTGATTGGGATACATAACGCATCGTGTCAATTGAGAGAATGGAAATATGCAAATGTCATTAATAAATAATGTGTGCCACTTCACCGTAATATTTCATTATGTTGTTTCTCGAGCATCCGTCCCTTTTTTTTTTTTGGTTCGTTTTTCTTTTCATTTTTATTCATTTATTTTTTTTATATATATATATATATATATATATATATATATATATATATATATATTTATTTATTAAGTAGTTAAAATTAAATTAAAATTATATATATATATGTTATGTAGTTAAAATTAAATAAAATTATATATATATATTAAGTAGTCAAAATTAAATAAAATTATATATATATTAAGTAGTTAAAATTAAATAAAATTATATATATATATATATATATTAAAAGTAGTTAAAATTAAATAAACATATCTGAAGAATTAAAATAAATGTTGTTATATATATATATAAATAAATAAATAAAATAAAATAAAATTTATATATATATATATACGTATGGATGGATAAATGGATTATATATATATATATATTAAGCCTTTAAAATTAAATAAACAGCAGAATTATAATGACTTTGTTTAAAATAATAAATAAATAAATAAAATATGTATTTCTATGTATGTATATATGTATGGATGGATGGATGGATGGATGGATGGATGTATAAATTATCAGCCTTTAAAAATAATCTCATTTCTGTCTTTACTTAATTTCTTTGTTTACGATGGTGGACATTTGATTTGTTTCCCTTCCATAGAATGAAATGTCTAAAATAAAGTATATCTGATGGCGATTTATTTACATACCATACAATCAATTTATCCACCCCGCCCACACACGCACACAGACACGCAGACACACATACACAAATACTCACTCACACACATACATATATACACACAAATGCACACACACCTACATACACACAAATACACACACACACACACACACACACACACACACACACACACACACACACACATATGAATGGCTTCATGGACGTTGACTGATTGTACACTGATCTACCCTGGTGTCACAGACAATGACAAATTGATCATTTCTGACAATGACAATGACTTGTTTATAGGGTTGTAATTGCGCAAGATAATTTCTTACCTGAATGAATGGATCAAAATGTCACGGCGATCAATCACTTATGAAATGTGACATTACTGGGAGAAAATAAGAAAATTATTTCTTACATCTAACTGTTTGTTTGTTTTTTTTTTTTTCTTTCAGAAAACGTATTATTTAGTGTTTGTTTCAGTTTGTTTCCTACATCGCAGTATATGCTAAAACAAATCAGTTAACGATTTTTTTTTTTTTTTTTTTTTGTATCGGGGTTACGACAAGATATATAGTTAAATAAACAGAATGATAAATAAATAAATAGACATACATTCATTTATATGGATAGACAGAAAGATAGATAGATAGATAGATAGATAGACAGATGGATAGATAGATAGATAGCTGGATAGGTAGGTAGGTAGGTAGATAGATAGATAGATAGATAGATAGATAGATAGATAGATAGATAGATAGATAGATAGATAGATAGATAGATAGATAGATAGCCGGATAGGTATGTAGGTAGGTAGATAGATAGGTAGGTAGGTAGGTAGATAGATAGATAGATCTGTTAAATACAGTTTACTTTTCATTATTATATTTTGTATTTAATACGAACCCGTGTTGGATATCCATAAGGTAATTAAACGTATGAATGCTTTTACTTCACTGCTCAGTTAATCATACTTGCAAAAAACCAGTTTTTCAATTATTCGGTTCTGAAGAAAAATAAAAAATAATAATAAAACATAAAGATTCGATTTACATATGTATATATTTGGTTTAAGACCATAAATTCAGAACATGAGTCATTTCCGGTCGAAAAAAGAACAACTAAAAAACAACAACAACAACAACAACAACAACAACAATAATAACAATAATAATAATAATAAACGCAACAAACTTCTGTAAACAAGCTAGAAGGACAATAAGAAGAAAGGACTTTTAAAACAAAAGAAAAATCATCAGTTTACCGTTATATTTTAAAAATTATCACTTCTGTAATTTTTCATTGTCAAAATTAATTTTTGATACTTCGAGAACAGTTTATTAATACTTATATTATTTACATACACACAAGCACAGATATAAATATACATACATGTATTAATATACATATATATATATATATATATATATTATACGTATCATATGACTTAGGGTAATTCTGATTTAGCGATGATTTTTTTTCCACTGTGTAAATTAATGATCTAAGATCGAGGCTAAATATATTAATCTGTTGAGTGGACGGCTATTTCAGCTCTGTTTGTCCTTCTTAAGTACTGCTATCTAGCTGGGCATCAGTAATTAGCGCATCGTCAAAGTTTCACACTTTGATTTTGTCTTAATTCGATCAGCGTACTAGGTAGAGCACTAAGTTATGGCTGCCGGCCGAATATCAAAAATTAAAACCTCATATCAGTGAAGCCGCTTTTCTCACATCTACGCGAAGCTAGTATCTTGTCTTTTTGAATTTCAAAGATGGGTCTCATACCACAGTAGATAAATACCCGATAGTGAAAGCTAAACTAATTTATGATGGCTGTTTGGACTGGAGGCAGAAAATTTTCCCTTTTAGATATGTATCTTTTCCCAGCCGTA
>CM022679.1:9797168-9804668 GCA_012295275.1 Chrysomallon squamiferum
TCTCTCTCTCTCTCTCTCTCTCTCTCTCTCTCTCTCTCTCTCTCTCTCTCTCTCTCTCTCTCTCTCTCAATCACCTACAGTAACTGATACTGTCAATAACAATACAAAATCAAAATTAATTGCAAGCATTATTGCTCAACACTGGTACACACACACACACACACACAAAAACAAACGAACATAATTGCATTCACCTATACAAAACGTACTGTAATGTATCAAAAAAAAAAAAAAAAATTAAAGGTAACAGTCATCTGTTACTAAAAAAAAAAAAAAAAAAAAAAAAATTAAAAGAAAGGAAAAATAAAAATAAAAACGGTTCAGGCAGTAAAAATGCCCATGGGGACATGTGACAGAGAATATTTTAGCAAATAATAATAACACAGTCCTCTGAGTAAACCTGAATGAAATCTTGCAGCATTCCTAAGCTCTTTATTATTTTCAGATCGTGACGTTTCTTGACGGGTAATCATGAACCTCTTTGGTTTAACCGACGCCATTTTGAACAGAAGGACTGATTAATAACTCTTATGATTCATTAACAAGAAAACAAAAGAAAAAAAAAATGTTCCGAAAGTTTTATATAAAATAATGGATAAATGAATTTTATATGCTGTCGTTCACTACCAGTGTTTCTTTAATTTCTTAATTTTTGTTATTCTTTCTTTCTTTATTATTATTAGATGCTACTGTTGTTGTTATTATTATTGTTGTTGTTATTATTATTATTATTATTATTATTATTATTATTATTATTATTAATGATATTTCATATGAATTGGAAGACAACTGTGGATAAAAACATAGCTGTATATAATAAAACAAATTCAATAATGTTGTATCTTTTGCGTGTTTTGTTTTGTGATGAGATATTAAAGTGTTTTTGTTTTTGTGTGTGTTTCTGAGTCTGGGTATACATAACTACAACATTTAATATGAAAATTTTATATCTTAGAACGACGGTTTCATGTCTAATTTACTTTAATATTGTATCTCTGAAACTGTTAACACTGGCAGTATGAACGAAAAGGCAAACGAGTTCGTTACTGATATTTCATATTCTACAGGGTGTCCACAAAATCTGGGTACATGGGGAATTTTACTATGTTATTTTTCTTGCCCAGATCGAATGATGGCTCTGTCTAAAGAAGAAAGAATCGAGTTGGTACTCTTAAGTGGACGAGAAGGATGGTCTTATCGCTAAGCTGCAGAAGAATTCAGCATTAGACACCCTAATAGACAACCTATTTATTTTACTTATGTACCCAGACTTTGTGGACACCCTGTATACATCTATAACTAGAATCAGTCGTAACGCGTTATTTCATAAATAGAGTTACTTAACCTTTGTTGCGTAGTTTTTAGGGCAGAGGAATAAAAAAAAAAAAAAACAATTATAATATTGAGACAGAACTGCTATTAAGAAGTGGTATAATCTATTTAGGATAAAAAGAAAGTTATATGTAAACTTACCGCAAGTCATAATATGTGTATTAACTGACCGTCTGGTTAATCTCACCTTCAGATTTTCTATACATTTTCTGCTAACAAATAATTCGTTTTATATTAGAAATGAACTAAGTATTGAAATAGTTTTTAAAAATAGGATAAAAACAGGTTTAGTATTTGTCTTACGTAGATTAATATCAGCAGCTAAAAATACTACTATTATGTAATGATTTTAAAAACCTCATTCATTACCATTTAATTTGATACCCGAGAAAATTGCGCAGAACACGAATCAAAATAAAATTTATCTACACGATTTATAACTACATTTCCACTTACAAAATGTCACTAGAATTAAAATGAGTGTAATTGACGATAATAAAAAAATTCATTATAAAACACGGATTCATTTTCATACGTTTTTTCTCCATTTCTCAAGCCCTCTCTATCTTAACTGAAGCGAAAACAAACAATTTATTTTTAAATTTTTAGCTAGCACAGAATTCTATATGTATGCTTATTGTTACGTTGATGTAATTTATGTGTACTCGTTATTAAAATATCTTCTTTCGGTGTAAACCATCTCGCAAACACCTGAATTACGAGTCACAAACATTGTCATCACTTCTAACGAAATGTGCTAGAAAAAACACACCTAACACGACTGTTTCGCAGCCTTTGCCATATATAGGTCAAGTTAATCCACGCTCTGACATCCACCCGATAAGATTTAATTAAGCATACATTTAATAGGGATGGTCACGTAATGGTCCGCGTATAGGTTTCGGTTCGTTCGCGTTTTATTCTCTGTACCTGTCCTTTTTTTTTTTTTTTTATTCTCTGTAGTTGTCTTGTTTTTCGCCCTTGCAGCTGTCATTTTCTTTTCCTTTTCGAGCATAATGTTTTCAGTCGTGGATTTTTTTTTTTTTTTTTAAACAAACAGTAATTCAGCAAGTTTAATGAGAGTGTTGTAATTTGCGGTTGCATTACCGCTAACGTGTTTAATTGTTATTCATCACCCGTGTGTGATGTCGATGGTGCAAGAGTGTGACTAACGTTTACATCTGCTAGTATCTTTCCATGACTTTTCACACCACGAGGTGAAAAAAGATATATATATATATATGCATTCAAATAAAACTGGTATTATTTGTATTGTTTCGTTTAGGTTATATATTGATAAATAGATAGATATATACATACATTTATATTTGCATATATACATACATTCAATTACATACAGGCTCATAGATACATACATACTTAGACACACTCACATACATATATACATACATTTATACATACAAACATACATACATACATACATACATATATACATACATACATAAATACATACATCTACAAGCATACATACATACATACATACATACATACAAACATCCATACACACACACACACACCTACATACATACATACATACATACATACATACATACACACACACACCTACATACATACATACATACATACACACATTATCACCAAGTTTTCACAACGACTTTGAAATGTGTCTTTTACGAGCAGACTTCGCCTGTTGCTACAACGTCACCCAGCATCTGAATGAATCAGACGACATTTATTTAATTTGGTTAATTTGCTCCTATAAAATCATCAGATCAAGCTCTCCTCAACAGCTGGCTTACGAGTCTCAGAGAAGCGACGTGCACATCGAGTTAGTCTGAGAGTGCGTTCACCGTGCACCGTTCTCCCGCTACTGTCAGACATCGGCAACCGTTCCTCAAATAGTCAGACACGAGCAAACAGCCGGACTTTGGCAACAATTCTTCAAACAGTCAGACATCGACAATCATTCCACAAACAGCCAGACATCGGCAATCATTCCATGAGCAACAAAACATCGGCAATCATTCCATGAGCAACAAGACATCGGCAATCATTATTCAGCCAGTCAGACATCGGCTATCATTCCTTTGACAGTCTGACATCGACAGTCATTCGTCATAGAGTCAGACATCGGCAAGTATTCCTCACTCAGACAATGGCAACCATACCTCAAACAGAAACCGATAACAGTCATCAGCAAAACATCGGCAACCATTCCTTAAACAACGAAGACATCGGCAGTTATTCCTCAAACGGTCCGATATCGACAACCATATCATCTAACAGATATCTGCAACATTTTCCTCAAAGAAACATCGGCATTTATTCCACAAACAGAAATCAGTAGCCTCATTTAATAACACAACACGGAGAAATGAATTCAGATTCCTTACAGACTTTACCGAGTGTGAAACACTTGCTCAGGTCAAGTTCACTTTTGTACACAGAAGAAAAAACCTTAAAAATATTTAAAATTTATTACCGAACTAAATCTACAAGAAAGATGAAAGGAATGACAACAGTTTAATTCGTCGTTTTGTTCTTAGCATGGAAATACGACTTTATGTGCAATTTATTTTCAGGTTTTTACGATCAGTTACTAAACAGGAATCACTCGAGTTCACATCGTAATGGAGATTGTGAAGAATAGTTTACGTATCATTTAACTCGTTTCTTTTTATTAGCTGTCCTCAGTTTACGCAGCTCATTTATATCTAACAGCATAATGTGGTAACTATTTATATCGTCGCTTAAGTTTACATTATAAAAGCCAATGGTATTTAATCTGCTATAATTTAATAACGTAAATTAATTGGATACATTTTTATATATATTTTGCGAAATTTGCAGTTACTTTAATAATTATCTTAATTTTGTTTTTGATAAATGCATACTTGATTTCACTGCCAGAAATAATTAAAATAAATTATAAATCCATGAATTAATAAATGAATCGAAAAGAAAAATAGTCAACTAAACAAAAGTAAATTATAGTGAATATACAGGATTAATATTACCATCATCATCAGCAGCAGCAGCAGCAGCATAATTATCATTATTATTGTTATCATCATCATGGTCATTATTACTAATAGTCTTGTTGTTTTGTTGTCATCATCATCATCATCATCATTAATAGATTATTGTTATTGTTGCTATTATTATTATTGCTACTGTTATTATTATTATATCTAAAATTTAAATAAGACAATGAAACATTTCTATTTTATTCTTTATTATTTTACCCTTTCATAAGACTCTTTTATTACGGTCTTTGTTAATAACAAACGTGATACAATTAAAACTTAACCGAGCTGCGCGTGTCATTTTCAGCCATGAAAACTAGAAACATTTCTTTTCACTGGTTGTTAGAAAACACGAAACGCGAAACACTTCTAATTATTTTCTATGAATATCGTAATTCTACAAAAAAAAAAAAAAAAAAAAAAAAAAAAAAAAGAGAGAAAAAAAAAAAAAACCCGCTGATCGTAGGTGGTCGGAAAAGCAACGCGAGATCTCGCGATATTTTGCGAGTGAGATTTTTGACGTGATTTGTCAGTTTTTGGTTTCATTGCGGGAATACTTAGCCGCCTGGTTAGTTATTACAATGATCCGCTGTGTCAATCCCCAGTTTTTACGAGAGAACGTTCCACTCCCGCGAGTCAGTTAGGAATAATGGATGTGTTCACCGTCCATCTGTCCTCAATCTGAGCCTTTAATTATGTTTTCCAGAAAACTACTCCGCAAATAGCATTTTTGTCTTGGTCTGCTTAATAAATCCAAATAATAATGTTGATGACGATATTAATAGTAAAGTGATGATGATGATGATGATGATGATATAATAATAATAATAATAATAATAATAATAATAATAATAATAATAATAATATGATTATTATTATTAATACTAATAATATCATCATCACCATCACCATCATTACAATCATTGTCATCACCTTTATTATTATCATTATCATTGTTATTATTTTCGTTATTAATTAATTAGTAAAATAACATTCAGTGTCTGGTCAGTTGGTTTATCTAATATGTGATTTGTCGTAAGGAAAACATTATTCTTTTAAACGACAATTCCAGACGTAATTTCAGAAGAACGTTTGTAATAAAAAATTCGTTTAATGCATTTACTCTGTATTTTGTCTTTTCTTCTCTTTCTTTCTTTCTTTCTTTTTTTGTTTGTTTGTTGTAATATTATTTAAATGTTAACAATTCGTGTATAGCAATCTGGAATATTTATTTAGCGAATTTAAATAATAATAATAATAATAATAATAATCGGCTAATTATACATAAGGTAATAGAATACTATTGATTTTGTTCAAATATTTAAATTCTGTTTCTCGAATATGTATTTCGCAGAAAACAGATTTAATGTCATTGTTGTTTAATATAATAATGTATAGTTAATCTTAATGTAGTTGTTTAATATAATAATCTATTGTTAATATTAATGTAGATGTCTAATATAATAATCTGTTGTTTAATATAATAATATATTGTTAATATTAATGTAGTTGTTTTGATTTCATAATATTCTGTTAATATTAATGTAGTAGTTTAATATAATAATCTATTGTTAATATTATTGTACTTGTTTAATATAATAATCTGTTATTAATATTAATGTAGTTGTTTTGCTATCATAAAAAAATTGTGCTTCCAATCAATCGGTCACTTAGTGGAGTTAATGCAAAATGGTCTGGCGCAATTTCAATTTCTCCCTGATTTTGTTAGTAGCTTTACGAATTGGGAAAACGAATTTTGTTAATCTAGGCGGCTTTTAACATAAACCTTCCAATTCCCAAGACATTGTTCTTTTTATAAGACTGGAAGCTTTATGCTTCTAAGGGGGGACTAAAGTTCTTCGGTGCTATTTCTTTTCCGTCATTCAAGAGTCACCTAATGAAGATTTCCCTTAGCCGGAATCTTTGGCGAATTCTCTTGGCCAGTCAGATTAAATCTCGCGACTCTCGCGGGATTTGCATCCCATGCGAGGCTAAGTTAGCTTCATTGGTCGGGCCAATTTACAATGTAATTTCGGCACATTCAATAAAGCCTTGATTACCGCTACGTTACATATGTCATCTTTTACAGCTCAGTTCGATCAAAACACCGAAAAACTCAATTATCTCTCGTGTTCATTGCGTTAACAATATCGCTGATTAATTCAAATTTAATTACTTGAGACATCAATAACAAGCCACTTTCCTGGCGAGCAGCCTTTTGCAGTGAAGACTTGATGGGATTCTGCTGAAGCAAAGAGCGCGATCTCTGATACCGTCTTTCCATTTCCATGTAAATTACACGAATTTTCCGGTATTAGTCTTGAAACACTGGAGTCATTTCCTATCACGACAAATTCGACGTTTTCCTCTTACCATCAAAAGAGCGTAGCCCTGGCTAATATTTACGGGACGGTTTTGGGCGATGTACGAAGACACGCATGTTGTTATTACCTGAAGCCGGGTTTTCCGACAGACTGACTCGTGCATTTGTACCTCAGTTTCTGACGTTACCGCTACTCACTTCTGATTTAATTTACCGAAGGAATACACAATTAATTTACGTCATTAATAATGCTAATACTATACTATTATGTAATACTATTAATACTATACTGTAATAATATTTATAATATTATTATGAAATGCTATTAATACTATACTGTAATAATATTTATAATTTTATTATGAAATGCTATTAATATTATACTGTAATAATATTTATAATATTATTATGAAATGCTATTAATACTATACTGTAATAATATTTATAATAATATTATGTAATAATATTAATACAATTATGTAATATTAATTTTATTGTAAAGAAGACTATTCTCCTAATTTTTATACTGAAATATTGGCTTAATTATATTATCTTAAATCTAATTTTATAACATTTTAAGACGATACTTTTATATCTATTTAAATAATAATAATAATAATAATAATAATAATAATAATAACAACAGCAACAACAACATCATCAAAAACAATAACAGTAATAATTTGTATAATTTACCATTATCAATTTACTAATACAATTCAATAATTGCTGTATAATTATTCTTGCATAAAAACTGTGTGGTTCATCCATATTTAATGTTTTTTTTTTGTTTTGTTTTGTTTTTAAATCCACCTAAAAAAATAAACTAAAATGTTG
>CM022679.1:9809668-9889668 GCA_012295275.1 Chrysomallon squamiferum
TAAACATAACGACCAAAGAGCAAATTATCTCTTAAAATATTTTTTTGTTTATTTTAGAATTTGTGGAAAGTTTGCTGACTTGGTGCCCTTTCCACATCCGCCATCAGTAATTGATCTGACCATTTCCAAATGTTAACTCGATTTAATTGTATTTACATAACGGTTTCCGTAGTGATTTTCAATTAGAACCATCAGAATAAAGAAAATATTTGTTATAAAACATGCTTTAATTAGTCCGTTAATGTCACGAAATGAGTTTTTAAAAAAATAAATAATAATAAATACATAAATAAATAAATAAAATAATAATATATTAGCACGTGAAACACAGTCTAAAAAAAATGTGTGATACCATTCTAATACTATTGTTTTTTTTTCTTGTTATGTGCCTGATTCTATTGCAAAAATATTTAAATACAGAATATATATATATATATATATATATAAAATAATCTGTTTGTTAAAAAAAAAACACAAACACAATTTTAAAACTATAATAGTTTATACAGTGACATGTGAGCCACTGACAGTACAATAAATAAACATTTCTTTAATTTTTATCTGGACATGAAAATAATTCCATTTATAAATTTATGTATCTTTATTATAATAATAATAATAATTATTATTATTATTATTATTATTATTATTATTATAATTACATATATACACACACACAGACAGCTGTAACAAATTTTAAATAGCATTAGTCAGTTTTTTTTTTGTTTTTTTGTGCTTAGGTCTCATTTTACTTCTTGACTTGAAAAATGCTTGAGCGAATAACTTTGTCTGAACTGACCAGGCCTTCCTCTGTCATTCAACTTTTAACTAATTTTACAGATATTGTCTTCCAAATATTCAGCTCACAACTATCACTGTATCAGTCCATGGAATAATGACAGTTGATACGTCAGTGATAAGAACAATGCAGCCATGTTGATTTGTCAGTCCAGGAAAAAAACATTGTTCAAATGCATTGAACATAACTTCTTTACCTCTTCTGAAAAACCAAAAACAAAAAAATGAGAGTTAAATACACATATTAAGAGTTATTTAGTTCCTGTAAATTACAGGATTGTGGTGGATTAACATTAAATTCTTTATCTTTGAGTGTATATGATAATGAAATATTTATTCTGTTCAACAGAAAAAATGGCAAAGAAATTAAAGACTGGCATAATGTCTGCATTAATTAAATCAATTTTATGTCAAAATAAGGCACATTCTGATGCATAGCTGTTAACAGAAATCAATTTTTAAGATAGGTAGATACAAATGTATTAAAATATACAAGTAGACATAATAATATATTTTCATTTAACAAACTGAACTGTTTACACAGACCCTAACAACAGAGCCATACACAATTAACAGATGAACACCTGGATACCTGAACAGCTGTATGGTTAAATAAAATAATACAACTGACTTGAGAATGAATTTATCTAGAAGAGAATGATGGCAAAACTTATGAAATGGGACTTGGGCATTTTAAGGAAAATTATCCCATTTAAAATGGTGTTTAACACGCTCTTCATGGTTAAGAATAATTTTTAAATTGTCAAAAATATTAGTAGTAAAATTAGGTGATGCATTTTAAAACTATGTAGCAATCTCTGAAATTTCTATTATGATTCACCATTCACAATTCATGTCATGAAACTTGAAGAAAAAAAAACTACCCTCAAATGTGTATCCCCCTCTCTATGTATATGGATTCACATAAAAACAAAAACAGGCTGATTGTTATCTGTATGTTTATTTAGTTGAAACAGGAGACTAAATAACACCTACCATTAATGTCAATAAGATTAGCATTCTTCTGATTAATGACAACATAAAATTCCCTCTGGTCTGATTTCTTCCCAACCACCCAGTAGTCAGACGCTGTTTTCACTACTGTTTCACCATCTTCATTATCCCTGAAATAAAAATTCAAGCATTTTAAAACACAGTTTCTCTGTAAAACTTATCATCAGTAACTGATCACCCAAAACAAAAAACAAAACAACCTGAAAGTTTAGTTAATTTACTTATTATGTCTTTTACTCGTTTTAAAACAAATGCATTATTTAAACAAAACATTTCACAGCATTAAAATAACTTCAGAACAGAAATGTTTTCGTTACTGACAAAACAAAAGACATGACTGAAGAATATAAATGATTATTAAATGTTAATTCTGTACCTGGTTAAGATCTGCGTTGATGTCTGCCAGCAGTCTCAGTGTGTCCTGGGGTATGTTCACACCTGTCAGTTTTCTGACATCTACATGTACAGTGGTCTTCTCTGCCAGGTTCATATGATTAAAATAAATGTATTTAAACTGTGGATCTGAGGCACTGTGAAATGAAAACAACCATATTGTATTTAGACAGAAATTTACAGTGTAAAGAAAAAAGCAAAACAAATCTAAATCTCAATTAAAGAAACATGTGAATGAAATATATATATCATTATTATTCTAAAAGATTGTTAAGCATATATATCTTTCTTTTTCATTCTGCTATCTTATGCAGTCTTTTTTATTAGCATATTATTTTTAAAACTTTAAGAGCATCAAAACATGGAGATAATTTATATTACATTTTTAGTTTAAGTTCAACACTCTGCTACTGAACAATGTCCTAATACCTGATTTCTTTTATAGATTTTGGTCCAAAAAATAAATAAATAGAATAAAAAGTAAAATGGGTACATTATCTGACTTACTTTAAAGCCATTGATTTCTTGGAATAAACTTCACTAATGTCTGAAGCTAGTTTGCTCATCTGAGATGCTAGAAAACCATCCAGTTTACGACAGAGGTCAAATGTCACAGGATATTTAACTGAAAATGTAAATATAATAATCTTTTTAAAAATGTACCTAAAAAGCCCCCCAAAAACTTAATAAATGGACATCAGTATCAAAACCAAATATATATATATAGACACCAAGCATATATTATACACACCTATTTTATATAATTATATATATCTACGCATACATCACAGATATTTAAATGAATATAGTAATCTGAACACAATTGTATACTAAAATTGAATATTTATATAAATGGATATCAGTATCAAAACTATATATATGCAAACACTGACATTATTTCAGTTATATTTATGGAGTTTACTACAAATTACTATTAAACACACATACAGTTTACTACAAACCACTTAATATTTACACTGCATATGAAATACTTTCTATAGAGACATACATGCATCATTTATTAGCATAACAAGTTTAATACAAATCACTTAATATTTACACGATTTATGAAATACTGAAGTATTAGACACATACACTTATCAGAAATTAGAGCTTACTACAAATCACTTAATATTTACACTATTTATGAAATACTGACGTACTAGACACACATACCATTAATTAACATACAGATACTGGCACTGAGAGCTCGGTAAACCAGCAGCTGACATTCTTCATTGTCTTCTTCTGTGTTGATGTAAACTCTCGGAATCTTCTTCACATTTCCGTCTTCCTTCAAGTTAACTGGACCAGTTACAAACCTGAAGTATTGTGTAAAAGCAGAAAGCTGGTTAAAAAAAAAAAAGCATGTTTATTATGTAAATATTCTTTAACTTCCATAATACTGCACAAGATATCCATTAAAGTCTTGACTTCATAGGACATCTGCACTCCATGTAGGTAATGGCAGTCTAATTACCAGTCTAAGTACATGACTACAAAAAGAGCAGATTTAGAAACTACATTTTAAAAATTAATAATAAATATATAATCTATAGCATCTTTTCTATTTTCTACATTTAGGTGATTCTATGTTCTTGTTTTCTGATCAGTGATGAATGGATAGTGTTAAAAATTATCTACATCATCTACTTGTTAATTAAAACTGATTTTACAGATATACTCATGAAAGCATACATCTGAAGGATCATTTTATTTTTATTGCATGTGCTCTACAATGCACAGACAAACATTAGAATTAAAACCAAACTTTTTAAATCAGATTACATCAAATTATAATTAATATATTAATACAACTAAGTGTGCATATTTTTACTTTTTATTACTATTATTTGTTCTGTATTTTGTATTTTTGTTCTTGTTGCCTGTTTTAGAAAAATAAAATCTAGACTGTAATAAAGAGTGTTAAGAACAACTGCTTACTTTGCAAAATACGAGGACCCTTGCAAAGCTCCGCCAGAGCGGGTTTGTCCACACTGAAGTTCACTTTCCATGTGTGTGGGAAACAGACTGGTTGTGAGATATTTGTACATGATCCTCATATCATCTTGTTCTAGACCACTCCTACAATAAAACCATCAAATATCAGCTTTCTTACAAACATTCCTACAATAAAAACATTAAATATCAGCTTTCTCACAAACACTCTTACAATAAAACCATTAAATATCAGCTTTCTCACAAACACTCCTACAATAAAACCATTAAATATCAGCTTTCTTACAAACACTCCTACATCAAATATCAGCTTTCTCACAAACACTCCTACATTAAATATCAGCTTTCTCACAAACACTCCTACATTAAATATTAGCTTTCTCACCAACACTCCTACATTAAATATCAGCTTTCTCACAAACACTCCTACATTAAATATCAGCTTTCTCAAACACTCCTTCAATAAAAACATCAAATATCAGCTTTCTCACAAACACTCCTACAATAAAAACATCAAAAATCAGCTTTCTCAGAAACACTCCTACAATAAAAACATCAAATATCAGCTTTCTCACAAACACTCTTACAATAAAAACATTAAATATCAGCTTTCTCACAGACTCCTAGAACAAAAACACTAAATACTATCTTTCTCAAAGAGTCTTGTAGGAAAACATTCTGACCAATTTTTTTGAGGCTGAGATAATTAGCAATACACCCATTATTTACTATACTTACCAGACAAGCTGATCACTGTAAAGAAATGCTGTGTATTTAATGATTGGAAAAGCTGCCTCGAGTTGATTAATGAAACACTGAATCCTTAAGTATGTGTTCTTGTCCAGAGGAAGGAAGTGAATTCCATTAAACACATCCAGAATGTCACTCTGGGGCATCCTCAATGTCATCAGATACTGGAGAAAAAAACAAAATATACATAGTCAGTTCAGCTGTTTTATTTTAAATAATTTAGATCTGCGGCCAATTCCTAAATATGTTTTAATCTGAATTCCATTTCAAAGGTTATCCACTGGTAATTAAATCTTAAAAACCTCAATGAAAATTAATTGATATTGTTTATTATTGTAGGTTTTTTTGGTGGCAGTTGGAGGTTAAATTTGTATCTTTTTTTTTTGTGGGGTTTTTTTCAATATTAGATATCTTTAAATAAAGGAACAATGTAAAAAACACTACATACATAATATGTGTATGTGTTTGTGTGTGTGTGTGTGTGTTTTGCTTTGTGTACACCACATATAGTTAATTGTTGTTGTGTTGTTGATCTTTTAATTTTAACAAAATAAAAATTATAATCTCAAATTTTTTAGGTAAAATTTATTTATTTACCCTTTCATAAAAATGTTCCAGTCGCTGTTTGAGAATCTGTATGTCACCATTAGCTCTCTGAAGAATGTTATCAAATGTTCCATTAAAAAGCTGAAAAATATTTACAGAACAAAATTATTATGAATATTAATAAAGTTTTATTTTTTAAATAATCTAGTTCATCTTCAGCTATGGAATCCTCTGATTATATCAAATGTTTTATTTTTAAATCAATCCATAGTATAGGGGGTTAATGAAACAAACATTTCAAAGTATTTTTTCACAAACCTCTTTTAAATACAAGATATTTCAATGGGGATTTTATCACAAAACGTTTTTGTTATTATTATTATTTTTTTTTTTTTAGAAACAGTTTTAAATACAAGACATTTGTGAAAGAATTTTTCACCAACATATTTAAATATAACTGATTTCAAAGTATCTTCCATTCAGACATTTTTAAATACAAATCATTTCAATCTTTTTTTTCACATTTCAAAGCATTTTTTCATAAATTATTTTAATATAAAATATTTCAATGGGTTTATTTTCAAAGCTTTTTTCATAAATTGTTTTAATACAAAACATGTCAATGGTTTTTATCACAAGACTTTTCAAAGTTTTTTTCACAAACTTGAAACATTCTGTAGGCCTGTTTGAGTACAGCAGCAAATACTGAATCTTGTACATCATCTTCTCTGTATTCTGCATAGGTGTGACCATCTTTAACCTTCTCACTAAATGGAATGGATACTGTCTGCAATGAAATTAATACAATACAAATTATCTATCATTAGAGTCAAACAGTGGCACAAAGAGAATAAATATTTTTGTTTTTATCATTATCTTACATACAATTTTTTGCTCAGTCGAATGAATGCTTTTAAGAGCCACTATAGAAGTCAAAATACAAGGAGTTCTAAAGGAATATCTAGGGTTTCATTTCATGAAGTGATGAAAGAATATCTGCTGTTTCATATCGTATGAAGTTTAAGCATATCCACAATAATGCTAGGTGTGCCAAATTCAGATATTCTGCTGCTTGCTACTCATCTCAGTTATAAAGAGTTTAAAAACAGAAATGAAATTGTTCTTTAACCTTAAGTTGAAATATATCAGACTGATTTCATACATCGATTTTAAAATGAATTAGCATGAAAGTTAATTTAAAACATGCATGAAGCTTGGTTTTCTTTTTATAAAATATTTAAAATAATATGTAGTTGTCAGCTACTATCAGTTTCAGTTAATTAAAGTTTGTTGTAATAATTAGAAATCTCTGAAGTCCTAAGGTGATTTCCTATGCATTCTGGCAAAATCAGTGAATATGTTCAATTTACTGTAAGTCAGTTAATATAGTAACAATGACGATTATAACTTAAATTCGTTAAAAGCTAAATTAACAAACCATGGCCATCCAGAATTCTGGTTCTGGCTCAAGAAAGAGCTGTCTTGTCTTCTGTGTGTGTACACTTTCACACGGTTTGTCAGAAAATGTTCTAAAATGCAATTTAAAAAAAAACAAATAACATTTATATTAAAAAAATATATATATATATATCCATATTTGCTTCTTTTTTTTTTTGATGGAATAAATGGATTTTTTATAAATTATAAATTTTATTTTTGTATGTAAAATTAAATAATTTTAGGTTATAAAAATAATACAAAACAAAAAAAAATGACAAAGATGGTGTATAAATATTAAAATAATACTCTTGATAAACTGATTCTGCTAAATTTATTACCATTTTTCTTTGAAAGGTGAATAGTTCACTCAAATAGTTAATGAAATTATTTTTCATTTGTTAACTGATGATTGTTTATAGTACAATTATGTTACTGACAGAAAATGTGCTGTCTACCTTTAATACAAAACATAGAGAAATGAAGCAATATTTGAAAGTAATACATGTTTTACCAAACATTCTCTTTATGTAATAATGCATGAAACATCCATTAGTTCGTGACTGCAAAACAATTCACTTCTAGTCTGCTTTTTTAAAATTATTTTTCTTACAATCTTTATTCTGAAATAGCAAACTCCTGTCATTAGCTTACTCTGAAAATTTCACAATGGCTTCACTCAGACCAATATTCTTTATCTGACTGTCAATGTCTGTGGTCTTTGGATAGTAGAACATAATCTTTTTTTCCTCCTGAAACAAAAATTTGGCAAATAATTAACATCTATCTCTTGAATTTAACAATATAACTATGGAACAATATTTGTTAAATATATAATTAAAGATGAATAAAAAAGTTAACAGTATAGTTTAAAAAAGAAAACTGAAAAAAAAAAAAAAAAACCCCATTCTGCCTCACATAAACATGATCTAGTTCTGACAGTTTATATTTTGCTTGCATATTAACTGACCATGCTGACTGAAGCTTTTCTGCCACAGTATTTAGAATGAGTTATGTGTCAATCAAACATTTTCTCCAAGGGGTAGAGTTTGAAAAATGTTTGAAAGCCTCTGATCTAGCCTGTTGGTTTGTCTGGCTTATATAATATTTCTTTAATATATATTTTTTTTCCATACTAGGCTTCTGTGGTGAATTTTTATACTGTTTGATTCTGGTTTGATTGTTGACCAGTAGATTTTCAACTGATAATTAAAACCGAACTTTCTGTCTAAAATTACTATCTAACATGTATTTGTGTTTCTAGTGACATTTAATGAAGTTTGTAACTATATTAAAGTGAATGATTTAGTTTTATATGTCAGAGATTTAAGAATGGCACTATGTTCACTGATCTTAATAATAAATAAATGATCGGAATAAATGGAACTGAACAGCAAATGGTGTTAGTTTCCCATCTGAACCACACAGTTACACATTCACAATATTTAAATTGTTTTGTCCTGTAAATGTACCTAAATATTTCAGTGAAAGAAAAATGCAAGTGAAAATATTTGAAAGAAAAAGAAAAGGATGAGGTTATAATATTCATAATAATTATAATTTGCAGTTTAATCCATCTTTACTCCTTTAGACTTTAGCCTTAGGAAATTAGGTATATCAGAATCACTCTAAGACTGTGCCTCGTTATTGCGCTTTGTTGTATGGTGCTGGTACGAATGTAAATATGTCTAAGATCAATGGAGCTTGTCGAATTAAACGACAAACCTAAACTGCAAATTACCGAAGAAAAAATCATTGATATACTCATAATACTGCATTAAAACACGACAAATTACCTCCCCTTCTCTTGGACCATATTTAGGATTAAAAATAAAGAAATTTAACAGTGTTGAAGAAGAAGCCCTGTTACTCATGGTATATCGTCGGTTTAGGTGGTCCAGCTGGTTCACTTGTCAACATATAATATCCACTTAATACTAATATAACTTAAAATCTCCATTGCTCTTTCAAAACGAAAGCTACTCCCATCATCTGCAATAACATTAAAAGCAGCGCCACCATCTAATAAAATTGGCGAGTAATGGCTGTTTGTCCGGATATCACAGACCTGAGTATGAGCTATTTGACCGGACTGAAACAAACAAAAACTGACTTCTTTCGTCAAAAAGAAATCAGTTTTTGTTTTATTTGGTTTTTATGCTCTCTAGCAAACTGAACAATATAAACTATTGAACTTTATATTATTATAAAAATGTGTTTCGTTTATTAAATTAATTAATCATTTTAATTTAATTTCCAAGAAAGAGCTGGTCATGTTAACATATTAATAACTTAAAAATAAATCTAATTAATGTTTCAATATAAATAATCTTTCATTCAAAAATATCGTAAAAGCTAAATAAATATTTGTAACAGAAAATAGATCATGGATTTATAATGCTAAAAATGCTTTTGAAGTACCTTTCTTTAAAAAGTATACTCAGGTTTGCTAAAACAATTTCGAGATTCAGTTAGGTATATTATTATTATTATTATTATTATTATTTTTTGGTGTTGTTGTTGCTGTTATTGCTGCTGCTGCTGTTGACAGTGATGCATATTAACTTGTTAAAGGAACAAAATGAAACCATTATGTACTGATGTGAATATTGCTGATATTCATCATCAGTCAAATATAAAACAAGGCTGCATAACCAATGATTTTAATAACTATGTATTTAATTTGCTATACTAATGAATATACATGTATATATTTGTTTGTATAGAAGATAATTAGTCAAGACAACTGACAAAACATTATTTATTAATTCACGTGACCATCCCAGGTGCACAACCCTGAACCGTATATTACATATGTTTTTCATTCGGCTATGGTACTAAAATATCTTCTTCTTTTCTTATCCCCAACCCCCACACTTTTAATAAGAACTTAATTTGTGAATTAACAGAAATGAATCGTTTGGTAGTTATAATTAAAAATTTGAAAAGTATGTATCATACAATGCTAAATTTGTTATTTATTTATTTAAATGAGTTATTTTAAAATGTTATTTAATATAAATATTTATATTATGTGTATTTAAATCACACCGTAATCACTCACTTAGCCATATATCCATCCGCCATACATTGTCTTCTCTAACTATTTCTCCTCTATTTATTTAATAACCACAATAATAATAATAATAATAATAATAATAATAATAATAATAACAAAATCTTTAATGTCGTACACCATAATAAATATTTATTAAATTCAAATATAATAATTTAGAATGGTTAAGTAGAAACGTTAGATCAGCGTTTAACAAAACAAACAAACAAAAAAAAAAAAAAAAAATGGGCACATATATAAAATGTCGTGCCCAGTATGCCAATGACGTCATATTTATACTCCCAAACAACCGGAAGTACTGGAAATCACATACAGTAAAATGGCGTGAAGTACGGAATTTTATTTCTTTTCTTGGAATTATGCTTTTTTTTCTAATTTATTTTTAATGCTTTACTTGAATTATCGAAGCAAATGCACTTCATTTTATTATGCTACAGATAAACAAACATAATTACATTTCTTACTATGTTTAAACAGGTAGTAAAATATTTGCAATCGATAATTTTTTTTATTATTATTATTTATTTTATTTGGTTTTTTTTTTTCAGATCAACACATTATAAAACTAACAACTGCTTTTATTGCATAAGTTCATTATATGTTAACAATAATAATAAAAGTATCGTACAATTTTGATATTTTAAAAAAAAAGTAATAATAATAATATTAAAGAAAATTTAAAAGAAAAGTGAGAATAAAGGTTATTTTTGTACTCCTTGTTCGTAAAAGTTTTATTCATTATTTTTCTATTTCCACGGTATTTATTTATTTATTGCTACTGCTAACGGATGTATAAAATGGTCATATAAAACTCAATATAACCACCTTCTTTTTCAAACTCATAAAAACAACCAATTTTTCCAAGCTATCATTTCTAAATTGAAAAAATTTACTACAAACATCAGTCTGCTGACAAGGGATAGACATAAACTGTCAGAATACGTTTTACCGACTTTATTTTGAAAAATATGGAAACAAAAGAAACCAGCCAGTTTGTTATAATTATTTCTAATTTTTTAATTTAACAATTACTGAACATTCATTACGTTCAATGAGGTTCGTTGCTAGTTATTGCAAGGATGTTTAGCAAATTGTTAAAATTAATAATATTATGACATAGTACATCATACAAAAAAAATGTTGAAACAAAACAAAACAAAAATAACAATATAGATAAAGGAAAAATACTGACGTCGCCGACAGGATTCGAACCTGTGCGGGGAAACCCCAATGGATTTCGAGTCCATCGCCTTAACCACTCGGCCACGACGACCAATGATAAATTCGCTTCTTAATGCAGTATAGAAGACTTGAGCAAATATTTTCAATTTGTACGATTGTTTTCCTGTTATTTTTATCGGCAAAGTTTATCTGGCACCGTCATAGAAATCAAGAAATTTGATATTGAAATTATGCATTTAATGATTTTTATTGATATATATTCAGATTAAAATAAATGAAAATCTATACCTAACTGAAGTTATACAAATATTTGAACGTATCATAATATTAACTAACAGTAACAGTAACTAACACTAAACACAAAACAGTAATAATTTAATAACATATTGAATATGCATCGATTCATTCATGGTACTGGTAGGCCTATTAAAAGTATTATTACATATTTTTGTAATTCATTTGTTTTAAGCACAACATTAATTTATTCTTATTATGTAAAATTAAAATGCATCATGATTAGTTTATCTGAGGCAAAGTATAATAAGTGTTTTTAAAATTATTTTTTATATCCTGATAGTAATTTAAATTTATTGTATGTTAAATGTTAGTATTTTGAGACGACTTTGATCTTATTTAGCAGATGAAAATAAAAGGGTCGTTAGACGTGTGTAACTTTCCAATATGGCTGATATTATTTCAGGTATTAAATATTTCTCTGTAATCAAGTTAAAACAAATGAAAAAATAAATAAAACTCCACATATTTAACTGATTTTGTTTTTATTATATAGCTAAGGTTTCAATGCATACACAAAACAATTTGTTTACTAATCAGTATGTGAAAATGAAACAAATCTGAAAAATTACATTATATTTACATGTGCATGTTCCATTTCCACAAACATTTAACTCTAAATAAATCACTGGTGTTGTTGTCAATGCTGTTCTCATTATCATCATAATAATGAAAAATAATATACAACTCTGGTATTTGTCAACACTGACTTTTGATGTTGAGTTAATATTTTAGTACTTATTAAAAAGTTCAATCCTGATTAAGGTAAATTCTTCTGAAAAAAATATAGATAGATTTGTTTTTACAAATTAAGCAGAAAACAAATAAGATATGATAAAAACATTCATCCAATTTGGCTATTTCTGCACCTACATAATATAGTATTGTCATAATAAAAAAAAAGAAAAAAAAAAAAGACAATCCTCTTATTTGCCTTTCAATGTACACACATACACACAAACAAACATACATGCACATCCTTTTAAATATTTTTCGTACTTTTAATATAAATTAGAATAAATGTAATGCAGTTCAGACAAGAAAAACTGATTTTTATTTTAATAACAAATTTGTTCAAAATTTAAATACATCATATATTAAATAAACAGTTGTTTACTATTAACACAGTTGTATTAAAATCTAGTTTTCCTCAATGTTGTCATGCAATAAGTGATTCTCATATAGAAAACAAAATAAGAAAACATATCAGTAATATTTACTAAGAAATATATAACAAATATTAAGTTTTGTATATATATATTGGCCAATCACAATGAACTATAAATTGTGTGGGGGAAAAAAAAAAAAGAGAAAAAAAGCTCCCCAAAAAAAGTTTGTATCAGCATCATAATAAAATTTAAAAAATGCTGAAAAACTAAATTTTATATTATTTGCATGAAATGGCACTGTCTGAATTGTTTCCAACAAAATAATTATAATATAATGAAAAAATACATGAGAAGTGCACCAAGATTAATAAGAGCAAAGATAGAATATTTTAATTCAAAATTTTTCACAGTATTATATACAGCAGAAAAGAAAAAACTGTATGCAATACAATACATATACTGTAAATCAGATTCACTTTGATATCTGTTTACAGTACCCATAATTTAGAAGCATAATTATTTTAAAAATATAATACTGTTGAAAAGACTTAAAATTTTAAGTGCATGTTTATAAAAAAATATGTGTTATTAATTTATAAATATCAATAAGATTTTGTACTAGTAAAACTTGAAACAGCAGGTAAGACACACACAAACACACACACACACAATGCGAGTAATTATATTTTTTGCATTACACCAAAATATCATTAAAGTCTATGCATGTAACAAACCTGTTAAAAAAAAAAGGTAATAAATTACACAATGTCCATGAAGAATGAAATAACAATGCATATATTTAGATTAATTTAAATCTCAAGTGCTGAATTAATCTACCACCACAAATCAAGAAAAACAAATTATTTTTGGTCAGTGTTTGTTTCTGTACAAATTTTGAGAAAACCCAGCAGATTTTTACACATAATAGTTTTACTGAGTATTTTGACTCAAATTTGCACATCTTTTTTTCTTTTTCTTTTTTCTTTTTGCATGTAGCTATTGGAGAAAGATATATTTGAGGCTACTGAAGTAAGCAGCTAGCTTTATTATCGTGGAAAATTATTATCATGGCTTAGTTAGCAACCATTCACTTTGTTCAAACAATATGAAATCTTTAAATCGTGTTACTACACTGGTAGAATAATGTGTTTTCTAGAAAGTAGTTACCATGATGGATTTAGAAAATACCTATATTTTTAAGGTCTTGTTCTGTTTTTTTTTTCTGATAAACTGGATAAACTGATGTAGCTAAACTAGGTGATGCTCTCTAGAAGTTAGATGAATGAACTGACAACTTTACTCATGTAATGACAGAAGATCCTGAAGGTCAACTGGTAGATAACTGGCCACATTATGCAGTGAAGATTTTAAGATTAAAAAGAAAGCTAAAAAGTGAATGGAAGACTAACTATTAGAAAATCTGAAATGTTCTGACAATTCTTTAAGCCATGAAAGAAAGTGCTATGGTCTGAATTCTATTCACATTCCCTCTCCAGTAACTATTTCAACTCTTTTAAATTACATTTTTATATTACACGGATAATTATTATTATTAATAATAATAATAATAAAATAATAATAATCTCCAAATTAATTAACCACCGAATTTCAGATCCACAAAATATAGATACAGTTGTAGTCGCTTCTTTTGATTGGTGAGTTCTAATCCATGTCAAACTGTGTTTCAGTTCTGTTTGGTGTCACAGGTAAACAGGCTGAAGAATCATCGTCACTGGTGCTTTCTTCACTGCCTTGTAGCAAGCTGTTTATCAAATTGCCTAAAAACAGCAAAATAAATATGTTTCATCTTTAAATCATAACCATCATATTAGTTTTATTCAATATTAATTTTTTTTTTTATCAAACTGGCTATAAACAACAAATACATCTATCTTACATTTATTTAATATTAGTTTTATTCATGATTTAAAATTATCAAATTACTTAAAAATAAAACAAAACAGATAAAAATATTTAATTTTATATCATAACTATCACTTCAGTTTCATTTGACATTCTAATATAAACAGCCAAAAACCAACAAACAAAACAAATATATTTGTTCTTTTCTTCGTAACTATCACATAAATTAAAAAATTAACAAACTGTCTAAAAATAAAAAAAAAAAATATATCTGATTTTACTTGAAAATATCACACCAGTTTCATTCAAGATCAATTTTTTTTTTTTTATTAAATTGCCTAAAAACAAAAACACATTATATAAATTCATCAGAATAATATATAAATATATAACTTCATAACTATCATATTAATTTCATTCAAGACTAAATAAAACATAAAAAATTAAAATAAAAAAAAACATTTGACATTAACTTCCCCAACCACCACATTAGTTCAATTCAGGGTTAAAACATTATCAAATTGTATAAAAATGAAACAAAACCAAAACAATAAACATATTTGACATTAACTTTGTAACTATAGCACTATCTTTATATATTTTTACTCAAGCTTTCAAAATGTTAAGTTGATGATGTAAGTCCAATTTGTTTTCTATTCATACACAATACTGTCTTTATAAAAACTCTTACCAAAAAATCCTTGCTGACTACTCTGAGGAGGTGGCAGACCAAACCATAACTGACCAATTTTATCCAAATACTGAAATATAAAGTATTATGATAAACACTACTATGCTCATTGTTTAATTACATTTCTTCTTAACCAGAAAATAAATTCCATTTTTAAATATACTGTGAACATTTAAACAGCATGAAGTAGAATTTTTAAAAATAATAATAAAAAAAAAAATTAGAAAAAAAGAAAGGAAGGGAAGAAAAATATGCAAAAATCATTTCTTAAAATTAGATCTGGCATTTTGTATAACAATAACAATTGACATCCAATAGACAATGGACTTTCCATGCTATGGTTTCATTAAATATTTATTCCCCGTGAATTAACTGAAATATTTTGTAAACAATAATACTGTTGTGTATTCTGTAACATTTAAAACATTCTTTATATTTATTTCAACACTTTGTCCATAATGAATACTGTTAAACACTATTTCAAAATACTCACTTCTTTATAGCTAGGATCTCTGTTCAAGGAAGTTTGATATTTTTCACATAGTATTGTAAATACAGCTAGTTTTCCACTGAAAATAAAATAAAAAAATAAATAAATAAAAATAATAATAACAATAATAATAATAATATATACACTAATATATTACGAAATTATGTTGCTTTGGAATTTATTTGAAATACAAAAGATAAGAAACGCACTTACCTTTCTAAAGCTATTAACAGAAACCAGACAAAATTCAGCAACGGTTTGACAAAAGGAGGCCCATTTTGAATGGCCGGATGGTTCTGGGTGTATGCAGTGAACGCAGCTGATGCTGTCGCTTTATTTTGAAGGCACAAATACCTGAACACAACAATTTTATAAGGTTTTATTTTACAGCTCTCTATATATGTTAAAATACATTTAATTTTATTTTATGCTCAGTTTACAATTCCTAAGATCAAATTTAAATAATATTATGTGTTCTAAAATATTGTAAAATTAAAATATTAATGTTTTTAAATTGAATATATATTAAAATAACAAATACATTTTTGAAATATGTTGCCATTCTGTACGAACTTTATAATAACTGTATCCAATAATCAGAAGTGAATAATAATAAGCAGAAGGAGGAACGGAAGAAAAAGAAGAAACATGTAAAGTTCTTTAATTCTGGAACATTCTAAACTCTTACTGAAGTACAGCCTGGGCTATAAAGAGATCCACTTCGGATGGATATCCTTTTGTTATATGATACTCAATCAACATTGATGCACATAACTTCCCATCCTGTGAGTGAATCAGATGATACCTTGCCTGCACATAATTCTTTTCTGTACATAAAAATAATAACAAATTAAAAAAACATAAAAAAATTAGTTTCATGATGGATTTATGCATTCTTTTGCACTGAACATTTTACTTATTTATATGTCTGTAATAAAAATGAAAACTATACTGGATGAAACGCACTTTAAAGCTTATAACATACAAATTAACAGGAGTTTAAATTTAAAGTTAATAAAAAGGTTTGTATTGCAGCTGTCAGTTTAAACAAACCAGATAATCAATTTAAATACATATTTTAATACGATAAATAAAGATGCCATGACCTTTTTAATTTCTATCGGAAAAAAACCCACAAAAAAACCCCATAATTATATATGCACCATAAAATACAAACAAATAATAATAATAATAAAATAAAATAACCTAACAGTATAAAACAAGATAATTAAATAATCTAGGACAGTGTTATTATTTGAATGTCTATTACATCTCCATAATCGCAAACAACAGCTACATATATCAAAAGATGATTTTGGGTAAAACTGAGATATATCTCTATAAACAGAGAAATAAACATTTGCAAATGTGATACTATATATATATTGTTTACCAACATTTACTTCACCAACTACCACATTAGTTTCTTGATGCTATATATATATATATATATATACATATACACATAATGAACTCTCAAGGAATTTAAAGGTGCCCTCTGAAACAAACTTTGACATGTACCTTGCCAGAACAGAGTTCCAAATTGCTGGTGTAAATCAGGATGTCCCCGTTTGTGACTAGAATCAATCTTGGTCGTCCATTTGATGGCTGAGGCCAAATACTGATGTCTTTCTGGACAATCTGGATCCATTTGTCGAAACAATGAAACCACTTTACCTGCATCAGTTAACACATAAACATTATTAGAAGACTAATGGTGATATCATTGGTGTTTGTTCTGTACAAAAAGGAATTAGTTCACTAAATTGTTTTCTATTAAATATTAAAATAAGTATAAATAATGATAAATTAATCTGTCTGCCAAACTTAACTCAGCTAAATGCTATATCTGTTTAATTGGAAATTTACCATACTATCTTTCTGCACAATCAAATCAAGTACTGATAGGATTGTATCTTAGAATAATAGCTGTTTTCTATATTTATTCAGGATATACAAATAAATGTTTCTCTCATTAATCAAGTAGATAACTTTCTATACATTTCGTATTATTCTGTTTGGAACATATTATTATACAAATATTCTTGATTATGTTTGGGTTTTTTCTATTCACATTTCATTAGAAGAAATTTATACAACTGACTGGTCAGTAAGTTAAAGTTGTATTCACTTTTATAACTGATCAACAGAAAGAAGAAAATAACATCTCTAAATAAAACAATTGTTTTTAACACACATTCTTACCACCTCATGTTTAATTTAAATGCATAATATGCATCAAGTCTTTAACTTTATGCAGTATCATGGGTTGAAAATAATGCCCAGCAGGTAATTTAAAACATCATTTGAATTGATCATTCTAAACAATAAAAGAAATTCTAGGCCTGTTTGTTGGCTGCACTTTTTTTTTAAATCAGGATAATAACTGTTACTTACCTATATTATCCTGAGTTATGGGTTGTCTGGAATTGTTCATGCATTCCACAAGCAACATGGCTAGATCTGCACCACTTGTTAACTGTCAAATAAGAAAATATTTTACTGCTAACTTTTAAGATCTATAAAATAACAGAACAATGAGTAGTTTAAAGGTTAGATTAAAGGGTATTTTTGGGGAATGCAAACAAACAAAAAAAATAAATAAAAATAAATAAATACAACTGACATTAATTTCATAGTTATCACATTACTTTTTTACAACATTAAAAAATTATCAAACTGCCTAAAAAAAAAAAAAAATAAAAAAAAAATATAATAAAATAAACATGCTCAATATTAACTTCAGTAACTATTGCATTAATTTCATATACTGTGTCAATGCAGTTAAGTGTTTTAATGATTATGGAAATCTGCTAATAGACACATCTCTTAAATCAGCACCACAGAATCTTTTATATTGTAAGACACAAAATATGTTTAAAAAACATTTAGATCCATCATTTCTCAATCCTGTGTTCTAATCTATGAACTACAAGCTCAAAACACTTATGCAGACTTATCATTTCTGATAACAAGTATAATTAAATTATATTAAAATATATATTAGGTTGGAAAAAAAAGTTTGTAGCATTTTTCAGTAGGTGGAGTTTGTGAATGTGATGTTATTTCACGCATGACTGAAATGTAAGACAAATATATACATATTCTGAAAGGTGAACAAAATGACACATGTGGTTGAATAAATCAATGTACAAATATCTAAATACTGTCTTTGAATTATATTTTGAAAAGTGCTATCAACTTTTGTAACAAAAAATATTTCATACAAATTACCTGATTGTGTTCCAGCAAAACAAGGGCACCTCTGTACAACAAATCCAAGGCTTCTGCATACTTTTGTTGTCCATTGTATCTGAAAGTGAGGACTAAAAATAAATATTTTCAGTTTCTGATTTGTTGTTCTTGTTAGACCAAATATATTTTTATAAAATAAAAAATAAATAAATAAAAATCATACAAAGGTGTAAAAGTTCAGTATAGTTTATCAGATCAGTTAGTTTTTCCTTCTCATCAACAGTGTAGTAGTAATATCCATTTACATGTTTGAAATGAGCTAGTGCATATGAAATTTAATCCTTCTTTTTAAATAAAATTAGAACAGCCAAGGTCATATTTTTATACACCTTTTTACTTTCAGTTTTTGTTGATGTTTGTCAGTTGTTGTTGTTGTTTTTTTTTGGGGAGGAGTATTTCTATTCATGTTTTTTATTACACATTTAAGGTTGTTGTAATTGTGTCAAGTTATTTTACTTAAAATTAAATAGTTAAAAATGTTGTTATGATTTTTACAAAACAGGAAATATTTAGACAACAGAATGAAGGGTAAATGTTTACTATTTAAGAAGAAACAACCAGTTTGTTTGACAAGGCTGACAAGCAAAAGTGAATATTCTTATTCACATTTTTTATTATACATTTAAGGTTGTTGTAATTGTGTCAAGTTATTTTACTTAAAATTAAATAGTTAAAAATGTTGTTACGATGTTTACAAACCAGGAAATATTTAGACAACAGAATTTAGGGTAAATTTTTACTATCATCTATGATAAGAAGAAATAACCAGTTAATCATTTTGTTTAACAAGTCTGACAAGAAAAAGTGAGCAACTACACGGTTTATATCTGCACTAGCAGAAGAACCACAAATATTTAATAAAACCTTTGCTAACATACTAACAATGCTGCGAATGCACAATCGTAAACGTGGCGACAAAAGACTTTTATTTTTCCTAAAATAGGAATGCATTAGTCACAGGGATGTAATAACAACAAAAATAATTAATTCTTTTAAATTTTCAAAAAATAATTTTCATTATTATTAAAAAATCATATAAATCGATTGAGACTGTCAGACTCTGAGACTGTTTGAATTATCTGAAATTCAGATCAACTTCAGATCAATATCAATACAAATAGATATTTCCGTAAATATACAATTGAACTATCATACATTTATGTATTTTTCATGCCGAACTACAACACGATTATTTCAGTCTCAGAGAATACCAAAATAAATGAATTTCAATTTTCATATAATATATAACCTTAAAAACATCTCGGTTTGGAATGTTCTCGACTTGGGTGTTGTTATCTTTATTTTCATTTTAATTATCCACGATGCTACGATCACTAAATAATTAAATAAAAAATATAGAACATACCTAAAATAAAGTGTTCTGTACATTTGATGTGCTTCATAAAAATTTCCGGCGTCTATACAAGCTTGGCATTTTGCTACAACCCTGTCAACACCACGAGTCGCCATACTAAATTTGTGAGGCATAAAAGTAAGAAGTAATAAAAATACGAAACTAAAATATAATAGAGTATTTTACTGGAAATAATTGTTTAATAAAAAAGAAATCGAATAAAAGTATTAACACATTATATATAATTTTCTATGTATTGATGTTAGTGTGGTCTAAAGTGGATTTAACTAGTTTATTAAAACGTATATGTGTAAAATATTAATTTGGATTATTATTATTTTTTTTTTCTTTTTCCGCTAGAATGTTAAATTCTTATATTTAGTCTCACCCAATAGTCTAGGATTGTCTATGTTCATGTTGAGATATTTGCAATGAATTAATGTTAATGAGATATCGTCATACTTATATTATAATAAATATATCTTGAGGCTTTCTCTTCTTCTTCTTCTTTCTTTCTTTTTCTTTTTATTTTATATAATGATAGCATGAATAAGGTAATATCTTTTGTTTAGGGAGGAAAATATGTAATTATTATTTTATATACCTAATTTGCGGCACTTGGGTGGAATGGGAAATATCCTAATGGATGACTGATCATGTCAGTAGGATGCACAGTCCACTCATTTTATTTGCTACTATTTATAAATTTGTGCATCCACTGAAATTTTGGTTTTAGTAAAAATACACACGTTTGCAGAATTCTATTTTTGAACATGAATAAAATTATCCAGTTTCAGAGTTTCAACACTTTCATTGATTTTTAATAGTTAGAGGCCTAATTAATTATTTCCAAACAAATATGAAAACAATAAAAAAAATTGTAACTGGTCACTCACTACTGTATTGTCAAATTTAAAGTTTTTTATTGTTGTTCATTACTTGTTAAAAGGTAATAATACAATGTTATGTTATTTAAACGAATATGTATTCAGACAGTGAAAAATAAATAAATAAGGAAAAAATAAAATACAATAATACAAATAAATGCAATAACAATAACAATAATAAAATTACAAAATTAATATTATCAGGGATATTTTCTCTTTTGTTATTTACCACCAATATTTAGCCAGTAGATTATTTTTATTTAACATAATTTACACCTTGCTAAAAACAGTATCATCTGGAGATATAGATACATGTTACCACCAAGCATTCTTAATTTGTAACATTGACAAATAACAACAAAAATAAATATAACTTTAATATTTTTATTTTCATTATATCAGATTTAAAATATATAAAGTTTAATTGTTAAAAATAAACCATTCTGAACACTGATGAAAAAGTTGTTTTACAAAAGGTTTATGAAATTAACCATCAATATGTTCAAAATATTCTTCTTGTAAACTGATAATAAGTAACAAAAATATCCAGTGATCCTGCACTACATGAGACTAAAAATGAAATTATGACAGTAATATTATGGTAATATTAAATACAAAAGTGGTTTGAAGAATACATCTAGAAATAAATGAATAATTTAATTTTTTTATTTTTTTATTTTTATTTTTTTTCATGATAATGGAAATGAACTATTATTTTTATTGAAAGAAAACAATGATTTTTTTTTTTTTAAAATTGATTAAAAATAAAATATAAAAATTTAACATGACATAAAACAGTGAGAAAAGATCTAAATATGTACCAAATGCCTCTATGGTCACTAAAATAAGTTAATCTAAAAATTAAAATTTAAAATGTGAACAGTAAAATATTTTTTCCCCCAACTAATCAATTTAACAGGAAAATGTAAAACCCAAATGCTTAAAAATCTGAACACAAAATAATTTGTTATAAATGATGGTAAATGTTTTCTACAAAATCTAAAAATAATGAAATGATACGAAATAAACTATACAGTTCTCCAAACACACACCATAAATGCAATAATGAAACATGATCTACATATTAAAATATCCATGCAATGTACTTCATATACAGAATGAATATATATGCATATGCCAGGCCATATCTGTTGCAAGCACTTAAACTGATAAATGTTAACACGTTATTTTGCTATATTTCAGAATTCTACAAAGTATACTCCAGAAAGTCATAAAGCAGCATTTTGCTGCTTCTATGTATGTATGTATGTATGTGTGTATGTATGTATGTATGTATTGTGTATTTGGTTTTGTTTGCATATATACAAAACTAACAAAATTGCAGCTATACTACATTTTAACAAAAAACATATTTTATCTCAATAATAATAATATTAACAAGAGTAACAATAGAATAAACTTAAATTGTACCTAACTAAATAAAGCAAAACAGTTAACAACAACTGTTATGACACCAATTTAAAAATACATAATAAATATTTAGAAAAACATGAAAAACTGATTGAAGTATTGCCATTACAAATATATACAAGCTCAGTACCCAGATGGCTTGAATAAACAAATTTATAAACCGGGTAGTCATTCTTTAAGACCTTCAGTGATTTAGTATTTATATACATATTAAACAAATACTTAATTCAAAATTACAAGAAGCATTTCCTCTTCTTTTTTTTTTTTTTTTTTTTTTTTTGCATGATAATGGAAATGAACTATTATTTTAACAGAAAGAAAACAATGCATTTTTTATTATAAAATTGATTAAAAATAATATCTAAAAATTTAACATGACAAAAAACAGTGAAAAAAGATCTAAATATGTACCAAATGCCTCTATGGTCACTAAAATAAGTTAATCTAAAATTTAAAATTTAAAATGTGGACAGTAAAATATTTTTCCCCCAAACTAATCAATTTAACAGGAAAATGTAAAACCCAAATGTTTAAAAATCTGAAATCAAAATAATTTGTTATAAATGATGGTAAATGTTTTCTACAAAATCTAAAAATAATGAAATGATACGAAATAGACTATACAGTTCTCCAAACACACACTATGAATGCAATAATGAAACATGATCTACATATTAAAATATCCATGCAATGTACTTCATATACAGAATGAATATATATGCATATGCCAGGCCATATCTGTTGCAAGCACTTAAATTGCACTACTGTGATAACAGATAAATGTTAAGACATTATTTTGCTATATTTCAGAATTCTACAAAGTATACTCCAGCATTTTGCTGCTTATACGTATGTATGTATGTATGTATTGTGTTTTTTTTGTGTGTTTTTTTGCATGTGTACAAATCTAAGAAAACAGCAACTGTACTACATTTTAACACAAAATATATTTTATCTCAATAATAATAATATTAACAATATAGAATAAACTTAAATTTTACTTAACTAAATTAAGCAAAACAGTTAACTACAACTGTTATGAGACCAATTTAAAAATACATAATAAATATTTAGAAAAACATGAAAAACTGATTGAAGTATTGCCATTACAAATATATACAAGCTCACTACCCAGATGGCTAGAATAACCAAATTTATAAACCAGGTAGTCATTCTTTAAGACCTTCAGTGATTTAGTATTTATATACGTATTAAACAAATACTTAATTCAAAATTATAAGAAGCATTTCCTCTTCTTGTTTTTGTTGTTTTTTTTTTTTTTTTGATAATTCTGAAAATAATAATTAGATTAATGAAGATTGCAAATGATTACAGAAACAATTTTGATGAATCTGAAGATAAAGCAGCATTTATTCTCTATGTCAGGCTGATAAACTGACATAAAAGTTACATGCTGCCAAACATTGTTTTTGCTGCCTCTTTATAAGAAAAAACCTGCCAAAAAACTCAAATATAATTCTCAGTGTAATCAGTTGTTTCACTAGAGAATTTAATAGGTTATGAATTCTATTGCCAGCAGTCTGAACTCTTTTAATAAAAAAAACAACAGAAAAGTCTGTGTAATATTCCATTTATGATTTTGATTGCAGAAATAAAAATGACTTCCCCCAACAACAGCCACAGTAAGTTTTACAAGAACCAAAACAACAGTCCTCAAACCATAATAGCACAGGACTTATGATTAATGTTATGACTAAGTACTGCATAAATAAAATAAACAACGAAATAAAATAAAATAAAATAAATTTGTTTAAAAAAAGAAAGAAAAAAAAATGAAAATTTCATTTCTTTATCTTCCTTCTCATTTTTCAGATCTCACTAAATTACAAATACACTGAGAAGATACAAATTAAAAAAAATGAAATGGTTTCAAATGCTGTGGATTTTCACAATGATGATGTGAAATCAAGCAATAAAAACAATCTTCCTCTCTGCCACAGTTTGCCTGCAAACTGGACATGGCTTGTTGATGAAATGCTGTGAACAAACAACTCCACAGCAGAGATGAGAACATGGCAGAAACAAAGCAGTGGCTGGTTCCTGTACACAGGTGATACACTGGGGAGCCATGTTTGTAACAGGTGAAACAGGTGCTGGAATGTCAGGTGAAGAAGATGATGTTTCTTCTTGTGTTGCTAGAAAAGTAAAATAAAATTTAAAATATTAACAACCATGCAGTTAAAAATCAGCATCATTTAGTGACAGTCATAAAAAATGTTGCAACTTATCTAAACATCACTCCACATTGGTAGCATGTGTCTTGTCTATATAATTATTTCTATTTGCCACCAGGCTCAATTCAATTAACCTGTAAACCCAAAATAGTATTTTTTATTTAAAAAGAAATATTATAGTAACAAAAATACTCTCTTACCTTGTCTTTGTCTGAGACTGAATATCTCAGCTTTTAGTCTCTGAAGTTCTTTTTCTTGTTGAGATAATTCTGAAATATGTCTCTCTTCATCTCTCTTCCTCCTGTCTCCTCATTTCTTCCTCCTGTCTCCTTCTCTCTTCCTCCTGTCTGAATTTTGTCTGCCAGTTTTGTCTTTCCAAAGCCAGTCTGATGATATCTGCATACATTTGTTCTTCTAAATGTAGCTTTTCTTGTCTTTCCCTCTCTTTTTCTTCTTCAAGTTGCTGCCCTCTTAGTCTTTCCCTCTCTTTTTCTTCTTCAAGTTGCTGTCCTCTTAGTCTTTCCCTCTCTTTTTTTTCTTGTCTTTCCCTCTCTTTTTCTTTCCCCTCTCTTTTTCTTCTTCAAGTTGCTGCCCTCTTAGTCTTTCCCTCTCTTTTTCTTGTCTTTCCCTCTCTTTTTCTTCTTCAAGTTGCTGCCCTCTTAGTCTTTCCCTCTCTTTTTCTTCTTCAAGTTGCTGTCCTCTTAGTCTTTCCCTCTCTTTTTCTTCTTCAAGTTGCTGCCCTCTTAGTCTTTCCCTCTCTTTTTCTTCTTCAAGTTGCTGTCCTCTTAGTCTTTCCCTCTTTTTTTTCTTCAAGTTGCTGTTCTCTTATCTTTCCATCTTTTTCTTCTTGATCCTGCCCTCTTGGAGTTTTCCAATGAGCTTTTCTTGTCTTTCCCTCTTTTTTTTATATCTCATTTTCCAAAGAAAAACAATTTCTGCATCTGAAAAAATAATTATAATAATAATAAAAAAAGGTTTGATAATAATCCACTCCATTATTCTTACATCTTTTTAAGTATATATTTGGTAATATGATGAAATATAAAAATAAAAAAATCGAACAAAAGGAAAAAATAATTTTAATAATAACAGTTAAAGGTTTGTCATCAGTACACTCCAACATGTTTACATCTTTTTAAATATACATTTGGTAATATGATGAAATATTAAAATAACATTAAAAATATGTTGTGCATACTTCAAAGTTATGTTTTATTTGATGGGGAGTTTTAACTAATAACAAAGAAAAACACAAAACAATACTGTTTAAATATATTTCTATATTAGATGTGATATCATCAAATACAGAGCACATCTATTTGCTTCAGTTTCTTCTAGTGTTATAAGGAAGATAAAAACAGTAATCACTATGCCATTTATGTGACAATATCATAACTCAAACTGTAAAAGGTTAAAATCAAGGTATTCTGATAAATTGTCATTTGTGTTATGGGTTTAATCAAATATGAAAACTGTAATAATATATATATATTCTTTCTTATAAAATTAATTTTAAATATATTTATAAAAATACTTCCAAAATATTCTGTCTAAAAAGTTTCAGAAAGAAAGAAAACATTCATTTATACTGTTTGTACCTTATTTATTCTAGATATTTCTCTAGAACAAAAACACAAATCTGTATTTTCAGAGTAATCCCCCTTAATCCTTAAAAAATTTATTTTTACTATTTAATTTTCATAAACTAAATTCTGTTTAACTGGATTTAACTCACCACTGAAACAACAAATTTAAAGGATATTTAATTTTATAAATAATTATTAAAAAAGCATATATTTGTATTTACCCCCACCCCCACTATTTATCTTTTGTTTTCTGATTAACTCACAAGTTAAATTGTGAATTTTGAGGATGGCTTGTCGAATTTGTGGCATATTGTACTGACATTCAAGAGCTGCTTTGATGACATTGAGGTCAAGACCTGCACTGACTGGACTAGTTGTGGTCACTGTACCATTACTGGTCACTGGTCCTGAAAATAAAATGAACAATATTAACACAAAGTTCATTAACAGACAAGGTAATTTTAAAACAATTTTACCACTAAATATGAAAGAAATGAAAATTAAATATTTATTTTGTGGTTCTATTAGAGAATTATTTATTACTATTATTTATTTATTTACTTATTTATTATTATTATTTTATATTATTATTATTGTTATTCAAAATAATTGTATTATTATTAAACAAACAAAACAAACAAATTAAAATTGTCAAATTATTATTATTCAAAATAATTGTCATAAAATTAAACTTAAAAAAAAAAAAAAAAAAAAATGTCAAATTTTTTACCTTCCTGGAAGACCTTTAAAAAATGAATTATTTAAAATCAACTTCAATCTATGGAGAAACAAAATTAAAATTAAATTAAAAATAAGAAATCAAGGTTTCAACTTCACACAGAAGAAACATCTTCTATATAAAAAAAATGAGTGAATTTCTTCATATATATTTTAATATAAAAATGAATTATTTAATAATCCAGGCTTGTTGCTGTTAACCTATTATCAACAAAACTGCACATTCTTTTCCTCTATCTCTCTCTCTCTCTCTATATATATATCCATCAATCTATTCAACTTCACACACACACACACACACACACACACAGATATAGATAGATCGACAGACAGACAGATAGATAGAATATATGTATATATATAACACAATTACAATATATATATATATACGTAATTTGTGTGTGTGTGTATGTGAATGTCTGTGAGCATATATATCTATACATATATAAAGAAATTTTCTTACACTTCTTAAACCACACATAGTTATGGAAACTATAATTTATTTTAAAATATATTATTTTTCTAATAACAGTAACTGGTTGTAAAACAAACCTCTGCTTGCTGTGCTTCTTGTACAAAATCAATTCCTTTAATCTGATTGAGAAAGATACACTGTGGTGACAACCTGGCATGTTGAACCCACGGATCAGCCTGGCATCTCCACTTCTTCAGACCCACCCCACAACAAAAGCATACCACTTTGTCTGCACACCCTAAAAGAAATATTAATATATATAAATTTGCTATTGTATTAATTTTTGATCCAGTTAAATTACCAAAAATCTTTCTTTTTGTGAAAACAAATTATTCAAAAAAAGCTGACCAGCCTGCATGGGCCACTGTAGTTAGTTAACTGATAAAATGCTAAAAAAATTTACATTAAAAGCTGTGTGTTTGTGTATGTTCTTGCTCAATGGTTAATTACAAATTTACATTAAAACTGCATTCATTCTCTGGTATGAGCATAAAACTGAATATTTTGGATGTTGTTTTAATATATTTATTTTAGCTGATCTTTTAAATTAGAGAGCTGCAAGTAAATTAATTAATTTTGTTTTCATATACCTTAGTATTTATATTACTTTTAGATAAAGTTTTACATGAAGTTTTCTTAACTTGTGTTCTTTACATTAAAGTTTTAGAATTTATACTCCTGTCGGTGTTATTTATTTATAATAGCTTATTATTAATAATCAGTATATAAAAAAATAACATTTGTTTCCTGCTTTTGTTTTCTTGCTTTTCTGATTAGTTTTATACCTAACCTTTCAAGATACAAAGTATATATTGCACTTGCAGCAAACAATTTTCTCAGATAACTAAGGCTAGGTATTTAATGTTTTTGTTTACCAATTATTTAAGGAAAAAATATGTATACTTATATACTTAAAAATATGTAAATAATATATATGAAGTAATAAGTACAATGCCACAGCACTTTTTTAAACTTAAATAACCCTAGGATATCACGTTTTCGTTTGCTTCATTCAGCATAATTTGATAGGTAATAAAATTTGTTCTTACCCACACATGTCACTACAGTATTTATTAAATTCACCAAGAAGCTGATACTACTAAAAAAACATTTACTGTCTCCAAATGAATGATGAATTTTACCTGTATAATAAAATCCTGCCTCATTAAGTTGCTCAGCTGTTTGGTACAACTGTGGTGACCATTCACGGAAAGTATTTAGTCTTTGATCATGACTTTCAAATTGTGGATGAACAGCAAAAGGTTTTTCCAAACTTGAAACTTGTAATTGTTCTGACTGCTTCATAGCATGTATTTCATTTTCCAATTCTAATGTGATATTCCCCACATCTTTCTTCAACACAAAAGGACATTCTGGTTTCGCTTTTTGATGCTGGTAATCAGGTGTTTTGGCTGAAAATGGTAAACAAAGACTACAAAAAACACACTGTACCATATCTGTAGGTTTGAAAATGAATCCATTTGCTGCCCATTGTGATGCCTTCAGTAAATTCTCAGTACATTTGGTCAGGTTGTCAAATGTCAGTATTCTTCTGCTTTCGAATAAATAATCGGCTCCACCAATTGGTGCAAACATTTCATTTTCATTGACTTTAGGTTGGTCAGTGTACAAGAAACAGTTATTTTCCAAAGAAATACTTCCGAAATCATTTCTTTGCGAAAATAAATTCCTTCTTGCCGTGTTGACATCTCCAGGAATGATCAAAGGCGCTGGTGTAGAAATTGGCGAAGCCTTCAGAAATGGACAGTTAGGGTTGATGGTTCGATGTACCGCCATAGGAGATTCTCCTCGTGGATTTTTCCATTCAGCTGAACATGCAAAGCAAGATAAAATATTCCCATTTGTTCCAGGAACACAATAAAAGCCTGCTTGCGCAAGTTTTAATGGTGAGTTATATCTCAAGTTCCAGACTCCAAACGTTGATGCTGAATTGACAGTGGCAACATCCATAGCATTAGCTCGAAATGATGCTAACCTGACATACATGTTGGACATGTCATTTACCTGGTTATCTGCCATGATCATATTGTGTCTTAAAATAGTTGCACAAAAATATCGTTATGGGTCTGAAAGACTCTTTGAATGAAATTTCCAAATCTATCAACCAAAACAATAGTTACAACTCCATGCTAAAATGTTCACTTCCGGTGCATAATTTTCTCCCTGATATATTTACGCACCTCCTTTAATCTATTTCTGTCAGGTAGTCAGCATTATAGGCAAATATGCTTTCATTTTCCCATCATATTTAAGCAGAGAGACTTTTCAAGTTTAACAGTTGCTGCAGTTTCACATCTAAAAAGTAAAATGTTCTTTCTACAAGATTTAAACGATCATGACAATTACCCATATAATCTAATGAAGGCAAAAAAACGATTCCATTTGATCTCACAATATTTTATTATCTAATTGAATAGGTGTCTGGACTCCTTCTTGACATTAACAGAGGCATAATAATAATTACGTGTTAAATATAATAACTTTGTTCATGATATATAGCGTCTTTGTTTCGAAGAGCACTTGCTATTCATGTGAGAAATAGTAAATACATAGCTAGGTTTACTCAATACCAGGAAGAATATTTTAGAAGAAAATCATGTTTAGATAGTTTCATCCAGTGTCATCTGATTCCACAACGCAAATTTCAGAAGGACTGATCTACTAATATACAGTGACACAACAATCATAATTATATTATGAAGCAAATAATAAGTGTAATGATTATTTAAAAGGATAAAAACAAAAACGAACAATTATAATAAAAATATAGCTATCAGCAATATCCAATACTGACTGACTGAAAACTAAAATAAAATAGAATGTGTAATTTTTTGGAAATTAAATGGGCTTCAAATAAAGAACACACATTATGTATTGATGTACAATGATGATTATAAATACTTAAACCATCTTTTATATAATTCAGTTTTCTTTTAACTTATTACGTCTGCTTATATTTGTAATGTAGTTTTCAACAAAAGTTTGGTTTTGTTAATGAGACATTCCCAGACTTTAATAGTTTTATGTTTGTAAGAAATGTATGTCAGAGGTTATTGTTTATTTCAAGAAGATTTTTCCATCATTTATGCTTCTTCTTCTTCTTATAATAATAATAATATTAATATTAACATTAATAATAATCATAACAATAATATATTGACGTTAGTGTGATATGAAAGGGATTTAACTATTTTATTAAAACATGTGTAAAATATTAATTTTAATTATTTTTTTCTGCTAGAATATTAAGTTCTTATATTTAATCTCACACAATGGTTTCGGATTTCCCATACTCATGTTAACAGGTGTGTGATTTGCACTGAATTAATGTTAATGAAACATCAACATATTTTAATTGTAATAAACATATCTTAAAGCTTTCTTCTTCTTTCTGTTTCTTTTTTTAATTTTTTTTCAGTTTTTATTTTTTTTTTTTTTTTTTTAAATATAATGATAGCATGAATCAGGTAGTATCTGTTTTTAAGAGGGGAAAACATAAATATTTTTATTATTTTATATCCCTAATTTGAGGCCCTTGGGTGGAATGGGAAATATCCTAATCAGTGTACTATGGATGACTGATCATATTAGCAGGTTGAGCAGTCCACTCACTTCAGTTGCTGGTATATAGAGATTTGTGCATCCAATGAAATTTTGTTTTTAATAAAAACACACATGGTTTTCAACATGAATAAAATTATCCAGTATAAAACTTAATACTTTAAAATTCTTAACAGTTAAAGGACTACATAATTAGCTCCAAACAAACATTAAGAAAAAAAATCTTAACTGGTCTCTCACTACTGCATTGTCAAATTTAAAGTTTTTCACTGTTGTTCATTACTCATTAAAAAATAATAATTCAGTGTTATAAATAAATAAGGAAAAAAATACAGTAATATTAATAATGTAGTAATAATAACTAATAAAATTACAAAATTAATATTATTAGGGATATTTTTTGTTTTGTTATTTGCCATCAATACTGAGCCAGTGGATTATTTTTATTTAACATCATTTACACCTTGCTAAAAACATTATCACCTGGAAATACACGTTCTCCCTAAGCATTGTTAATTTATAACACTGACAAATAACAACAAAAATAACTAATTCAGTTTAATGTTTTTATTTTTATTATATAAGGATAAAAATACATTCAAGTTTAATTTTAAAAAATGCACAATTCTGAACACTGATGAAAAAGCCATTTTACAAAAGGGTTAAGAAATTAAGCATCAGTTTGTTCAAAATGCACATCTTGTAAAAAGATAATAAGTAAAAATGTTTATTTAACATACATTTAGAAATAGTGATCCAGCACTACATGAGACTAAAAATGAAATTATGACAATAATATAACATTAAATAAACAAGTAGTTTCCTAACTGCTGCCTTTTTCCTTGAAGAATACATGTTGAAATAAATGAATAATAAATATAATTTTTTACTTTTTTTGCTTGGTAATGAAAATCAATTATTATAATTTTTACCGAAACAAAACAATGAATTTTTTATTTTAAAACTGATTAAAAATGAAGTATTAAAATTGGACATGACATTAAACTGTGAGATAAGATTTAAACAGGTACCAAACATCTTTAAGGTTACTAAAATAAGTTTATCTAAAAATTAATTTCATTAAAAGCAGATAAATTATATGAAATGTCATGATATTAATAAATTAATTAATTAATATCTCTTATCATTTCAGTAATTTTCATTTTCTAATATAAAGACACAAATTGATTTATTATAATAAAAGTGATAACTGTTACAAAAAAAGGGATGACATTAAAATTGAAAATGTGAATGCTAAAATTTTGGTTTCCAAACTAATCTTCTGAACTGGAAAATGTAAAACCCAAATGATTAAGAATCTGAAATCAAAATAATTTATTATAAATGATGGTATATGTTTTCACCAAATTCTAGAAATAATGAAAAGAAATAAAATAAACTATATGGTTTATCAAACATACATGATGAATATAATATTTAAATTCTTAAAAACAAATGATGACTTTACAAGACAAAGATAAATGATCTACGCATTAAAATACCTATGCAATGTACATTATATACAAAACAAATATATATTGCAAGCATTAAAACTACACCCCTGCAAAAACACATATATTATATGAAATGATAAGATATTTGTTTGTTATATCATCAGATAACTTTAGGATGACAGAAACATGATTATACCCCATTCAAGTGACATCCTGGGCTGGTGCAATGACTGGTGGACATTAGATACGACATTATGCATATAAAACAAGAACAAGTCTTATATGTAATGCATATATCTACAACAGTAAATGAAAAGAGATACAAAGCATACAGTAACAGAATTCTACAAAGCATACTCCAGAATATATATATTTATAATTATGTAATTCTAAGTAACTGAATATACATAACAAAGCCATTAAACAACATTTGACTGCTTATTAAAACATTAAAAATATAAATACATACATGTATGTTTATGTGTGTGTAGGTATGTGTGTGTATGTATGTGTGTGTATTGCACATGCACATATCTAACAAAATAGCAACTACACTGCATTTTAACAAAAAATATTATTTATCTAAATAATAATAATATTAACAACAGTAATAGTAGAATAATATTAAATTCTACTTCAGTAAAATTGATTGAATTTTGCCATTACAAATATATACAAGCTCAGTATCCAGAAGCCTAAAATAACCAAATTTATAAACCGGGTAGTCATTCTTTAAGAGTTTCAATGATTTAGTTTTTATATATATATAAACCAAATACATTAATTTAAAATTACAAGAAGCTTTTCCTCTTCTTCATTTTTTGTTCTCTTTTTAAAAAAAAAAAAAAATTCTGAATAGTAATAATTAGATTGACGAAAATTACAATTTTATCATGTAATGATAATACAAATGATTGCAGACACAATTTTGATGCATTTCAAGACAAAGCAGCATCTATTTTTCATGGTAGCCTGATAAACTGATGTAAATGCTGCCATACATTCTTTTTGCTGCCTCTTCTAAGAAAGAGATGGTTCTGAAGAGTTCTTGTTTCATATATTTAGTTTCTCATTTGTTACTGGCTTTTTTCATATTTCACATTCAAACATAAATGTTCAAAACAAATATAATTCCCAAAGTAATCAGTTGTTTCACTATGATACGGAAATTAACAGCAGTCCCCACTCTTTTAATAAAAAAACACAGAAAAGAATGAGGAATATTCCATTTAGATTCAACAAATTGTATCCCTCAACAACAGTAACAGTAAATTGTATAAGAATCAAAAGAATTCACAAGCCTTAACAGCACGTGATACTTAAGATTAATGTCATGATTAAGTACTTCAAAGAAATAAAATATATCCATCAGAAATATGTTATTAACTCTTAAATGGTTTCTTTTGGGTGTGTTTTTTTTTTAAAAAAAAGGTTAAATATTTCAGTTCCTTTATCTTCATTTTCATTTCTCATATCTCACTAAATTACAAATACATTGAGTAGATACAAATTAAACAAAAATGAAATGGTTTCAAATGCTGCAGATTTTCACAATGATGATGTGAAATCAAGCAATAAAGACAATCTTCCTCTCTGCCACAGTTTGCCTGCAAACTGGACATGGCTTGTTGATGAAATGCTGTGAACAAACAACTCCACAGCAGAGATGAGAACATGGCAGAAACAAAGCAGTGGCTGGTTCCTGTACACAGGTGATACACTGGGGAGCCATGTTTGTAACAGGTGAAACAGGTGCAGGAGTGTCAGGTGAAGAAGATGATGTTTCTTCTTGTGTTTCTAGAAAAGAAAATTAAAATTTTCATTAGTTTGTACAACTATTAAGAACGACGCTGTTTAATGATAGTGACAAAGAATGTTGCAATATATCTAAACATAACTCCATATTGCTAGTATGTGTCCACATAATTATTTCTATTTGTCACTAGGCTCAATTCAATTCACCTGTAAACCCAAAATAGCTTTTTTATCTTAAAAAAGAAATGGAGTATTATTAATAATTTTTAAATAATATGAACACTTTACAGACAATTAATTATAGAAATACTCAAAGTTACCTTGTCTTTGTCTGAGATTTAAAATCTCAGCTTTCAGTCTCATAATTTCTTTTTCTTGTTCAGATAATTCTGAAATATGTCTCTCTTCCTCCTGTCTCCTCATTTCTTCCTCCTGTCTCCTTCTCTCTTCTTCCTGTCTCCTTCTCTCTTCCTCATGTCTCCTCATTTCTTCCTCCTGTCTAAATCTTTCCTGCCAGTTTTGTCTTTCCAAAGCCAGTCTGATGATATCTGCATACATTTGTTCTTCTAAACGTAGCTTTTCTTGTCTTTCCCTCTCTTTTTCTTCTTCAAGTTGCTGCCCTCTTAGTCTTTCCCTCTCTTTTTCTTGTCTTTCCCTCTCTTTTTCTTCTTCAAGTTGCTGCCCTCTCAGTCTTTCCCTCTCTTTTTCTTCTTCAAGTTGCTGCCCTCTCAGTCTTTCCCTCTCTTTTTCTTCTTCAAGTTGCTGGCCTCTTAATCTTTCCCTCTCTTTTTCTTGTCTTTCCATCTCTTTTTCTTCTTCAAGTTGCTGCCCTCTTAGTCTTTCCCTCTCTTTTTCTTCTTCAAGTTGCTGCCCTCTTAGTCTTTCCCTCTCTTTTTCTTGTCTTTCCATCTCTTTTTCTTGTCTTTCATTTTCCAGCTGCTGTTTCTGCATCTGCAACACCTTCAGATTGTGATCCTTGGCTTGGAGTTCTCCAATGAGCAGAGGAAAGTTAGGAAAACCACCTAAAATATCAGTAAGGTACATATATAAAAAAATAAATCGCACAAATGGAAAAAATAATTTCAATAATAACAGTTAAAGGTTTAACATCAGCACACTCCAACATATTTACATCTTTTTAAATATACATTTGGTAATATGATGAAATATTAAAATAATATTAAAAATCTGTTGTGCATACTTCCAAGTTATGTTTTATTTGATGGGGAGTTCTAATTAATAACAAAGAAAAACACAAAATAATACTGTTTAAATATATTTCTATATTTGATGTGATATCATCACATACAGAGCACATCTATTTGCTTCAGTTTCTTCTAGTGTTATAAGGCAGATAAAAACAGTTATCACTATGCCATTTATGTGACAATATCATAACTCAAACTGTAAAAGGTTAAAATCATGGTATTGTGATGAACTGTCTTTTGTGTTATGAGTTTAATCAAATATGAAAACTGTAATAATATATATATATATAATATCTTTCTAATAAAATTAATTTTAAATATATTTAGAAAAATACTTCCATTTTATTGTGTCTAAAAAGTTTCAAAAAGAAAGAAAGCTTTCATTTATTCTGTTCCCACCTTATTTATTCTAGATATTTCTCTAGGACAAACACACAAATCTGTATTTTCAGAGTAATCCCCCTTAATTCTTAAAAAGTTTATTTTTACAATTTAATTTCTTAAATGGATGAGACTCGTAAACTAAATTCTGTTTAACTGGATTTAACTGACCACTGAAACTACAAATTTAAAGGATGTTTAATCTTATAAATAATTATTAAATAAGCATATATTTGTATTTACCCCCACCCCCACTAGTTATCTTTTGTTTTCTTATTAACTCACAAGTTAAATTGTGAATTTTGAGGATGGCTTGTCGAATTTGTGGCATATTGTACTGACATTCAAGAGCTGCCTTGATTACATTGAGGTCAAGACCTGCACTGACTGGACTAGTTGTGGTCACTGTACCATTACTGGACACTGGTCCTGGAAATAAAATGGACAGTATCAACAAACAATTCAGTTAACAGAAAGTATAATTTTAAAATAATTTTACCACTATATATGAAAGAAATGAAAATTAAATATTTATTTTATGGTTCTATTAGAGAATTATTTATTAATATTATTTATTTACTTATTTATTATTATTATTTTATATTATCATTTTTTATTTTTTATTATTATTATTATTATTATTATTATTATTATTATTATTATTATTATTATTATTATTATTATTATTATTATTATTATTATTATTATTCAAAATAATTGTCATAGAATTTGACTTAAACAAACAAAATAAAATTGTCAAACTTACCTTCCTGGAAGACCTTTGGTGGGTCAAAATCAACTTCAATCTATGGAGAAACAAAATTAAAATTAAATTTAAAAAAACAAGAAATAGATTTTTAGTACGGAAGAAACATCTTCTATAAAAAAAAAATGACATTTCTTCATATACATTTTAATAAAAATATTTATTTAATAATCCAGGCTTGTTGCTGTTAACCTATTATCAACAAAACTGCACATTCTTTTCCTCTATCTATCTCTCTCTCTCTCTGTATATATATCCATCAATCTATTCAACCACACACACACACACACACACACACACACACACACACACACACACACACACACACACACACAGATATAGATAGAATATATATATATATATATATATACATACATACATACATAATTGTATGTTTGTGTGTGTATGTGTGCGTGTATGTCTGTGAGCATATAAATCTATACATATATAAAGAAATTTTCTTACATTTCTTAAATCACACAGAGTTATGAAAACAATGACAGTAACTGGTTGTAAAACAAACCTCTGCTTGCTGTGCTTCTTGTACAAAATCATTTCCTTTAACCTGATTGAGAAAGATACACTGTGGTGACAACCTGGCATGCTGAACCCAAGGATCAGCCTGGCGTCTCCACTTCTTCAGACCCACCCCACAACAAAAGCATACCACTTTGTCTGCACACCCTAAAAGAAATATTAATATTAATACATTTGCTATTGTAATTTTGCTATTATGTATTATTTAAGCTGCTGCAGCCAATTAGTTAACTGATAAAGTGCAAATTTATGCAAGTGTATGTTCTTGCTCAATGGCCATTACAGGAACTGCATTCACTCTCTGGTATGAGCATAAAACTGAATATTTTGGATGTTGTTTTAATATATTTATTTTAGCTGACCTTTTAAATTAGAGACTGACTAGTAAATTAATTCATTTTGTTTTCATATACCTTAGTATTTATATAACTTTTAGATAAAGTTTTACATGAAGTTTTCTTAAAGTGTGTTGTTTACATTAAAGTTTTAGAATTTAAACTCGTGTCAGTGTTATTTATTTATAATAGCTTATTATTAATAATAAGTATATAAAAAATAACATTTGTTTCCTGCTTTTGTTTTCTTGCTTTTTTTTCTGATTACTTTTATACCTAACTTTTCAAGATACAAAATATATATTGCACTTGCAGCAAACCATTTTCTCAGATAACCAAGGTTATGTACCTGCATTTACATACCATAACTGTTTCTTCTTTTTGTTTATTAATTAGTTAAGGACAAATATATATACTTATTTTTAATTACACAGTGAAGTAATAAGTACAGTGCCACAGCACTTTTTTAAACCTAAATAATTCTGGGATATCATTTTTTTAGTTTGCTTCATTCAGCATAATTTGATAGGTAATAAAAGTTGTTCTTACCCCCACATGTCACTACAGTATTTATTAAATTCACCAAGAAGCTGATACTACTAAAAAAACAAATAAATGATGAATTTTACCTGTATAATAAAATCCTGCCTCATTAAGTTGCTCAGCTGTTTGGTACAACTGTGGTGACCATTCACGGAAAGTATTTAGTCTTTGATCATGACTTTCAAATTGTGGATGAACAGCAAAAGGTTTTTCCAGACTCGAAACTTGTAATTGTTCTGACTGCTTCATAGCATTTATTTCATTTTCCAATTTTAATGTGATATTCCCCACATCAACCTTCAACACAAAAGGACACTGTGGTTTCTTTTTTTGATGCTGAGAATTAGGTGATTCTGCTGAAAATGGTAAACAAAGATTACAAAAAACACACTGTACCATATCTGTAGGTTTGAAAATGAATCCATTTGCTGCCCATTGTGATGCCTTCAGTAAATTCTCAGTACATTTGGTCAGATTGTCAAATGTCAGTATTCTTCTGCTTTCGAATAAATAATCGGCTCCACCAATTGGTGCAAACATTTCATTTTCATTGACTTTAGGTTGGTCAGTGTATAAGTAACAGTTATTTTCCAAACAAATACTTCCGAAATCATTTCTTTGCGAAAATAAATTCCTTCTTGCCGTGTTGACATCTCCAGGAATTATCAAAGGCGCTGGTGTCGAAATTGGTGAAGCCTTCAGAAATGGACAGTTAGGGCTGATGGTTCGATGTACCGCCATAGGAGATTCTCCTCGTGGATTCTTCCATTCAGCTGAACATGCAAAGCAAGATAAAATATTCCCATTTGTTCCAGGAACACAATAAAAACCTGCTTTAGCAAGTTTTAATGGTGAATTATATCTCAAGTTCCAGCATCCAAACGTTGATGATGAATTGACAGTGGCAACATCCATAGCATTAGCTCGAAATGATGCTAACCTGACATACATGTTGGACATGTCATTTACCTGGTTATCTGCCATGATCATATAGTGTCTTAAAATAGTTGCACAAAAATATCGTTAGGGGTCTCAAAGATTCTTTGAATGAATTTTCCAAATCTATCAACCAAAACAATAGTTACAACTCCATGCTAAAATGTTCACTTCCGGTTCATGATGTTCTCCCTTATATATTTACGCACCTCCTTTAATCTATTTCTGTGAGGTAGACAGCATTATAGGCAAATATGCTTTCATTTTCCCATCATATTTAAGCAGAGAGACTTTTCAAGTTTAACAGTTGCTGCAGTTTCACATCTAAAAAGTAAAATGTTCTTTCTACAAGATTTAAACGATCATGACAATTACCCATATAATCTAATGAAGGCAAAAAAACTACTCCGTTTGATCTCACAATATTTTATTATCCAATTAAATAGGTGTGTGGACTCCTACTTGACATTAACAGAGGAATAATAATTTCGTGTTAAATATAACAACTTTGTTCGTGATATATAGCGTCTTTGTTTCGAAGAGCACTAGATATTCATGTGAGAAATAATAAATACATAGCTAGGTTTACTCAATACCAGGAAGAATATTTTAGAAGAAAATCATGTTTAGATAGTTTCATCCAGTGTCATCTGATTCCACAAGGCAAATTACAGAACGACTGATGTATTAATAATATACAGTGACACAATAATCATAATTATATTATGAAGCAAATAATAAGTGGAATCATTATTTAAAAGGATAAAAACACAAAGGAACAATTATAATAAAAAATATAGCTATCAGCAATATCCGATACTGACTGACTGAAAACTAAAATAAAATAGAATGTGTAATTTTTTGGAAATTAAATGGGCTTCAGATAAAAAACACACATTACGTATTGATGTACAATGATGATTATAAATACTTAAACCATCTTTTATATAATTCAGTTTCCTTTTAACTTCTTACGTCTGCTTATATTTGTAATGTAGTTTTCAACAAAAGTTTGGTTTTCTTAATGAGACATTCCCAGACTTTAATAGTTTTATGTTTGTAAGAAATGTATGTCAGAGGTTATTGTTTATTTCAAGAAGATTTTTCCATCATTTATGCTTCTTCTTCTTCTTATAATAATAATAATAATAATAATCATAATAATCATAATAATCATAACAATAATATATTGATGTTAGTGTGATATGAAATAGATTTTTTTCCACTAGAATGTTAAGTTCTTATATTTAATCTCACACAATGGTTTAGGATTTCCCATACTCATGTTAACAGGTGTGTGATTTGCACTGAATTAATGTTAATGAAACATCAACATATTTTAATTGTAATAAACATATCTTAAAGCTTTCTTCTTCTTTCTGTTTCTTTTTTAATTTTTTTTTCAGTTTTTATTTTTTTTTATTTTTTTAAAATATAATGATAGCATGAATCAGGTAGTATCTGTTTTTAAGAGGGGAAAATATATAAATATTTTTATTATTTTATATCCCTAATTTGAGGCCCTTCGGTGGAATGGGAAATATCCTAATCAGTGTACCATGGATGACTGATCATATCGGCAGGTTGAGCAGTCCACTCACTTCATTTGCTGGTATATAGAGATTTGTGCATCCAATGAAATTTTGTTTTTAATAAAAACACACATGGTTTTCAACATGAATAAAATTATCCAGTATAAAACTTAATACTTTAAAATTCTTAACAGTTAAAGGACTACATAATTGGCTCCAAACAAACATTAAGAAAAAAAAATCTTAACTGGTCTCTCACTACTGCATTGTCAAATTTAAAGTTTTTCACTGTTGTTCATTACTCATTAAAAAATAATAATTCAGTGTTACAGTATTTAAAAAAGTATTTATTCAGTCAGTCAAAAATAAATAAATAAGGAAAAAAATACAGTAATACTAATAATGTAGTAATAATAACTAATAAAATTACAAAATTAATATTATTAGGGATATTTTCTCTTTTGTTATTTACCACCAACCTTTCAGACAGTGGATTATTTTTAATTAACATCATTTACACCTTGCTAAAAACATTATCACCTGGAAATACACGTTCTCCCTAAGCATTGTTAATTTATAACACTGACAAATAACAACAAAAATAACTAATTGAGTTTAATGTTTTTATTTTTATTATATAAGGATAAAAATACATTCAAGTTTAATTTTTTAAAAATGCACAATTCTGAACACTGATAAAAAAGCCATTTTACAAAAGGGTTAAGAAATTAACCATCAGTTTGTTCAAAATGCACATCTTGTAAAAAGATAAGTAAAAATGTTTATTTAACATATATTTAGAAATAGTGATCCAGCACTACATGAGACTAAAAATGAAATCATGACAGCAATATAATAATATTAAATAAACAAGTGGTTTCCTAACTGCTGCCTTATTCCTTGATGAATACATATAGAAATAAATTAATAATAAATATAATTTTTTAATTTTTTATTTGTTTTGGCATGGTAATGAAAATGAACTATTATTATTTTTACCAAAAGAAAACAATGAATTTCTTTATTTTAAAACTGATTAAAAATGAAGTATTATAATTGAACATGACAAAACTGTGAGATAAGATTTAAATAGGTACCAAACATATTTAAGGTTACTAAAAGAAGATAATCGAAAAAATTAATTTCATTAAAAACAGATAAAGTATATGAAACATCATGATATTAATAAATAAATTGATTTATTATAATAAAAGTGATAACTGTTACAAAAAAAGGGATGGCATTAAAATTGAAAATGTGAATGGTAAAATATATTTTTTCCAAACTAATCTTCTGTACTGGAAAATGTAAAACCCCAATCCTTAAGAATCTGAAATCAAAATAATTTGTTATAAATGATGGTATATGTTTTCATCAAATTATAAAAATAATGAAATGAAATAAAATAAACTATATGGTTTATCAAACATACATGATGAATACAGTATTTAAATTCTTAAAACAAATGATGACTTTACAAGACAAAGAAAAATGATCTACATATTAAAATACCTATGCAATGTACATTATATACAAAATGAATATATACAACAAGCACTAAAACTGCATCCTTGTAAAAACAGTTATATTATTTGAAACGTTAAGATATTTGTTATATTTCAGATAACTTTAGGTTGATAGAAACATGATTATACCCCATTCAAGTGACATCCTGGGCTGGTGCAATAACTGCTGTACATTAGATATGCCATTATGCATATAAAACAAGAACAAGTCTATATCTAGTGCATATATCAACAACAGTAAATAAAAAGAGATACAAAGCATACAGAACAGAATTCTACAAAGCATACTCCGGAATATATATATATATAATTATGAAATTCTAAGTAACTGAATATACATAACAAAGCCATAAAACAACATTTCACTGCTTATTAAAAAATTGAAAATATAAATACATACATGTATGTTTATGTGTGTGTAGGTATGTGTGTGTGTGTGTATATATATGTGTGTATTGCACATGCACATATCTAACAAAATGGCAACTACACTGCATTTTAACAAACAATATTATTTATCTAAATAATAATAATATTAACAACAGTAATAGTAGAATAATATCAGATTCTACTGCAGTAAAAATTTATTGAATTTTGCCATTACAAATACATACAAGCTCAGTATCCAGATGTGTAAAATAACCAAATTTATAAACCGGGTAGTCATTTTTTAAGAGTTTCAATGATTTAGTTTTTATATACATATAAACCAAATACATTAATTTAAAATTACAAGAAGTTTTTCCTCTTCTTCTTTTTTTTTTTTTTTTCTCAAAAAATAATTCTGAATAGTAATAATTAGATTAATGAAGATTATAATTTTATCATGTAAAGATAAGGATTTTACAAATGATTGCAATCACAATTTTGATGCATTTCAAGACAAAGCAGCATCTATTTTTCATGGTAGCCTGATAAACTGATGTAAATGCTGCCATATATTCTTTCTGCTGCCTCTTTCTAAGAAAAAGATGGTTCTGAAGAGTTCTGGTTTCATATATTTAGTTTCTCATTTGTTACTGGCTTTTTTCATATTTCACATTCAAACATAAATGTTCAATACAAATATAATTCCCAAAGTAATCAGTTGTTTCACTATGTTATGTAAATTAACAGCAGTCCCCACTCTTTTAATAAAAAAAAAATAGAAAAGGAAAGAATGAGGAATATTCCTTTTAAAATCAACAAATTATATCCCTCAACAACAGTAACAGTAAATTGTACAAGAATCAAAACAATTCACAAACCTTAACAGCACTTGATACCTAAGGTTAATGTCATGATTAAGTACTTCAAATAAATAAAATATATCCACCAGAAATATGTTATTAACTGTTCAATGTTTTTTTTCGGGGGTGTTTTTTGTTTAAAAGGTTAAATATTTCAGTTCCTTTATCTTCATTTTCATTTTTCAGATCTCACTAAATTACAAATACAATGAGTAGATACAAATTAAATAAAAATGAAATGGTTTCAAATGCTGTGGATTTTCACAATGATGATGTGAAATCAAGCAATAAAGACAATCTTCCTCTCTGCCACAGTTTGCCTGCAAACTGGACATGGCTTGTTGATGAAATGCTGTGAACAAACAACTCCACAGCAGAGATGAGAACATGGCAGAAACAAAGCAGTGGCTGGTTCCTGTACACAGGTGATACACTGGGGAGCCATGTTTGTAACAGGTGAAACAGGTGCTGGAGTGTCAGGTGAAGAAGATGCTGTTTCTTCTTGTGTTTCTAGAAAAGGAAAATAACATTTTTATTAGTTTGTACAACCATTAAGAACGAAGCTGTTTAATGATAGTGACAAAGAATTTTGCAATATATCTAAACATAACTTCATATTGCTAGTATGTGTCCACATAATTATTTCTATTTGTCAGTAGGCTCAATTCAGTTCACCTGTAAACCCAAAATAGCTTTTTTATCTTTAAAAAGAAATGGTGTATTATTAATAATTTTTAAATAATATTAACTCTTTACAGACAATTAATTATTTTTAAATATTATAGTAATAGAAATACTCAGTTACCTTGTCTTTGTCTGAGATTTAAAATCTCAGCTTTCAGTCTCTGAATTTCTTTCTCTTGTTCAGATAATTCTGAAATATGTCTCTCTTCCTCCTGTCTCCTTCTCTTTTCCGCCTGTCTCCTCATTTCTTCCTCCTGTCTCCTTCTCTCTTCTTCCTGTCTCCTCCTCTCTTCTGCCTGTCTTTCCTCTTTGTTCCTCTAAATTTAGTTTTTTTTGTCTTTGTTCCTCTAAATTTAGTTTTTCTTGTCTTTCCCTCTCTTTTTCTTCTTCAAGTTGCTGTCCTCTTAGTCTTTCCCTCTCTTTTTCTTCTTCAAGTTGCTGTCCTCTTAGTCTTTCCCTCTCTTTTTCTTCTTCAAGTTGCTGTCCTCTTAGTCTTTCCCTCTCTTTTTCTTGTCTTTCCCTCTCTTTTTCTTGTCTTTCCCTCTCTTTTTCTTTTTCAAGTTGCTGTCCTCTTAGTCTTTCCCTCTCATTTTCTTCTTCAAGTTGCTGTCCTCTTAGTTTCTCCATCTGGAACATCTTCAGATTGTGATCCTCAGCTTGGAGTTCTCCAATGAGCAGAGGGAAGTTAGGAAAACCACCTACAATATCAGTAATGTACATAAAGAAAAACAATACAAAAAAAGGAAAAAATAATTTTAAAAATAATAATAAAAGGTTTGATAATAATTCACTCCATTATTCTTACACCTTTTTAAATATATATTTGGTAATATGATGAAATATTAAAATATTATTAAAAATCTGTTATTCATAATTCCAAATTATGTTTTATTTGGTGGGAAGGCTGCAGTCCAGTTTTAACTAATAAGAAAGTAAAATGCAAAAGAATACTGTTTAGATATATTTCTCTATTAACTCTAAAATGTTAAAATCAAGGTATTATAATGTTTTATAACTGCATTATCTTATTTTCATACTTGATTATGAGCAATGATAGTTCCCCTAAAACAATAAATTAATAATTTGGAGGTATAAATAATTTTATCAGATCATTTCTTCTTCTTCTGAAAGGTAATCTTTACATAAGGTGTCATTTCAAAGTTTAACATTACAGAATATTTAATTCCAAACATCTGTAAAAACAATGTTATTTCTCATGTCACCAAAGAAAATTCATAAATGTAAAAAGAACATTTAAAAAGAAAAGAAGATTTTCTTATCAGTAATAAATAAGGATGAATTGTGTTTTGTGTTATGGGTTTTATCAAATATGATAGCTGGAAAAAACATATATACATATATATTCTTTCTTACAAAATTAATTTTAAATATATTTAGAAAAACGTTTTTCCAATTTAGATGTTTTTATGTAAAAAGTTTCAAAAAGAAGGAAAATATCAATTTTTATTGTTTGTACCTTATATTTAAATATTTGTCTAGAACAAAAACACAAATCTGTATTTTCAGAATAATCCCCCTTAATCTTTAAAATTTTTATTTTTACAGTTTAACTCCTTAAATGGATTAGACTCATAAATTAAATTCTGTTTACTTTTTATTATTTTTTAACTGGATTTAACTGACCACTGAAATTGCTATTTATCTTTTGTTTTCTGATTAACTCACAAGTTAAATTGTGAATTTTGAGGATGGCTTGTCGAATTTGTGGCATATTGTACTGACATTCAAGAGCTGCCTTGATGACATTGAGGTCAAGACCTTCACTGACTGGACTAGTTGTGGTCACTGTACCATTACTGGACACTGGTCCTGAAAATAAAATGAACAGTATTAACACAAAGTTCAGTTAACAGAGAATGTAATTTTAAAATAATTTTACCACTAAATATGAAAGAAATTAAATATTTATTCTTTGGTTCTATTATTTATTTACTTATTTATTATTATTATTTTATATTATTATTTTTTGTTTGATATTTTATTATTATTATTATTATTAAATTATGAAAATAATTGTTACAGAATATGACTTAAACAAACAAAAACAAAATAATAACATTGTCAAACTCACCTTCTTGGAACCCTTTTGGTGGATCAAAATCAACTTCAATCTATGGAGAAACAAAATTAAAATTAAAAAAAAAAAAAAACAAGAAATAAATTTTCAGAACAGAAGAAACATCTTCTCTAAAAATAAAGATACTGACATTTCTTGATATAAATTTTTAATAAAAATGAATTATTTAACAATCCAGATTGCACACTCTTTTGATCTCTCTATATATATATATATATATATATATATATATATATCAATTTATTTCATATATACATACGTTACACACACACACATGTATAAATATATATATATATATATATTCTATCTATGTAAATGTGTATGTGTGTGTGTGTGCATATATATATATATATATATATATATAAACAAATTTTCTTACATTTCTTAAACCACACATAGTTACGGAAACTATAATTTATTTTAAAACATATTGTTATTCTAATAACTAATTGGCTGTAAAACAAACCTCTGCTTGTTGTGCTTCTTGTATAAAATCAATTCCTTTAATCTGATTGAGAAAGATACACTGTGGTGACAACCTGGCATGTTGAACCCAAGGATCAGCCTGGCATCTCCACTTCTTCAGACCCACCCCACAACAAAAGCATACCACTTTGTCTGCACACCCTAAAAGAAATATTAATATATATACATATAATTTTGCTATTATGTATTATTTTGCTACTGGATGTTAAATACCAAAAATCTTTCTTTTTTGAAAACAAATTTTAACATTTTTACTAAAGACCAGCCCAGTTTTGGGAATTAACTGTATTCTTTTAACTCAAAGTAATGCTAAAAATAATATAAAATTTACATTACAAAAAGTACCAATGATGAGCAAACAACTTAACAAGTGTATGCTCTTGCTCAATGGTTTATTAAAAGTTCAGGAACTGCATTCATTCTCTTGCTCAATGGCCATTGAACTGCATAAAACTGACCTAAAATATTTTTGGATGTTGTTTTAATATATTTATTTTAGCTGATATTTTAAATTAGAGAGCTACAAGTCAATTAATTAATTTTGTTTTCATATACCTTAGTATTTATATAACTTTTAGATAAAGTTTTACATGAAGTTTTCCTTAAAGTGTGTTGTTTACATTAAAGTTTTAGAATTTAAACTCTTGTCAGTGTTATTTATTTATAATAGCTTATTATTAATAATCAGTATATAAAAAAATAACATTTGTTTCCTGCTTTTGTTTTCTTGCTTTTCTGATTAGTTTTATACCTAACCTTTCAAGATACAAAGTATATAATGCACTTGCAGCAAACCATTTTCTCAAATAACTATGGTTATGTACCTGCATTTACATACCATAACTGTTTCTTCTTTTTGTTTATTAATTAGTTAAGGACAAATATATATACTTATTTTTAATTACACAGTGAAGTAATAAGTACAATGCCACATCACTTTTTTAAACCTAAATAATTCTGTGATATCATTTTTTAGTTTGCTTCATTCAGCATAATTTGATAGGTAATAAAACTTGTTCTTACCCACACATGTCACTACAGTATTTATTAAATTCACCAAGAAGCTGATACTACTAAAAAAACATTTACTGTCTCCAAATGAATGATGAATTTTACCTGTATAATAAAATCCTGCCTCATTAAGTTGCTCAGCTGTTTGGTACAACTGTGGTGACCATTCACGGAAAGTATTTAGTCTTTGATCAGGATTTTCAAATTGTGGATGAACAGCAAAAGGTTTTTCCAGACTTGAAACTTGTAATCGTTCTGACTGTTTCATAGCATTTATTTCTTTTTCCAATTCCAAAGTGATATTCCCCACATCATCCTTCAATACAAAAGGACACTGTGGTTTCTTTTTTTGATGCTGAGAATTAGGTGACTCTGCTGAAAATGGTAAACAAAGATTACAAAAAACACACTGCACCATATCTGTAGGTTTGAAAATGAATCCATTTGCTGCCCATTGTGATGCCTTCAGTAAATTCTCAGTACATTTGGTCAGATTGTCAAATGTCAGTATTCTTCTGCTTTCGAATAAATAATCGGCTCCACCAATTGTCGAAATTGGCGAAGCCTTCAGAAATGGACAGTTAGGGTTGATGGTTCGATGCACCGCCATAGGAGATTCTCCTCGTGGATTTTTCCATTCAGCTGAGCATGCAAAGCAAGATCCAAATGTTCCATTTGTTCCAGAAACACAATAAAAACCTGCTTGCGCAAGTTTTAATGGTGAGTTATATCTCAAGTTCCAGCATCCAAATGGTGATGCTGAATTGACAGTCACAGTGGCAACATCCATAGCACTAGTTATAAATGATGCTAACCTGACATACATGTTGGACATGTCATTTGCCTGGTTATTTGCCATGATCATAGAATATCTTAAAACAGTAACACAAAGATATCTTTATGGGTCTGGAAGACTCTTTGAATGAATTTTCCAAATCTATCAACCAAAACAATAGTTAAAACTCCATGCTAAAATGTTATGGTTTTAGCTTCCGGTGCTTGGTTTTCCCCTTATATATTTATGCACCCCAAAATCTATTTCTGACAAGTAGACAGCATGAGAATCAAAATAGAAATGAAATAAATGAAAAATATATTATTTATTTCATGGTTCTATGACAGAATTATTTATTATGATTTATTTATTTATTTATTTATTTATTTATTAGATTTAAGCGGAGAGGTGTTTCAAGTTTAATATTTGCTGCCGTTTCACATCTAAAAAGGAAAATGTTCTTTCTACAAGATTTTAAAATTATGCCAATTACCCACATAATCTAATGAACGTAAAATACTATTCTGTTTGATCCGACAATATTTTAATATTTAATCAAATAGATGTGTGGACTCCTTCTTGATATTAACAGAGGGATAATAGTGGTTATATGTTAAATATAATGTCTTTCTTTATGACTGATTTTCGAAGAGCAGTTTCTGTTCATGTGAGAAACAATAAACACAGAGTGACGGTTTAGCAAGGTTTACTCAATCCAAGGAAGAATATTTCTGAAAAAATCATTTTAGATAGTTTCATTTAGCGTCATTTGATTCCGCAAGGAAAATCACAGAAGAACACTACTAATCTATTAATCAACAGTGACACAACGATGATAATCGGCATTATAAACCATATAAAATAAAGTTATCTGTTGTAACAAGTTACAATTTTCTCTAATTAAGGATGCTCTGGGTTGATTTTTGTAGTAGTAGTTGTAAGTAGTAGTAGTAGTAGTAGTAGTAGTAGTAGTAATAATAATAATAATATTGAACAATTATAATAAAAATAAAACTATCAGCAATATCAGATACTAACAGGCTGAAAATTAAAATAAATTAGAATTTGTACTGCTATCTTAACATATGATTTGTTAATTTCCGGAAAATTTAGTGGGCAACATCTAAAGAAGACACATTACATATTACAATGAGAATTATAAATAGTTAAACCATGGTATATATAATGGAGTTTCCTTTTAACTTCTTACGTCTGCTTATATTTGCAATCTAGTTTTCAACAAAAGTTTGGTTTTGTTAACGAGACCCTTCCACACTTTAACAGTTTTATGTTTGTAAGAAATTTATCTCAGAGGTTATTGTTTGTTTTAAGAAGATGTTTCATTCATTTATATTTCTTTTCTTCTTCTTCTTCTTCTTCTTCTTATTATTATTATTATTATTATTATTATTATTATTATTATTAACCTCTTTTACCAACCACAAAAATTACTGTTCATCGATCTTCATAATTTAAAAAAAAAATAATAAATAAATAAATGAATAACAAATGGAAAACGTCTAGTCCATAATTTAGTATTATAAATGGTTGTCTAAATCAGTAAATTCATGGAAATGATTAAAAATCAACAGTAGTTATAATTTAAGTTCAGCTGCTAATAAATGTATTTGCTCGTGATTCGAATCAAGTCTAGTGTAAAGTTCACTCGTATATGTATAATAGTACGACTGACCTATGCTGTCGTGATACCATGCAATTTAAAAACTCTAAAATATTAAAAACAATATATTTTAGAGGCTATTTTAATTTATTATATACAAATACATTGTATCTACTATTCTGATACTATACATAAAATTTAAGACATTTATTATAACCATTACATAGTAAGTGATAATCAACAAAAATTTGACTTTAGATCATCACGATAAGGTCAAGGATTAACAGAACCGGTTGAATTCGTGTTGACTGACCATAGTCCACGGGTTCCTGAATTAAACCTTGAAATTTTCATTTCTTGAAAAATTAACGATAATTCGGTAAGAATCCTATGTAAGCAATAATGTGTTTATTTAAGGCGGTAATATTACATGGTTGTTAAATATTATTTAAGGAAGTAAATTCGAAGTAGGAGTACACTTCCTGGTTTGTTGAAATTTGTCATGTTCAGTCTTATATTTTCTCCTTACGTATTTTTGTTCCTACACTTTTCATTTCGAAAATCAAAAGTGTTAAGTTTTAAATATCACTATATTTCAAGTATATATAATGTAAAGTTTAAGTTTAATATTATAATTTTAGTTTGTGTGTGTGTGTGTGTGTGTGTGTGTGTGTGTGTCAAAGTATTGATATGTGTTTAGAATGTGATGTCTAAAAATTGTATTCAGCAGTTTTGCTAAATATTATTTTAATAGGAACACAATGACTGAAAAACATAATTTTGGTGTCACTCCTGTGACTTGCCATTCTTTCAACAGGGAGAGAAATGGTAAATATATTTGCCTTATTTTGTAAGTTATAAGTATTTTGTAAAGCAGTCTCAACATACTGCAATGAATTTTGCCTCTCCAAAATTGTGGGCTCTTCTTAATGATTAGAATCAGTATTATTTTATGTTCATTTTGCTATGGAAGTTAATATATATCCTTAATAATTACATCAGTTATAATTGTATGGGCTAGTAAAGGCAAGTACACTATGGGAATTCATTTTGCAGTCTACAGCTTTGTTAGATTAGGAAAAGAAATTAGTTCTGTTGAATTATAATAATTAAAATATATTTCACTTTTAAATAATTTTAACTATACCAAAATATGGCTTTCTTTAATTTTATGTATGTAAAATGTTGTTATATTAATCATTATTTAGGGCTGGCATTATCTCAAGATACTCATGAAGTAAAGATTTTTAAGTCTTCTGGAAATAAATGGGTTAATCCAGTCATTCTTAGTGAGCATGGACAGCGTGTTACTGGAATAGATTGGGCACCAAACAGCAACCGCATTGTTACCTGTGGTGCTGTAAGTATTTTAAAAACTGGTCCATTTAATATTTTATTATGAAACACACAATTTAAAATCATGGAAATATTTGTTTTTGTTTAATTATTTTTGTGTTTAATCATTCTTATGAAGTCTTTCCAAACCTTTAATTTCAGTTATTAGTATTTCAAGTTTCTTTTTTTTTCCATTGCACAAAAGGAATTGTTTTGGCTGACCAATCTAACAAAAATGAAATTGTTAATAGTCTTTTGTCATCATGGTCATTGATTTTACAGATGAATATTGATATAATTTTTTTCCACAAAAATAGAATTTTAGTACACATTAATTTTTGAGGATTATAATCTTTATTTTTTCATAAAACAAAACTAAAGAAATAAAATCTTTTCATGAAATATTTTAAATCATTGTATCATAACCTCTTTTGAATTAATTAGCTTTTTTATTTTTGTTTCTTATTCTTAATAACATTATTTCAACTCTATTAATTGTAAATGTTTAAAAACACAGCAGATTTCTTTACAAGACAACTGATAACCAGAGCAGGATTAAGATTTTCTAGTACCCAAGACAACCTGCACTGCAAGGGCCCCAGTAATATTTTTACAAGAGATAAAAACTGAAGAAAATGAAATAACTTGGCACTTCAGTGCTGGGCGTTTTGGGGACTTTTGCAAATTGAAACATGATTTTCTGAATGCCAGGGAAGCCTGTAGTAGATCAATAATTACCTACATCAGCACTGAAAGTCATGTGACTAATGCGCAGCAATTTTAAAAGTATGACGGAGATCTCCGTCATTCAGGACTGAAGGTGTTAATGACTGGACGTCCCTTGTCTGCAGCCCCTAAAACCTGCAATGTTAAAAACTGTCATAATTTGTTTTTTTATATTTCAGGATCGAAACGCCTATGTCTGGAATCCTATAAGTGAGGGCAAATGGAAACCCATGCTTGTTATTCTCAGAATCAATCGTGCTGCTACTTGTGTGAAATGGTCTCCCAAAGGTAGATATGCTTTTTTAAACATGGTTCTCAGAGGTTTTTAAAACCCAGTATTTCAAAGTTGTCAAATTGTAGTATTTACTCGTAAATATCCGTAAAGTTTTGGAAAAAAGTTCAAAAATCAATACAAGTCCATTGAATAAACAAACCCCTCCCAAAAAACCCCTCAACAATATCATGAATATGTTTAGATAATTATCACAGTTTGTTTTTACATTGACCTTGCACTAGTGTTTAATGCAAAAGAGTATTTATTATAATAAAAATTCCATAAGTTTTCTTTATACATTATAACCATTAGTGTTAAATTGATGAATTGTTTACCCAAAGGTGAATGAAACTAGAGGAAGATTGAACACAAAATTATAAAAAAAAAGAAAAAAAAAAGAAATTTGATTATGAACAAATGAAGCATAGTACTGTAATTGTTCAAGAACAGCTGTTTTCACAATTAAAAAGAAGAACTGTATTGTGTGTTACAGAGGACAAGTTTGCAGTGGGCAGTGGTGCTCGGCTTATTTCTGTTTCATACTATGAGGAAGACAACAACTGGTGGGTGAGCAAACACATCAAGAAGCCAATCAGATCAACCGTGACATGGTGAGTGGACAAGACGTCAGCAACTTGTTATGAGGATGCTTATTGGTCAGTTCTGGTTTTCAGTAAAACTACTTGCACATTTAGGTTTTTTTATTCAAGGATATTCCCTGGATGCTATTAGTTTGTTGTTTTTTTTAGTCTTTTTTTAGTATTTGTTTTTTTAATTCAAATTATGATGGTTGAATTTAACCTGTAATTTTTATTAAAAAGTTCCCAGTGGATAAAGAATATGGTTACTCTGAGTGGGTTCCAGTTTATCCTTTTTAGTTTTATTCTTAAATTTTCATTATTTATATTATGATAATAATACTATTATTTTCAGTTTGGACTGGCATCCTAACAATGTTCTCATAGCTGCAGGATCATCAGACTTCAAGGCCAGGTATAGTTGATTTAATCTTATCCTACTTTTATTAAAATTAAGTACCTCAATATATTTTTTGATTATCATTAACTAATAGATCTCCCATAATGGTCCCATTGAGCTCTTTCTTGCTCCAGGTATATCAGATGCCTTGCTGTGTACTATCCTGTCTATGGGAGGGTGCATAAAAATATCTCTTGCTGCTAACTGGAAAGAATAATCCATGAAGTTGCTGAAATGTGTTTCTGCTCTTGTTATCTTGGTCTTTAACCATTTGTCCGACATTTATTTTAGTTATTTTATTCCCTTCTCCTCCACAGTATGTTCCAACACTTTGTTTTTATAATAATTTTTAACTTTAGGGTAATAACAGTATAACACACTGAACATCAGTTTTTAATATATCTTGTTATGCTTGAGATAGTGAAAATAATCTGGGTTTATTGTTGGTGAATTTTTCTGTTTGTTTGGTTTATATATATATACACATACAAACACATATACACATACAGGTGTAGTTATAGATAACAATTTTTCAGTAAAAAAGAACGACTAAAAAAAATAATAATAATATTTTAACAAAAATTCTTCACCTTTGTTTCTTTCAGACAAAACAAGTGTGTTGTCTTCTTTATATTAATTATGTGATTTCTGTAACATTACCAGTCACTTACAGTTAAACTACTACTACTACTTATTATTATTATTATTATTATTATTATTAAATATTAAATGTTTACATTGTTTCATCATTTTTATTCAGGGTGTTTTCTGGATACATTAAAGAAGTGGAAGCCAAGCCAGGACCGTGTTCCTGGGGTAGCAAAATGCCATGGGCTACCCTCATGGTAGAGTTCTCTAATGGAGGAGGTTGGAAAAATATATTTATAATTTGTTTTATTTAATTTGATAATTTTCTATCTTTTTGTTTTCGTTATTATTGTTGTTACGTTTTTGTGTTCTTTCTTTGTTTTTTTTTGTTTGAATGTGTTATTTTTTTTCTTGTTGTTACTGTTGAGTTGTTTTGTTGGGGGGGTCAAATTGCTTGATTTTTTTAAAACACTTTTGTTGTTTACAAATTTATTTTTTTTAAATTATTTAAAAAATTTAAAATTAGTTGATTTTATTTATTTATAATTTTTGTTATTTGTATTATCTATCAATATTTTTTAATTTTTATATTTTGTTTATTATTTTATTTTATTTTATTTTATTTTATTTTATTTTATTTATTATTATTTTATTTTATTTTATTTTATTTAATTTTATTATTATTTAATTTTATTTTATTTTATTTTACTTTACTTTATTTTATTTTATTTTATTTTATTTTATTTATTATTATTTAATTTTATTTAATTTTATTTTATTTTATTTTATTTTATTTTATTTTATTATTATTATTATTATTTTCTGCTCATACCACTCTTTGCTTGTGATTTTATTTACTGCATGACTGAACAAATGATCTATCCAGTTACACCATCCAGTATGTTTGGATATGACATTTTATTTTAATTTATTTATTTTATTTTATTTCATTTTATTTCATTTTATTTCATTTTTTTTTTTTTTTTTTCTCTCAAAGCGATGATTTCTGGTAATTATTTACTGGCATAATAATTGTTATACACATAATTGTCTGGTTGACACTGGAGAATATGTGATATTATTCATAATTTTATTTTTCATCAGATAAGAATGAAAAAAAAAAATGCAGCATGTTTTTAATACAACGTACTTAATAATTTCAAAATCATTTGGAATTAGAATTAAAGAAGCATTAAAGTAAATTCACCTGTTTTCATTAAATAAGTGTGTGTGTGTGTGTGAGAGAACAGCAGATGTTGGTGCTTATTAAGAAAAACAGCACTTCTAAGTAAACAATTTAGAGACAATCACCATTGTTCTATTATTTTTTTTTTACTTTGTCATTTTAACAATTTAAATTGTGTTGAGTATCACAGATACTTATTTTATTTATGTTACAGTAAATTTAATTTAATGATTTAAACAGTTTTTAAAACAAGAACAAAACTAGAACTTTTGTTCTTAGTTTTCTGTTTTCTTTTCCTTTACTTTATTTTTTCCTTTCCTTTCCTTTACTTTACTTTACTTTTATTTATTTATTTATTTATTTATTTATTTATTTATTTATTTATTTATTTACCTTTTGTTGTGTTTTGTTCTGTGTGTTTATATTTGTTTTCATGTCAATATGTGTAATTTTATTTTCAGGTATTGCCTGTAAGTCATTTTGTTACCTATAATAGTTTACATCATTTTTTATTTTTCTGGGGTCATATACATATATATATATATAAGCCTTGCCTAAATAGCATTAACACATATAGATGTATATGGTGCATTTTGAAAATCTTTATTTCACTTACAAATGTGCAAATCATTCTATTCAAATTCAGATTTATTATTCAGTATACATTTTATTTATATTTAAATATTTTATTTATTTATTCATGTATTTATTATTATTATTATTTTTATTATTATTACTATTATTATTTTTATTATTATTATTTATTCATTCATTTATTTAATTATTTATTTTACTTCTAAGTTATATACATATATAAAGTTTTTGTTTTTCATTTCTCAATTATTATTTTTTAAATAACTTTTTGCCTGCTATTAGCACATATTGAAAAAACATATCAGAAATAAAACAGAACTAACAGATAAAAAAAACTGTAGCTTTTGCCTGATTAATAAGAAAACTTAATTTAATTTAAAATACAAACTGCATTAATGCTCATTTTAGCTCTGGTGTATGATGATTACCTATGTATATAAATACATTTTTACTGAAAATCCATGGTACTTTATTTCTCTTTACATTTCACTCTCTTTTAAATATAATTTACTCATAGGAATTGTATAAAATTTACAGATAGATTTAAATCAATCTTCAGTCTTTCTCATGTGGATGCCAGCACATTTGCATGGAAAATTTCTCTTAACTGTGTTTTTTGCAAATGTCTTTTGTGAAAATTCTTTGAGAATGTTTAACATGTTCCACACTTGACTCAAGTCTTATTATTAAAACCACAAAATGGTTCTTTTTCAGATTTGCTAAAAAATACAGAGTATCAATATGGATTATTTATTGTGTATATGGAATCATATTTCTGACTCTGTCAAATAAACTTGATACTAAACAAAAAAACAAAATAATAATAAATAAATAATTTTAAAAAATAAAAGAAAATAAAGGAAAAGAAAAGAAATTAAGAGAATATTTTTCTCTGTTTCTACTAATTTGAAAATACCTGGAAACATTCAAGGGACCAGATTTCCTGTGAAACAAATTTAATATTTCCAATAAAAAAAAAGGTGTTGACAAATTATTCAGAATCAAAAACTGAAAGCAGTTCAATTCAAAACTTGCAGAAAAATAATTTATCAAGTTTTATTATTTTCTATAACCAGAATTTGAGATTTATTCAGTTTATTTGTCAGAGTTTGAGAATTGAGGTTTCCAAAATATATCCAGTTTAACTAATGTAAATATATTAAAATATATTTATATAAATTTTATAATTCTAAAACATGAATGACATCAGTCCTGAAACTAAAATGTCAAATAACCCATATACCCAAAGATTAAACATAAAATAAAATAGAAGATAATTATGACTTTTAGTTTTAATTTTTTTTATATAAATTAGATTGTAGCGTTCTATATTCAGCAGTTTAGTTAGCATATTTGATCCATTATTGATTAAAGTTTTATATTATGGATACTTACAGTTTATCCAAAGTTGCTTGAAATAGAAAAAGAAAAGCTGAATTCTATTTTTTTATATATATCATTTTTATTACATTATTTATTTATTTTTGTTACAGTTTTTTGTTGTTGTTGTTGTTATTATTAACAATTAAAATGAAAAAAGGGTGATAGTTATAACTGAATTTACTTCATGAAATACTTTTGTATAATTAACATCTGGTGAAGTTATTTTTTTATCATTATTATTATTGATATTATTTATCAAATTATTTAATTTTGTTTTTATTGATTTATTTTATTATTATTATTTATTTATTTATTTATTTATTTTTTTCTTATTTTTTTCTTCTAATAAAGTTACCCCAACTAAATACCATTAATGTTTTTCTTATTTTTTTTCTCTCCCTTACTGGTTGTATTATCTACAATAATTCTGTATATTGTTCACATGAATTTTTTTCATTTTAACACTGTTATTTTGTTTAGAATGTAGCATTAGCTAGGTCAGCCATATTGCAGAGAGCACATGTAAAATTATGTTTATCCTATTCTGTAAAATTGCTTTGGTATTTTAAATACAATGAACACACACACACACACACACATGTACACACTCATAAAATTGCACAAATTTCAACATTAGTAACACACAATATACATATACACAGAGACAGACAGACAGACAGACAGACACCCATATATATTTATTTAAACACACACACACACACACACTCACACACACATATACAGATATATACACACACATTTTGAAATATCTGAATATTCATATGTTTGAAAACTGTAAAACCATCTGTAATTGTTACTTTCTGTCTGTACAACAGGTGGCTGGGTTCACTCTATCTCGTTTTCTCCCAGCGGTGACCGTTTGGCCTGGGTTGGACACGACTCCAGTTTATCTGTTGTTGATGCCAAGAATGGTCAGAAGTCAGTATTAGATTTTTTTTTTTTTGATATAGCTTTACATAGCCTAAATCTTTTCTTCTTTTTTTTCAAAAAATTGTTTCTCTTAATTTTGTTGTTTAAAGGAAGGTTTTGGGGGTGTTTTTTATTTAGTTTTACACATATATAATTTGTTTTTTTTCATTTTAATTTATTTGTTGCCTGCTATATATACATGCATACATACAGACATTCATATATATGTAAAGAAAATGAATTTTTAAATAAATTTTATTATTTTTATTTCTTTTTTTTAAATTATTTCTATAATCATATCTGTTTTAATATTGAGATATTTGTTTACATTATTTATTTATTTATTTATTTTCTAGACTGGCCATTGTTAAGGACAGTTTTCTGCCTTTCATGGGAGTCACCTGGGTTACAGAAAACAGCCTTATTGCTGGGGTAAGCTTAAACAACTTTTTAATATTTTTTATATTTAATTTCATATATGATAATGTATTTTTTTTTTTTTTTTTTTTTTTTTTATTGATTTTATTTTTTTTTTCATTTCATGGTATATGACCATTGAAACTTTTTATTTTTTTATTTGTTACTATTAATGTTTTTATATATGCAGAATTTCAATTTTCACATATTATTTCTGTTTAAACTTTGATAATTAAAAAGCTGATTTAAAAAAAAAAATTATTTATTTGTTATCATTAATAGTAGTAGCAGTACTTGTAATAGTGGTAGAGGTAATAGTAGTAGTGTTTTAAATTCAAACATTTTATTACATTGACCAGTATATTATTATATTAAATTCACCTATTTTTAACCAGCTGTAGCAGTCAAGCATATATTAAGAAATTTTTATGATGAAAATAAATACATTTTACACTTCAAAATAATTAATAATTATTAATTATGACTGTTAAAATATTTATTCATGTTACATATTATGACAGGGCTACGACTGTAATCCAATGGTCTTCACTTACACAGACAGTGGATCTTTGTCACTGGTCAGCAAACTGGACATTCCACAACAAAAAGAATCTGGACAAATAAGGTATACGTTTTTTTCTAAATGTTTTTTAATTTTTTTTTTACAACTTACTATGGTGAAATACTTTAAGATTCTAAATTATTGTTTTTTGTATTTCATATTTGTTTGTTGTCAGATTTACTTATAATGATTTGTTTTATGTTTCTTTGCTTAAATGTCTGCACATGGTATGCTTTCTGTTTATTTTGTTTTATTTTATTTTATTTTTTTTATTATTATTTTATTTTTTTTCATTTTTTTTCATTTTTGTTTTTTCCACATTACTTAAAATGTTACCCCACAGAAAATATTAATATATAATTATTTTGAAATGTTATTTATGCTGTATTCATTGAGAAACATTTATCATTTCATTTGGATAAAAATGTGATTTTCACATAACATCTGTTTATTATTATTACAGGAATAATTTTTAGCTTATTTTGGTACAAAAAAAAAATTTAAAAAAAATTATTTATAAAAAGAGTACTGGATTACAACACAATTGTTGGCAGATCAAATCTTCTTGATTTTTTTTGGTTTCCAACCACAGCATAACAAGAATGTTTTTTAATATTTAGGGAATGACCAATAAAAGATCATTTTTTTCATTCATTCATTTAATTCATTTGGTTTATTTATTTTAATCCATTCAACATCATCATTCCTTTAATTAATTATTTTTGTTCATCATTTAGTTTAGTTCAGTTAGTTCACTTTATTCATTTAATGCTTTTAGAATGTCCATTCATTGCTCAAGTTCATTCAGTTTATTCATATATTGATTTTTTTTTTATTTTTTTTTTTTTTTTTCATTTAATTACTTTGGTTTACTCATTCTTTTAATTTATTACATTCATTCATTGCTTTAGTTCATTCAGTTTTTATTCATATACTGATTTTTAAAAAAATTTTTTTTTTTTTTTTTTTATTCACACTTGGAGTTTCTTCATTCATTTAGTGTATTTATTTGAATATATTTAGATAGTTCATTGGGTTATTCTTTTCAGTCACTATTCAATCATTTATGATAAATGTTGTTTCCAGATGCAATAGCATTGACTGCACAGAAAATGGAGAATTTGATGAAATTGATGAAGAGCCTATTTCTATACAGAGGTTGCCATTCAGCATGCAACTGACTGACTTGTTCTTAGTGTTTTTATTTGTTTCATGTAATCTAACAAGAAGCATGAAATCCAGCAGCAGAACAAACAAAAAATACTAAATAAATAAAATTAAATAAATAAATAATTACAAAGATTTGAAGAATAAACATAAAAAATATATATTTAAAAAAAACAAACAAAAAAAACAAACACAAACTTGTTTTAATTAATAAAATCTGAAGACCAAAATTTTGTAATTTAAAAATACGAGAATCTGTCTACTGGTTCTGTTTTAAATACATGTAGATAGATGTAAAAACATACAAACATGCATACGTAATTAGTGTGTGATGTAGTGTCATCATATAGCAATATTAATTTGCCTTGTTTGAAAACTGACAATTTAACATTCAGATTATAAAGTGTTAGTTTATACTAAACTTCTTCAGTAGTACTAACCTAAAATTAATATTTTGATGATACATTTATTGCAGGTGCATTTATCATTTATCAACAGAGGACATGGGAATATTTTACTGCTTGTTTTACATTTTTATTTTAATTTCATTTTTTTTTCATTTTATTTTATTTTTATAAAACAAAAGGTAGAGACTGTGACTGTGTCCCTTATTCACGAGGCTTTATATACACAAATTATTTTTGAATAAATTCTAAGTGTGTTACTGTAACCAAGAAACCAGAGTAGTTTATGTGATTGACAGTTACTGTTAGTAACAATATCTGACAACTGCTGTCTGCAAAACTGGGGAAATTTGTGCTCTGTAGTTTTCTTTTTTTCTTCATTTTTTTCAGTTTACTGATTAAATATTCCATAACAAATTATTTAACCTGGTTGCTGAAATGCTGTCATTCAGTAAATTGATAATTTTTTTAAGTCTGATGAATATGTAAAATTTTGTGTGTGCATGAGTTTTACTGAATTTACAAACAATTAGTTAAAATGTGTCTCAAAATAATTGTACTGCCATGAGTTTGTGTGTGTATGCATGTTGTTTGTGTATGTGTATGAACATGTGTGTTTGTACGTGTTACTAAATCCCATTCTTTAAATAGTAATAATAATAATTTGCTCTAATATTTGATTTAAATTTAAAAACCCAAAAGTATTTACTGTCTTTTTTCAGCATGGAGAGTGGATAAAGCATGAATTTAGGAAATAACAGAATTAAATGTTTTGTGTAGATTAACCCCAGTGAAAACTAAACTAAGCTGACAAGTTACTTTTCAAACTGAAAATGAACAGAAGCTTTAGTCAGTAAATTTTTAATGAAAAACTGATTATTTCCATTCCATTCTTCTTATTTTTTCTTTTTTTAAAAAAATATTTTCTAAAAATATTTCCCATACATAAAATTACATCACCTGTTTACTAATTATTATAATGAAGATAAAGGAATAAAAAAAAAATTGTGTGACATATTTTTAAATGATTTTCTTGATTTTTCAGATTCAGACTGTTTTTGGACAATTCCACATAATTATATTGAATTGTTATTTTTATTTTTTTATTTTTAAACATTCAGCAATGCTTTCTTCATTATTGTCCTGAAGTGAATAATTAAGGTTATTAATATTTATACAAATGAATCTTTTTTTTTTTTATATATATATTTCTTCCATTTGTCATTAAATTTTTTTTTTTTTTTTTTAATAATAATAATAATTTGAAATGTTTCTTCTTTTTTTATTTTAGTGCAATGAATCGGTTCAAAAATCTGGACAGGAAAAACACAACGGATGACTCTTCTACTGACCTCAAAACACAACACCAGAACACTATAACGTAAGCAGAAACATTTCATATCATTTGTTTCTTTTGCAAATACTAACTAAACAATTTTTAATTTAAAAGAAAATGTTTGTTGTCCAATTTTTGGGTGTTAACTCACTCATCTGAAGCTTGATTGTCCATCAGGTTATTTATTACCCTTTGAATCATTTACTTTTCTGCATGGTTTTTCAGAGAACATGGTATGTGCTGTTCTGTTAAAAAGATTTGGGGATTTTTTTTTTTTTTTTTTAATTATTGATTGATAAGGGTGTTTTATGGTATTGCAGCAGTGAACTTTTCTATTATCATTTTCAAAAAAACCAAAAAAAACCCACCAAACATACATGATTTGTAATTTTATCTTTTTACAATAATCATAATGAATTTATATTTTTCCAATCAGAATGGTTTTCACACATTTTCTAAAATCATTCATTTGCCCATGTAAACTCTTTCATATAAATTAGTATTAATATCTTATCATTAAAAATTAATATTAATATCTTTTCATGAAAATTCATATAAATAGGTGGTTTTTTTAATATAAACGTAATATCCTAACTTAATATCGTACATGTGAAGAGGTTAAAAAAAAAAAAAAATATCTGTCATTTTTTTTTTTTTAATCATTTTGTTTATTATATTAATTTTTTTTTTTTTTTTTTTTATTTCAGTCAAGTTTCAGTTTACACAGGCACCAAAGAAAACTGTACAAAGCTGTCTACTTCTGGTGTGGATGGCAACATCATTATCTGGGACTTAAAGGTGGGAGACTCTATTTCTAAAATGTTTCCTCTCTTTTTTTCTTTTTTTTTACTAATTATTAAACCATAGATTGAATGCATTAATATCTTTTGCTGTATACACAAATCAGAAATTTGATTTTCACATATCATTTGCCATTGTCACGTGGATTCCCCCAAGTTTAAATAGATACAGGTCTTGGTCGTTACTACCTAGTTGGCTTATTCTAGGGGGATTAGGCAGACTGAATCAACAGTCAGGATACAAGTGACATTTACAAGTGGAAGATTCTTCCATCACATACATTCACTTCAAAAAGGTATATTTCCTCAACTCTAGGAGTAGGAAAATATGCTGTTTAAACGCAAATAATTAAGGTGCGTTAACCAACACATTCGGGCATTTATAATACATAATAATATTTTAACTATCAGTAAACACACAGCATCTCTGAGACATGGCATAATATATATATATATGCATATATATATATACATGAAAACAAAACAAAAAAGGTAAATACATCATGATAATAACGTTAACTTCGGGATGGGGTATCAGTATGTATTTTCAATTTCTTTTCTTCATTCTGTTCCAATCGTTGTTTTTCTCCTTTCACTTGAAGGAAAACAAACCTCTGACCCTCTGTCAAAATGTTGAATAACGGTACTTTTCAAATTTTGTCACCACATGTGCAAGCAAGTGCTGTAAAATAAGAACTGGTTTAAAACACGCATTTTTGTTCACAGTGGAAATCGTTTTCTGGCTGTTATGTAACAGAAAATCAAATATGAGGGAAGATGTTCAGATTTAATCTGAAGTTCCTTAATGTTTAGATCCCTGCTTAATTCCTGAAGCACAGGGGTTAACAATATTCTGACATCAGACTCTTTCTCCAGGGCATCATTATGAAGACAAACAAAAGCTGCATAGTAATTCATTCATCATCTGATAGCTGTAAAAGTAATTCTTCAGATTAGTGTGAATACAAGCATACTGTCAGAATTTTCAGTATGTTCATTTTAAACGCCCAATTCCGTTAAGTTCCCTTAAGTTTTGTTACGAGTCCTGCCCTCTGTGGAAATTAATCTGTTATGGAATTTATAGTTATCTCAATCAACTTTTTCATGGATTCCGTGACTGCATCAGGGCATATTTTCAGTTTCTTTTCTTCATTCTGTTCCAGCCGTAGTTATTCTCCTTTCACTCGAAGCAAAACAAACCTCTAACTCTCTGTCAAAATGTTGAATAACGGTACAGTTGCAATGTCGACATCATGTTTGAGAGCAAGTTGCTGTAAAACAAGAAGTTGGAGGACTGCTTGGACAAATGCTTTTTTGTTCATAGTGGAAGATGTTTCCGCTTCTAAGCATCAGATCAGTTTTCTATCGTAGTTACAGAACAGAAAATCTAGAGGGAAGTTATTTGCGCGTAACCTGTTCTTCTCTTTTGAAATGAAATTTTTACTTTTTACATTTCTCAAAATTGGATTTTAATCTCTTTTATCCAGATATTTCCAGGCAATTTCAGTGTCTGCAACACTTGTAGAACACCATTATTGAAGAAAACCTACATCTTCCTTGAAATGAATGTATTCACCGAATATTTTTAAGTTCCACCTGCTGCAACTCAAGCTGCTACATCTTTGAAATTAACATCTGTGGAAGCAACATCTCAAAAACCAAACATTTCATGTTTTTGTTTTTTAATTTTGCTTTAATTTCATTGGCAAATCTTTTGGAAAGGGAATCCTGACCAACAATTTCGTCCAGACTCTCACATGTTTGTCCAAAGCTGTTGGACAAAAACTTTTTCCATTCCTTGTAATCCATTTCTGACTGAAGTTGAAATGACCTGTTTACCATATCCTGATGGACATATTATTTATTACATATTTCAGAATGAAGCAGACTGGAAAATATGTTTAGTCTATCTTTACAGGTTGTCTTATTAAACAATTATCACTTTCGTTTAGATAACACGATTTGTTCAACATACCTCTATTTCTTGGAAACATCTCGTTTCATTTTAAATAAATAAATGAAAGAGCAATTTGTAGACTGATATCATTTTCAGTTTATGTTCTTGATTTCTGTTAAATCATGCTTTTTAATGATTAATAATGATTTGGATATCTTATACCATGTTTCTTGGAAAGAAAAATAAATGTTGTTTTGTTTGCTGTGGATTTCCTTTCTTGTTGATTTTGTCCAAATTTACATTCTTAATATTACAGATAGCTCGGCATATTCACCATCTCAAATTAAGAAATTCCCCATACAATTCCCTATAATAAACTGTTATTTGATCTCTTTCTGCTTTAAAACGTTGTAAAATTAGCTTACATTTTTGAGGTTCGGAATTTGCCATTGCTGAAAAATTGAAAAAATAAAAGGATTGAGAGCATTAGCAGCTGTTAGCATTGCTACATTTGTTACGTTGGAATAGGCAGAATATCACAACCAATTTCACAATTGCTACTATCTAACTCACCATTTCAGATCTGGGACCATGGCCCTAATTTTTTCTTGTCACAGGGATTTCCCTAAGTTGTAAATATATATCTGTCGTGGGCAGATTACTACCCAAGTTGCCTTCCTCTAAGGGTATCTTATATGGGATCTGTGTATGCAACATATTATAAGTACTGAATCATGTTTTTGTACACTAGAGCACAAGACACTTTTGAAAACTGTATTCTCACTAGCATTGAACATTCAGTACAGTAGTAAAGAATAACATAGATGAATAAAAATATTGTAATCTGTCACATCAGTCACACACAGGTTAATACAATGAAAACAGCAAATATTTTTATATAACTAGTTACCAAGGGTGTTCAGGGGATAGCGACACAGTTCTCCCTTAACTAACTCCAGGTTCTTATAAGAAAGAAAAGGGACTTGTGTTATTCGGCAATGTGTTAAGAACCTTGTCGCCAGATCATTCTGTGAAACAAGAACCTGTAACACTTACCACTCCCCAGGTGATAATTAATCCCGCAAATTCCCAGACGTTTTATTGATTTGTTAAATCAAATCAACAGTCAGGATACAAGTGACATTTGCATTCTTCCATCACTACATTTATGTACATATATATAAAAAAAACAGTTTTGTTTTCTTAAATAAATAGTTAAATTAAAGCCATATTTACCGTATTATTCATTTTTCTTTCATAATTTTTTTGAGTGTGTGTCCCTGAAATTAAAATATGGGGATTAAAACCTAGTATTTGTCATTTTATCTGTTTAAACATTGTAATTAATCGTTATCAGTTTTAACATTTTTATTAAAACTTGTATTGTTTTTGTTTTTTTTCTAAATGTTTATACATTTTCACTGAGAAAAAACCAAAACAGTAAGTTTTAATTAAATTTTTTAATTAAAACTTATTGTTTTGTTTTTTCTAAATGTTGATACATTTTTCTTTTAGAGTCTTCAGAATGCTGTCCCTGGCTTGAGAATTGTGTAAACGTGCTGATCATTTATGCCAGAAATGCTGCAGTTAATCCTCAAAAACAGTATATGACTGTTTCTATATTAACTCTTTCACTCTTGTTTTTTCATTTAGCCCAGAATATTAGCCTTCCTTCTTGTATTTCTTTCTATATATTGGTTAAATTTTATTATCAGTAATTAATAGTTTTATAATCATTTGGTGGACTGAAGATACATTTGTCTTTAAAAAAAAAAAAAAACAGAGAGAAAAATTTCAGAAAAGCAATGAAAACAGTGTCTTATTTTGTTTTGGAGATTCCGAAAACCATGAATAAAATTAGCTTTTTTCCATCTTAAGTTTTTATTTTTGTTTGTTAGTATCCACTTTCTGAATAGAGTGAAAACTGGAATCCTTTTTGTTTCCTTAAAGCAGTTTAATTATTTGATTTTTTTTTTTTTTTATTATTTATTTTATTATCTGAAACATTTTTCATCACAAAACAGTTAAAATTCATTAACAGAAATAATATGTTTATTTTTTGTTATTTTATTATTATATATTGTTAAATAAGCATACCATTTTAAATGATGATAAAAAAAACAACAACCCAAAAACCAGTAGAAAATACATAAAACTATTCAATTGGGAAAGTATAAACATTTTTATTACCAGATATATAAATAATTAACATAGTACACAAGTAATCATATTATTGATTAATACACAATTTTTTGAGTACATTATTAATGAAATTTGATTTATAAATATATTCATGCTGTTAGGATCATTTCTGTTGCTAAATTTATTGATGCTATTAGAGTATTAGGTAAATACAAATTTTCTGGATTAATACTGAAATACATTTACCAGTAGCATGTTTAATCAAACAAAATACACTGCAGACAATTTATTTACTAAGCACTTACTTACTATATTTAACCATGCCCTTGGAAAAAAAAAAAAATGTATGTATGTATATATACATTATGCAGTTTTAACAAGAACTGGAGAGATGCAGTTTAGCCAAACAGTGGAAAATCCTAGTAACTCACATTCTGTTACAACTGGAAACAATTAGGAGCTGGTTAATTATCATAACAGAATCATTTTTTTATTTGGGAAGGGTCATGTAAATTATTCATGGGCAATTTTTTTTTTTTTTTAGATTATTATTATTATTATTATTATTATTTTTTTTTTTTAACTTAAATTTATTCACAATGCAAAAATCTAAAATACAAAATTCTGTTCTAAAATTAACTGGGCACATAAATAGCTCAAAAAAAAAAAAAAAAAAAAAATAATAATCCCCGTTTTCATGAAAATGTTAGATAATATGTTGCAGTCCATTCCTATTACAGTAGAGCAGTTATCTGGGAGTATTGACCACAGAATATTGAACTACATCCTTTTACTGGTACATCAAAGACAAGAGTTCATATTTTTCATTTAAATTATTATTTTTATATATATATATCTACTATATAGGTAAAAAATCAGAATAATTCATATTTCAAGAAAGATGAGTTTTGATTAGAAAAACTACAGAACTGACAACTTATTTTTAGATTAAATTGTAAGGTTTTTCAATTTTAAAGAAAAAAATAGTTTTGTTCAATTAACTTTTTTTTAACTTTTTTTTTTTAAATATTATTATTAACCTTTGACTATTTTGTTCTGAACGTATTATATAATTTTTCAAGTTATCACCCTCTTCAAAAATGATATGTTTCTAATAAATGTATACATTAAATCTACTAAATAAAATTAGGTACAAGTTCCAAATTATTTTGTTACAAATTAATCTCCAGTCCAGTGAATGTAAAATGAAAACATTTTGTTTTAAAGACAAAATAAATATAGAAAGGCATATGTGTAATTTGATATACTGGTAAAACAGGAATGCATACACTCACTATATACAAAGAAAATAATGTGCATACAAAAAAGAAAATCATTACATAAACATTATACACAATTAAAATGTAAAGTTTTCCTAAAAGAAAATAAATAAAAATACATTCCAGTGAAATAAAATACAAGGAAAATAAAAAGTACATTTCATAAAACAACAAAAATTTGTTGAAAAGTAATAAATAAGCATTACCAAAGATGAATGAAAATATATTAACCAAACAAAATGATCTAATAGTAATACAGGATATGTAAAAGCTAATTGCACATTTTATGACGAGAATGAAATGATTAAATTCAAAACAGTTTTGTAGTGACTAGCTGTAACAAGAGACTTAAAATTTTTGAACTGTAAACCAGTAAAATTTTAAACTGTAAAAGAGACATTTTTTAGTGACTTAATGGGATAGTAAACAAAATATTTTTGGCAAATATATATATATATATATTTATATATTAGCAGAGGTTTAAATGCCTTTTTTGCAATGACTAAAGTACACAGCAAATACATATAATATGTAACTGAACAAGTAAACAGAGCCAGATCTATATTTAGAAAAATATGTGGCATGTTTATTACATTATATTTTATTTAGTTTATTAACAAAACTAATCCAAATGCAAAAAAACAAAACAATTATAAACTTGCATAAAAGTTGTAGCAAAATAAGGAGAAAAACTTCAGCAGAATTACCTAAATACAATTTTTTGCAGAAATAATACATTAAGGATTGTGGCAGATTAGGATTCTGAGCTGGGTATTCTTTCTGTTATATAGCAAATACATGTTGTATGTTACATCTGATGCTAGATTAAAACAACAACACACAAGATGGAAACAAAAAGTACCCTGAAGAAAATGTGGGGGAATGATACATTAAATGACTTGGGTGGGGGGAAGATAGAAATGATTTAACTATGATAAATAAATTTTAAAATTTACAAAATGAATTGTAGCAAAATTATAGCACCATTTAATTTGAAAATGATTAATAAAATAAAAATTCGATGATGACTTAAAAGAACATTTATAAAATTAAAAAAAAATATATTAATTTTAATAATGAAATACTGTAACAAATTTAGAAGAAAATAATGTACATTTTAATTGACCTCTTTTTAAAGATGTGGAAAATGACTAGTTTTATTGATCACTGCTTAGATCTGTTTTAGTATTTTGTTAAACGAAAAACATTAAATAAAATTTAAAGTTTGTAAAATACTGTAATAAATTTTGAAAATAAATATACCCTAATACAAGAACATAAGTGACAATGACTTGTACAAAATGAGCAAGACAGAAATAAAAACAGCAGTAAAAACAATCAGCAGCATAAAATCATTTTACATAATAATAATTAATCAATAGTATTGATTTTTTCAGTAAAACAAAAGACAATCCTGAGAATATTTTAGCCTATTTTAAGAATAAATATTTGCCTGTTTTAAGATTTGTTTTAATCAATCTTTTTTTAATTTTCTGATTCATAATATTTGTAAATTTATGGCAGTGACATCTTAAGGGAGATAACCCTCACACAAGACTTGCAAATTATTCTTTTAAAACACATTTAATTATCCAAAACAACAATACATTTTTTACCAAACCACCCAAATTTGAAACATAATTTTAAGGAATGACTTCAAATAATAAAAAAAAAAAAAAATCATCATAAATTGTTAAAAGAGTGATTTAAACTTGCAATATGAAAAATGATATATTTACAATATACAACAGATAATCAAATTAATTTCATATTCAATTTTATCTACATCCTAGAGACGAAACTTCAAAATGATAAAAAATAAGTTCTTTGGTTTGACTGCATAGATTGTCCTCTTCAATTCAGGCCCAGTTATTTTTTTATTTTTATTTTTTTCTTAATTCTGAAATGTGTAACAGTAATCTACATTACTTAATGCTGTCACAAGACATCAATTTCTATTTCTGTTTGAAATGAATAATTAACTTTAGAAATTCCTTAAATTATCAGTGACAGTGTAAAAAAAAAACCCACTATATTTCTGAAAACTGACTAGTTGAATTTTGTAAAATTATAAATGAGATTTTGAAAATCATTTGACAAATGTTATTTCCCAAATACAAAGTCACATAACATTTGCACTTTCAGTATAAGAATTTTAGAATATATGTAGCATAAAATTCATTATATAAGCCTAACAACATAAATTTTTGATCCTGTATTATATGCTTTGGCATACATCATAATTTTATATCAATAAATCCCTCGTTATATTTATGTATATTTTATCCTTGTATGTGTCACAACAAATGTGTAACATATGTCATAGATATTTTTGTCTTCAATATCCCTTAAAATCATTTACACCTTAGAAATGTGCAAAATAACCTGTGTGAAAAAGCAGTCCAATGCCCACATATTTTTTATCATTATGTCTGTCACACCAGATGTATAACTGGATATTACTGTGTTTTTTTCACAATACCCATTAAAATTATTTATACCCTAGAAATAACATTTTAAAATTATTTATATCTCAGAAATGCCTTAAAAATATTATTTACACCTGAGAAATAATACTTTTAAATTATTTATACCTCAGAAATAACATTTTAAAATTATTTATTCCTCAGAAATGACTTAAAAATATTATTTACACCTGAGAAATAATACTTTTAAATTATTTATGCCTCAGAAATGACATTTTAAAATTATTTATACCTATAAATAAGAAGAAATGCAGAAGAGTTTATATTTTGCAAAATAATCCGATGTTTGTGACCTGCATGCCAGACACAGTTTCTACTTGAGTTTCTTCAAGCGTCTTAGTTGGACGTACGTCAGAGTCAAAAGTATTGCAGTCGTGATGATCAAGGCAAACTGTGGCCTCCACAAGTCCCACGCAGTTTCATGCTTGATTCCCTGTGTGTCAAGATAAAAATCTCCTGTTGTGCTGAAAATAAGAATATTTAAAATTTTGTCAAAACCTTGATCATCAGAGGATATAAAAAGAAAAAAAAAAAAAAAAAAAAAATGGAGAAAAAAATGGAGAACAAAAACATACTGTTTGTCTTGAATGAACTGATGAATTTACAAATAACAAATAAATTGATGAAATAAGAATATATTGTCTTTTTTTTATTTTATCTATCTATAGCTATTTACAACTTACCAGATTTGTGTGCCATTTTCTACAGAACAGAATGTCAAACCATGCAGTTCATTAACAGAGAGTGCCTGAAATTAAAAATACATTATTATTATTATTTAAAAGAATGGAAAGAGAAATTACAGTGTTAAAATGTGTCTGTTTGTGTATGTGTATGTGTATGCATGTATGCACCCCCCTTTAGAATACATGCTTGTGGATGTTTATCAAGAAGAGTGAATATATATATATCTATGTGTTTACTCACATCCATACTGTATCGAAGAATACTGATCCATCTTAGCCAGCTCAGCCAGCTACCAAGTGTGTCCAGGTTTAGCAGTAATCCACTAAACAACTGAAAAGTAAATTTCATATAAAATTAAAACAAAATCTAACAATGACTGAAAATTTATTGTTTGCCCTTACAGGAAGATAAGATTATACTTGGTCATTTAAAAAAATAATTAAAAAAATATATATATATATATATATATATATATATATAAAATATTCAAAAAAAATGATACTGCTAATACTACTACTACTACTAATAAAATAATTTGATCTTTCAGGTAATTTTGTTTACATTAAATTTTTTAAATAATAATAATAATAATTAAATTTGTTTTTTAAATTTACAAAATAATAAAAATCACAATTTACTTTTAGATAAGAACTGAAAACATGAGATAAATTACTGAAATATTACCATCATGAAACTGAATATTGTTGATATAATGAGGTTGGCCACAGCTCGGATTTGCATGCTAGCACTAACAGCAAACGCTAAGCTGCAGGCTGCGAGAGTTGTGTGAAACAAAGTTAACAAAAAGATGAAGAAATGTGAAGCTGTTGGCTGTAAACCTGAAATACATGAAAGGTTAAAAACATTTAAATAAATTCAATTTATACATATATATATATATATATATATAATATATAAATAAAATATTTATAGCAATTTCAAAGTATAGATGAACTCATTAAAAAATATAATTCTTATGGACAAAAATATAATAATTATTATTGTTTAAACTTTACAAATAAAAAAAAGAATGATTTTTAAAATGGAAAATTTAAAAAAAAAAGGATAAATACTTCTAAAAAATAAGTTCAATTCACAGTTCAAATTAGTACCATATACTTCTCAAGTCATCATGTAATTGTTTTTAAATTTAACTATCCATCCTCTTTTGTATGATTTGGAAAGCAAAAGTAATAAACATTATGAAATCTTCAGATGAACAGCATTCATTTTGAATTACATCAGTCTTAAATACCATTCCTATCACAGCCAGTGAAACCATATAAAAGCAAAGACACAAGGTATGAATATTAAAAAGAAGTAGATAATATCTACCTATCATCCAGTATGCTACAATACTCAAAGCAGCTGTTGGAAGCAGTCTCATTGGAATCACGTCACAAAATATTTTGCTGAGAAAAAATGCTGAAACTCTGTAAAAACCACTGATGTTTTCATGCCTGGAATAAAAACAAACAAATATAAAATTACTAAAACATTTTTTCTTTTCTTTTAATTTAATTTTAATTCAATTTTTATTGTTATTATTATTATTATTATTATTTTTTATGATTTTGATTTGATTTTGTTTAATTATTATTATTATTATTTTTCAACATTTTAATTTTAAAAAATTAAACTAAAAAAACATTAATGCTAATCATTACAGCCAAAAACTTGGAACTGAATCATCTATATATTCCTTGAAAGGATCATATTTTGACAAATTATTTATTTATTTAAGTTAGGTTCAACCTAAATTAAAATAGGAATAAAGATTGGAAGATAAAAAAATGGACAATTAGTTTTATTTGTATTACTAGAAGTTCAACAGTAAATATAATAAAAAAAAAAAAAAGATAAAAATTGGAAAAAAAAAACAGTTGGAAAGTTGTAAAAAGTTTTATAAAAAAAAACTCAAAAAGATGTTTGATTATAATAATAATTTAAAAAAAACAAACAAAAAAACTCACATAAAAATTGTTCTCTCTTTAATGAAGAGTTCCACAGCTGACAGGTTTCCAAACACTTGATTCATGATGATGAAAAAAAACACACCAATTCTGAAATTTAAATAATAAAAAGAAAAATAATACATTTTAGATCCAGACCAAAGAAATGTGAATATTTCAAAAAGTCTGGTATTTAGCTGGATCCTATTGAATCAGGTTAAAACAAAATGTATTCTAAAATATAAAAAATAAATCGAAAACACTTTGCTTTGTCTATCTGCTATGTATGAATATTTACAATAATTATAAATACAAATATAAACACTATCACTATCCAAACATACAATGTTTTGAATTTAATGACCAAATTTTGCATGCTACCTCATCTCAACAGTATTTTAATATTTACAAACCTGTTTTGTATCCCTGAGGTAGTAGATTTGTCCAGCTGATAGTATATCACTCCAACAATAATAGCAAAGAGCAACATGACAGTAATCTGTTAAAATGAAAACTTTATTTGTTTATTTACATCATAGTTTAATTACTGTGAGTGTGGCTCTGGGAAAATGAAAACAAGGACACAGTTAGTCATTTATATTAAAGGAAAGAGTTTACTTTTTAATTCTAATTTTTTAAATTATGTCTAGTTTTATTTTTGTTTTTATTTATTTATTTATTTATCATATCATATATTATAATTTTTTAAAAAATTTTTCTATTCATTTATTTGTTTTTCTGAGACCATAGCTAGATTTATCTATAAAATAAAACTATTAAAAAAACAAACAATAATCTCATGTCAGTCAGTGTTATTAGTCAACAACATTCAGTTTTTCTCACAGTTAATAATGCATTCAAACACACAAGTTTACACAGAGGAGCTATTTTAGTCTACTTTAATCTTCTCACCCATCAAAATGGCACAAAGACAGTCACAAACATAAATTTACCAACATACACAGAACAAATATATTCCACTCATTCACAGTAAAGAAAAAACACAGATATATACACATTTGATATACAAAGAAACAGCACTCACAAGAGATACAAATATTTCATACCTGGCTAACTGCTGCCTGAGGATTTCTTGTGATGTTTTTCAGTGACCTTGTTCCTACAACTGTTAACTAAAAATAAAATTATCAAATTAATTTTATTTTTCTTTCCAAAAAAAAAAAAAATAGAAAAGAATTATAGGTAATTGTAATCAAAAGTTATTTTTGTAAGTTGTCTAAGTAATACCACAAGTAAATATGTCAAGAAACAGTTAGGGATAATTTAATTTTTTTTTTTGTATTCTTATGATAGATTTTCATGATTCCTAATATTTTTATTTAGTATAATGATTCTGAAATTCTGAAATGAAAACATTGGATAGATCATAAACCAATAATATAATATAATTATCTGATAGACTAATTTCTACAAAAAAAAAAAAGAAATTTAAAAAAAAGTATATAAAACACAAATATGAAATATTTACTAGCATAAATTATAGTAAAAAAAAATAAAATAATTGTAAATATATGAACAGATTTCATGAAACAGCTGGTTACTAAATTAAATTTGAAGACATGTCTGACCTGTCTAATGAAAGATGTTGCATATTCGACCTGTTCCATGCGAACAACACCCCCACCTTTCTCTTCCTCTTTAAACTGTTTAATAACTGGATCTATTTCAGCCATACACCTGTAAACAATAAAATTATAAAGTCATCAAGCAGACTGTTTCACCAATTTGTTATTTACAGTTATGGTTTTTGTCATTATCTGTCTGTGAGGGTGTGTGTGTATGTGCATCTTGCTGATTTTAATGTTGTGTTTTTGTTCTGGGTAGTTTTAATTAACTTACAGATACTTAAAAACTGATTTTACGTATAATATTTTTTTATGATCAAACAAAATCATGTTTGTAACTTCAACCTCATTTACACCATATATTAAATTTACTATAAACCTAGTAAATTTCAAAATATGTATATATATATATATATATATATATATATATATTTAATTATGAACATATTTCAAATGGTTAACTATTTTGAAATAAGAAAACAATAAAAATATACTAATAAACAAACATACACAGAATATAACTACACACACTAATATGAAAAAAAAAAAAAATTGTCAGTATTTCTTACAATCCTTTACCCTTTTTTGTAAGTGTAATCTTCAAAATACTGCTAATTTTTAATAAGTTAGCATTGTCTGACAACATAATATAATAAAACTAATTCTCACTTTTCATGCCATTTTGACTTTCTGTAGCTGTTGGTCAGTGATGTCTGCAGGTTCTCAGAATCTGTGGATAATCAGCAAAAACATTCATTAAATCTGCCAGTTCAAACATACAATATGGTCTACATGATGCAGTAACAGTACAATAAATTAAAACAGAAGTTCCACTGCTGTGACTTGTGATATTCCTCCCCATAAAGCTACTATCTAGACAACTACTTAGCATTTCTCTGCATTAGAAATGAATAAAACTAAATAGTTAAAGACATTAAATTTGTTACTGTTTAAGTCTATTCTTATAATAATAAATTAATGTTCTTTATCTATAATAATAATAATAATAATAATAATAATAATAATAATAATAATAATAATAATAATAATAATAATAATAATAATAATAATAATAATAATAATAATAATAATAATAATAATAAATAAACAATGATAAATAATAATAATAATACCAGATTATTTGGAAATAATAATATTAATAATAATCAATCAATAATAATATGTAAATAAACAATGATAAATGTAAAACAAACTTGTAGATTATCTGGAATACAAAAAAATGCAAGTGCTATTCCATCCCCATTGATCAAACACATTTTCAAAACAGAAAGAAGTCTGGAGGATTGTTGTGTTCCATTCACATTTTAAAACCTGAAAACAAACTTGTATTCATTAACCCAAGATACACAGGCAAAAAAAAATGTTAGCTAAAGTCTGTTAAATAAGATACAAAGGAAAGTGATGATGCAAAGAATAAACCAAACTCACCAACAGATGAGAAGAAGTCCAAAGCTTCACTGGGTACACCGTGGTAAACAACCTCCCCTTTTGACAGCAGAATCATATTATCAAACAGACGATAAATCGAGTAACGAGGTTGGTGAATGGAAAATACAATTGTTCGACCCTTCAAAGCCAGGCTACAAACAAATACAAAACTGTCTGATTAAAAAATAACAAAGTATAAAGTTTTACAGATTAAAGCTTGGATGAAAATAAAAAATGTTGTTTAATAAAAAAAAAAAAAAAAAAAAAAAAAAAAAGAATAAAGTTTCAAGAAATACTAAAAATTAAAATTTAAAATTAAAATTAGATGCAATTCTACTTTGTAAGCAAATGCTGATGTTTTATATGAAAATGAACAGCTAAATGCTTCAGAGAGAAAATCTTTGAAATACTATATGCCCACAGTATAATCACAATATTATCTTATATTTCAGGTTGTTGTTTTTATTTTGGTTCAGAAATGATATTCCTTACAGATTATCTGTAACAGTGAAAACAAACAGCAATGCTATTAAATGTCAGTCGTCTTTGTAATTGTTTCCACGCTGCTGATATAGTTTATTATTAGCAACAGTCAGTCTCCAGTTACAAATAAAACAATTAATCCAAAGTGTACAGAATATACTTACACTATTTTTACAGAGCATCCTAGATGTATTTTAACTTCTCTTAACTAACTTATATCACAGTTTAGTATGCACCACTCTAGAAAAATGTGCTTTTAATGTTATGTTTAAATATTTTCTAAGTAAATCACCTTCTTATTAAATACATGACAGAGTTAGCTGTACTTGCATCCAGTCCTGATGTTGGTTCATCCAGAAACAGAACAGGAGGAGAAATAATCAGTTCCATTCCAATGTTTGTCCTCTTCCTCTCTCCTCCAGATATTCCACGTCTGTATTCAGTTCCAACCTGGTGATAAAAACCAAACAACAGTTTGAATAATAAATATTTTATATTCATTCTATTAAAACAACTTTATCTGTAATAATTAAATCTAACAAAAACAACAGAGTGAATAATCAGCTATTAAATATTTTATTTTCATTCTATTAAAACTAGTTTATCAGTAATATTTAAATCAAACAAAAACAACAAACAGTGTGAATAATCAGCTATTAAATAGTTTATATTCATTCCATTTAAACCAGTTTATCAGTAATATTTAAATCAAATAAAAAAAACAAGTTTAAATAATCAGCTATTAGATATTTTATATTCACTCTATTTAAAATAGTTTATCAGCAATATTAAATAAAATAAAAGCTGTTTAAATAATCTGTTATTAAATATTTTATATTCTATTAAAACTAGTTTATCAGTAAATTGTAATATTTAATTAAAACAAAAACATCTTTTAAATAGTTTATATTCATTCTATTTAAACTAGTTTATCAGCAATGTTTAAATCAAATAAACAACAAGTTTAAATAATCAGTTATTAAATATTTCATATACATTCTATTTAAAACAGTTTATCAGCAATATTTAAATCAAATAAAAACTGTTTGAATAATCTGCTATTAAATGTTTTAAACTAATTTACAAGTATATGAAGTAATGTATAAATTAAAAAAATAAATTAAAAAAAACATAAACAAAAAGACAGAGGGAGGAACAAATAAATTTTTATATAATTTTCAATTTTTTTTAAAAGGGTTTAATTTTATGTTAACCTCACCCTTGTGTCGGCACATTCTGTCAGAGACAGTTCTTTTAATACTTGTTCAACTTTGGCACTCCTTTCCCTGAAAGAAATGTCCTCAGGCAAACGGAGAGCAGCAGAAAAATGAAGATTTTCCCTCACAGAGAGAGTTCCCATGATGACATCTTCCTATATTACAGAGTGAAAAAAAAATAGTCTTAAATAAAATAACTAAATAGATAAAGCAACTGAATTTTTTTTAATATTATAAAACAGTGATCAAACTAACTATAAAAACAATCTTTATTACATGTTAATAATATACTGACAAAATAAATGGTATAATTACTAAAATAAGAACTCATATAAAAAGGTTGCATAACTGCTATTCTAACATGCACATAAGATGCTTTAAAAATTAAAACAGTAGATTTCAGCTGGGAGAATTTGAATTGCTTTCTCAAACTCTTGTCATAAAAGTAACATATAAAATATGACAATGGCTGAATGGATCATGAGTGAAATATAATTTCATTCACTTTTTAATCTAGTGCATGACAGGTTATCAAAATTTATTAAATCAAAATCCTGTTCACGCATGCACACACACACTTATAGAGTGGTGTATATTTATAGTGTGTGTTGTGTATGTGTATGTATGTTTGCTGTTTGTTTTGTGTATCAAATGTGCACATGTGTATATATCTGTGTTTTTTCTTTACCTGAACAACATATCCAACCATACACTTCAAGTTATGTGGAGGCAGATTTCCATCCATTAACAAATGACCAGACATACCATGAGGATCTTTACGTCCTGCCAGAATATCAAGTAATCTGTGGAGATACAGGACACATTTATAATTGATGTACAATACTGTTTTGTGAGAAAATACAGAATATATTTACAATTAATGTAGTGATATACAATATTATTATCTAAGAAAATACAGAATATATTATACAATTAATGTATAATATTATTCTAATCTGTTGGAAAACATATTATTTATCGCAAAATTAATATGTAAAATTATTTTCTTTTTCTGGCATTGTGTCAGTATATAAGAATAGCCACAGGGTGTAACAGCAGGGCTCATAGCTAATTTCATTGTTACATACTAGAAACAAATTAACAGCTAATAACGTTAATTAATTCTTAATTATTTCTGTTTAGATGTGAAGTAAAAGAGGCGCCTATGTAAAAAAATATTAATAATATTAATAATAATAAAATTTATGATGCTTTAATGGAGACACACAATCTTTGAACAAAAACACATTTAGATGATACTGTTATATAAATATACAATTAGAAAGAAAAAAAGGAAAAATGTATGGGGTTATTTAAAATGCAAAAAAATTAAATAATGAATTTAATCTTTATTAACATTTATTAAGATGAAGTATTATAAAATAAAAAATAAAATGAACATTAAGTTAGACTTTACGTGGTTTTTCCACTGCCAGTTGGTCCAAGAATAGCATTCATTCCAGGTTTGAAGATTCCTCTGAAAAAAAAAAAAAAAAAAAATCATAATAAATAAATATATAATAATACTATATTAATAGTAATAATAACAACAACAACAACAACAATAACAAAATAAATAAATAATTTGATTTTGTAATATTATCCTTAAACATTTTGTATCTAGACTGGAAATTACATTAATAAAGGCATTATGTTATTATTATTATTATTTATTATTATTATTACTTTAATAAGAAAAATCCATAAGAAGCAAAGAAATTAAACTTGAAGAAATAAATAATAAAATTATTACTGAAAAATAATTGTTTTTTCTCATGTATAACATTTCTTACAAAACCATGAACTGTATTTAGCAAAAAAATAATTTTGTTTTCTTGGCTATACAAAATTTATGAATTAATGCTGTGATTTATTATTGTCATTTTATTCGGATTTAAGCTATACTTTCATGCCTCAAAAATGGTTGTAGAAGATTTCAATGCTGGATGGCTAACATCCAGTGACCTGAACCCAGTGACTCTATCATTGTATAATATAAATCTGTGTACAACAAAACACAGCGTACAAATAATTATTATTATGTCCTCCATTTTCCAGGTATAAATAAACCAGTGAGGAAACTTAGAAGTCAAGCTTGATTAAGCAGGATGCTTTGTTCCCTTGCTAACTCGTTTATCAATAGAAAGCTTTGTTCCTAC